>CM022546.1:1903523-2395958 GCA_012273795.1 Dendrolimus punctatus | reverse complement strand
GGTACAAATATAACTGGACACAACCAGTACAAAAGGTAACACACGATTCAATAACAAGCGCAAAGTCCGTCACTACATAGATTATCGAATGTACACACGTCTTGCCATGTTTGTGGTTATCGCTTGGCTGCCTCACCCCTCCCTTGGGGCATTGCTTTATATTGACCAAACACTAATATGTCTCGACACAATACTCGACCGCGTGGACTGAATCTCCAAGAATCACACCTGGCTAATGACTACTATAAAATATTGCAATACACAATGGGCTACGTTTAATTACAAATTTTAAACACAAATTAAACAAAATAAGTTCAAATTTCGAAAATGGTAATGAAATGTCTATGGTTATGCGGATGTGAATTTGTCTTTTGTCAGTGTTCCAGTCGTTACGGCGTCGCCTGCCCTACAAGGCGACAAAAAAGGTATTTGCTCTTTTTTTCGAGGCGGGGTAATGCATTTCGCAAACTATCGGGTCGTTTTCTAGGGATTAGACCAAAGTGATGAAAGGTGAAGCCACTGAAGATAGCGCCACCAGAGTCAACGTCAGCATGTGTGGAAACTCAGCAAGGTATCTCCCTATGTGGAAAGTAAACCATAGGCAATACTCTTTTAACACCACCCTCCTCCCATGTGCCCGCGCTTATGGCAGGAAGACCGTGAGACTTAGAACGTAGTTACGCCCACGCTGATCCTAGCGCATCAGTGCTCGAGAATGCCCCGGAAGGGCAAACTCACTTCGTCAACATAAAATAAGGGGAAGAAAAGGACATAAAAAGGTAAGTTTTCACCAAATTTCGTGGAAAAAACATTTTTTTATAAAAGATGAAAATACAAAACCTTGGTTATAAGAATTTTTCTCATTTTTTTGAGGTTATATGAAAAACGTGTAAATATAAAAGTTGTAAATCTTTTATTACCTACAACTTTGCTGTTCATCTTTTTTCCGTAGGACTTGTAGTTTTACTGGAATTCGAGATAAACCGTTCTTCACCCCCTTAAAACTCACCACATTCCATTTCCCGACCTCAGATCGCCGGTAAATTATTTTTTCTTTCTTTTTTGTTATATTCTCTTACTTTTCCAATTGGTCTCATCATACTATTATTTTTTCCCTTTTTTGCCATTTTCAAAGAGATTAGCACTGGTCTATAAAGCCTGAACTGCCTCGCTTCGTGGCCCAACCAAATTGGTAATTGATGACTCTGCTACACACCATCGATGTGCCAAACATAATAAATGTGAAGTAATTATATTAGAAATCAGATTATACGCTCACACGTACCAGATAGAAGCGGATATGTGTTGCAACCGGGATTTAAAACTAAAGTAATGGTCTAGAAAAAATCATATCTTAAGTTATATTTCTATCTTCATAAAAACACGCAAATTTTAAGTTAAAATAACCACAGAGTAACTTTTATAATATTAGGCAATTAATTTTTTATACAGAGGTAATATACATAGGGTAGTATTTATAGACCGCATTTTAAATTTGCTCGATTCTATTTCTTACGTATTTCAACGATTCGTTTGCAAACCTCAGCTCTTTTGTTTATATAAATGATACACTAGATATGAATGAAACTAAAATAAATTTCTAGCAAAAAAGAAATCTTTAAAAGTAACTAATAAGCAAAACATAATAATTATTTAACCATCTTCCATCCAACCTTTCTAACCACTTAGCTTCAATCTTCTTACGACTTAAGCTGCGGATAAATAATCTGCGCCTTAAAAGTAATGATCTGTATTGAATTAATTTATAATTAAACGGATTTTATTTTAACATTAATCAGTCGTCAAGGAAGAAGAAGAAGAACAGAAGAAGCAAATCACTTTTATATTTATTACTTGCGTCCCGGCAGATATTGTCATGCCTGAAAAAAGAAAAATCTATAACCCGATTCCAGTCCATCTACCTGGTCAAATTTTGAATGTAAAACATCCCGGGATCCATCACACTTTCATAAACTTTCATCAAAATCCTAGAACCCGATTCAGCGCCAAGTGTTTTGTTTACATTGATATTTTTGACTTCGTAATAGTTTTTTAATCTAGAGGTTTTGAAACAGTTTTGAATTAGAAGTGATTTATTTGGATAATAAGGATTAATACACAGGCATGGATAACATGGTCTGATTTTGGTTGAAATATCTATTAACTTTTAAAATGTAAAATGTAGTTATAGTGATATAATTACTAATAGTCGGACAAATAGTATATAGTAAAGTTTCTTATAGATATTTATATGTTTTTAAATATTGTACAACACTTTTTTGTTCTATCATCAATAGTTTCCGCAGCGCAAGCGATCAAAGACATTTTATGGCAATTTTTTACACCTTGGGTTAAATTAGTGAAATTTATAAGTTCTAGCTTATATGCTTATTATCATGCTTAATCAGAGGTAATTTAGCAATCTAATGGTAAAAGAATTTTTGTAATTGGTCCAGCAGTCGTTTTTGAGTTTATTCGTTATAAACTTAAATAAAAGTCAAATATAAATCTTTCCTCTTTATACTTGTATGTCTTTGAAGACCACGGGCCATAAAAATGCCCCGGACATTTGGAGGGCTTACGCGGGCCATGGGAAGACCAACACGTAGTGGCCCTAAATGTAAATGTGGCGTGACACTGACCGGCGATTATCCCTGTCTAACATAATAATGCATCCAAGGATAAGCCCCGGCCAGTGTAGGACTATTGTGATGAGGACAAAAAGTACCGGGCTATTGGGGTGAACTGCTAGTGGTACTAGGGGTCTGGGAGAATGTGACTAAGGCGTCTACCAGTCGCAATGTTCGAGGAACATGGACAAATGGGCAGATGGTGACTCATCAACCCCTGCATGGGCCCAAAAAATATATTATTATTAGTATAGTTAGAGTATACCTTTTTTTCAATACAAAAATGCAAAGTGCTCCTATACATTTGTCCCTTAAGTAATATTAGTGACTGGATCGATGTAATGTCGTAACTTTTTATGTTTGCTGTAAACTTTAACATTTTGTATAGAAAAAACTTTAGGTTTTACGACAACTAGAGACGCTGTGTATTTTGAAAAATGTTGAAATATTAGCGGCCAGGCAGAAGTTATCCTGTTCTGATAAAATAAAATTCTTGAACCCGATCCCAGTGCCACCTACCGGCCCCAATTGTGGATTTAAACCATCCGGGAACCCACTCAATCACCCAAAAACCAAAGCACCAACATCGGTCCAGGTGATTAGGAGGATTCTAGAACCCATCTCAGCGCCACCTACCGGTTCCAACGGGATAAATAGTATCCTATGTCCGTCTCGTGGCTTAAGCTACCTCCCCAGCAATTTCAGCCAAATGGTACAGCCGTTCTTGAGTTATAAGACTTTCTTTTATACATATTGTTACGTACGAGCGGGGGTACGCTTTAAGGATTGGAAGAAAACACCAGTTTTTGACTAAGAGCTTTTATTTACTTACACAGCCGCACGCAGTACCTCTCTGCAGGGTTGCCCCTAAACGCACGACCAACGATGCACAGTCCCGACGATAAGTTGCCACACCCTCAATACCGTCGCCGATATTGCGTAGACCACCTCCGATATTATCGCGTGTAGCTCGCTGCTGGTTCCTCTCTCGAACTACGCTACACACCTCCTTCACGTATCTGTCCACCAAACTGGTCACTAAATTCACCATTAACTCGTCTCTGTCTTCTTTTAACCTTCTCTGCCAACTCTTAGTATCGCACTTGTCGCTTCACCGTCTTGGACTGAACTCTAAACTGCCCGGTAGCGCCTTACGCTGTTTATATACCCGAAGAATTTTCTAGAACCCATCTATCTATCTGTCCCTTCCTTCCCGAACCTTCTGTTCGGGAACTTTCGTTCATACATCTATCCCTTTCTAACATCTATCTATCTCTGTCTTTCGTTCATCGTCTATCCTTTTCTAAATATCCGTCCTTGTCTTTTCCTTCTAGATTTTTCTAGTTTCTTCCAAAGGTTCTAAAATAATAGATGGTTCAACCATTATTCGCCACAATATCTTAGATTATAGAATGCTAAAAATGCCAAGGCTGCATATCGAAGCTATTTGAAAAAAAAGACGGCGTGCGTCTCGGACGCCCGACAGAAGTGATAACTTAAACTAATCTATCGTGAGAGAAAGTGAAGCCAGATAGACTGGTGCCGTAACGCGTTACGCAACGAAGCGGTTTACTCTCCCATAAGAAGTTATCACTTCAAAAAAACGATGAAATAGACCATATAAACGATGGCGAACAGTTTTGTCACTCGGTCTGTTTGTTCGGGATTCACGTAAAAACTGCTGGGCCGCTTTCGATGCTGTTCTCGTTGATCGATAAAACCTTGGACTTAATATCTGCACCAATTTTTATTTTATTTTATTTATTTTTTATTATTATTTAAAAGTAGCCGACGTATATCCATAATTGAGAGGTCTAACAATACACAACAGTAAATATAAACCAAAACTGGATACGTATAATCTAGAAAAAGAACAGAAAGAGATAGTGTGTTACACTACACTAAAATAAATCACTCAATACAACTAATAATGTGAAACTTCTGACGGGAAAACTAAACACAACTAAATTAAATTATTAGGCCTAAATACAAACACCACATACCTATTTCAATCTTTTAATAAGTTTACTAACTATCCTGGTAATCCTGCGGGAATTTATCTGGGAATTGTTTAAAATGGCCACAATAAAAAAGATCGAATTCCAATTTGATTTTTCTCTGATCGATAGCAAATTTTGTGAATGTGGAGCTCATAGTATTTTATTTTAGTCTGCAATCGCTGTTGATGAGTGGTCGGTAAGAATGATGGGCCCTCAACCCTCGTCATGGCGGAGATCAAACGGGAAGCTAAATATGGCGTGACTATAAAACTCAACTTCGCGACAATGGTCCAATTAAAACTTGTCTTGCTCCGGGTGTAGCCCGCTTATCCCGGCCACAGTACCAACAGATGTGCAGTGGACTAAGTGTGTACGGCCTGTTGTATAATGTATTATTAATCTGGTTTTAGCAGTACGGCCATATTGGTTACGTGGGACACTAATGATATCTTATACATACAACTGAAGAGTGTGTTTATTTGATTGAACGCGCTAATCTCAGGAACTACTAGTCTGATTTGTAAAATTATTCCACTGTTAGATAGCCCGTTTATTGAGGTAGGCTATAGGTTATACATCATCACACTTAGACTAATAGGAGCGGAGCACCAATAAAGAATGTTTCCAAATCGGGGAGTTTTGAAAACAAATTCCACATGAGGTCGCGGGACAGCTAGTGCGAGAATAATATTGTACATGATTTAACTAAATATCTTGCAGAACGATGAAGATGTAGAAGCGACACGCATCACGATTACAACTAATTCAAGTTTTAATGTTAACTGAGTTCTACTGGAGAGTATTTTTTTGAAATTTGTGTTGATCTAAGTTAAAATCCAATGGGCGGTTCCTATAATTTACTAACCGTTCATTTGCCTTAATACTGGTCAAATTTAACATTAGCTCCATACAGGAAGGTCATGTCAAATTTCTACTAACGGTTATGAGGATATTACACGGATTCTGGATCTTTCTTTTTTATTCTATTGTTGTTTATCTTATCCTTGTGAATGATTAGTAAGATAAAGAACTCAGCCACAAGACTTCTTGTTCTATTTAAACAGCTTTGCAACATATCATCACTGTATCAAGGAGAGGCAAGATGCTAGCCCGCAACATTACTTATCGCCCCTTATCCTTGTTATGTACATATTTTTTTAATTAGCAGTTGACTGCAGCTAGCAACAGCCAGACTTGTTATACTAATTAGACTACACTGTGTCGACTATAACTGGATATAAAGTGGATTTATAGGAATAATTCATGCATATTTCAATTAAGCCTTAATTTATTCCCGTCTCCAGATCTACGACGTCGAGGGAGAATTTCGCTTTATATTCCAAATATTCACATGGTCATAGCTTAGACAATAACGTATAAATCACTTTAAAACACAAAACAAGCAGACTGTTTGACTTCCCATCTGATGGAAAGCGGTTACCGACACCCATGGACGTTCACAACATCAGAGATGTAAGCCACGCGCTTGTGGCCTCGAAGAAATTTTACGACACTCTTCTTGAGAAAAGCTCCATATTTTTATAAAGCAGTATATTTAATAAAACTACGTTTTAACGGTTTTAAGTGCGGTAATTGTATTTGATTTTTATTATTCCGACGTTTCGGGCACTTTTCAGTGATTTTATACTACATATAACATTATAAGGTTAAAATGTTAATGTTTAAATAATATTACTTACGTGCTTCTGCCCGTGACTTCGTCCGCGTGGAAAGTTTTTTTAACTATCCCACGGGAACTATTTAATTGTTCGAGATCAAAAGTATCCTATATGTTGACCAGGGATATAAGCTATCACCATACAAAATTTCATTTAAAGCGATTTAGTCATTTCGGAGATTAACCTGTACAAAGAGAAAAACAAATTTAAAAAAAAAATTGATCCATTACACTTCTTACATCTGACTCGGTTTTTAGCCTTTTTTTCATTGTACAGCAATTCGACCTCTATAGTTTTATATATGTATATAAAATTATCAAATGGGTGAAAGGGAAATTATCAATCAAGTTGGTTTGTGTCTTGAGGTCTGGCAGTTGGTTTTCGCTGGGTTTGGGTCTTAATAGTTTTGAAGATCGGATCCCAAACAGGTGGTACTTGCCAACTATCTTCTCTATTTAGAAATTTAAATTACATACTATTGAATACAATGTAAGAAAACTTAACTTATTTGTATTGTATTCTACCCATAGTCCCTCAAGACTATAAGTAGAATACTGAGCCCAGATCACCGTCTATGGGTAAGGTGCCCAGAAGGCTGGCTACGTTTTCTCGCTGGATCGCCATACTGATCCGTTGGCCGAGGTAGGCACCAGCCCTCTGATCACCTGAAGAGTCGATGAGTCGTTTGATAAATTTTGATAGAGGCTCATGGCCTCAGGACCCCACGGTCCAAGCGTCTCGACAGCAAACGGCACAAACATATAACTCTCACTGAGGGTTGCATATTTCCGTCGCTTCAGTCTTCTCTATTGTAATTTGGGTGTTATTTTACTTCAATAGCCTCGCGCATCATTCTAGGTGTGAAACGAGTCTCTTTCGCGAGGATTTGTGGTTTATCGAATCTGATATAGCGGTTGGGTTTATCCAGCGTGTGTTCACTGATAGACCTTCGTAGACCTTGTGTGGTTCATGTCAGCAATGTGTTCTTTTACTCGTGTTTTTATGCTCCTCTCCGCTCCTCTCCTCTATGCTTCGTGTGCACCACACTAAACCAATAAAATCTATACATATAATAAAACTGTAGAGGTCAAATTTCGGTACAATGAAAAATAATGCTAAAAACTGAGTCAGGGGGATGTAAGAAGTGAATAGAACTTACTTTGTTTTTTTTTAAATTTTTGTTTCTCTGTTTTGTCTGTCTGTTTGTACCGGTAATCTCCGAAACCAACTGGAGCGATTTACATGAAATTTTGTATGGTGATAGCTTATATCCCTGGTCAACATATAGGATACTTTTGATCCGATAAATTAAAGAGTTCCGTGGGATAGTTAAAAAACCGCACACGCGGGCAAAGGCGCGGGCAGAAGTTTATGACAAAACAACGTTTGCCGGGTCAGCTAGTCATAAATAAATATCGTCAATAAATAAGCATTTAAAGTATCGCTAGCAAACTAATTAGCGACAAGTATTGCGTTGCAAAAACACCGCAGACAAAACGTGATCGTTTTGCTAAAACCGCTAATTGGTTAGAAAGCTAAAATCGATAAGCGCTAATTTGTCACTGAAACGAGATGAATGACATCGAGTTTGCTGCTAATGACAGCTTTAGGTCACTGTTTTAAATTTATTTGGACAAAAGACAGTATTGTAGAGAATTTAGTAGAGAGATAAACTATTTAATATATATGTATGTATGTATTAAAATTAAAATAAACAAATACATCCTATTCTAAAAATATATAAAATAAAAATACAATCTACAAATAGTAAATAGGTCCCAAATCACCGTCAGTTGGGAACGTTCCCAAAACGCTGGCCGCATACCACGTTGTATGGCAATGCTTATGCGTTGCCCAAAATATGTATGTATTTAATTTATAAAGTAGTTTAAGTATGTGTATTTTTTTATTTATTTTTTATTTATAAATTATTTAGTTTGTATATACTATCAAAACGACTCATCGACTCTTCAGGTGATCAGAGGGCTGGTGCCTACCTCGGCCAACGGATAAGTATGGCGATCCAGCGAGAAAACGTAGCCAGCCTTTTGGGCACCTTACCCATAGAAGACGGTGATCTGGGCTCAGTATTCTACTTATAGTCTTGAGGGACTATGGTAGAATACAATACAAATAAGTTAAGTTTTCTTACATTGTATTCAATAGTATGTAATTTATATTATAGTTGTAATTGTGGATATCGATTTAGTATGTTTATTTATGATATTTGATATTAATTATCTGCACCACCTACATCGCCAGATTAGATTAAGTTATTCCTTAAGTTAGGTTGCCTGGAAGAGATTGCTTTCAGCGATAAGGCCGCCTTTTGTTTCTATCATGACAATATTGTAATTGTATATTTTGAGATTGTGTATTTGGTGATCAATAAAGTGTTATCTATATATAGAAAGAAAGAAAGAAAGAAAGATTTATTGACTAAAAATACGACGCTATACATAAAAGAAAAAAGAAACACAATAAATTGTCAATTTTTACACAAAAACATGTATAATATTAAATAAACAAATAAAGGCCCGTACGTCGAGTTTTTTAGTCAACGAGGTTGACAACTCAGCATTGTGCTGTTTCGAAATTTTTTAAAATCCCTATACAGCGCTGATTTTCAGTGCCAACCTCCGAACACTTGACCCAATAACACACACACACACACATATATAAGTTATAAGTTCATGTACACATAAAAACATACAGCATATACACAAATACAAACACACATAAATATACTGTGATTATATTAGAAAAACAAATATAGTAATATTATTAAATAAAATCATATAGTTATATACAGTGAAATTACAAAAGACTTAAAGATATAACAAAAACAGTGCTGTGAAAATAAAAAAATATCAACTAATAACATTGAAATTATTTTATGGTCGTCTTCTTTTGTTAACTTATTGGCATACGGCCTATTGTTGTATTGTAATCATTAGCCAGGTGTTACAGATTTAAAGTACAAGCTGATTCTAGGGAATTCATATTGCATTTGTGCAGTACAAAGCAACGGCCCGATGGAAGGAGGACTCAGTTGAGCGAGCCACCAGCGAAGCGAGACTTGTGTACTACAATCGGGAATCTAAAAGTGACGGACTTTGCGCGTTTTATGAATGAGTTACGATACGACCTTCTGCTTACGTGTCGGGGTGAAGGTAAGGAAACGAATGCTCCGGTGGTTCGGGCATGTGGAAATAATGAATGATGGAAGAATGACTAAACAGATATACTTATTATGCAAAAGTGGATGGATGCAGAAGTCGCGAAAGGCCACGACACACCTCCCATGATCAAATTGATCGTGTACTAGCAAAAGGTGATGTCAGGAGCCTTAAGAACAGACGAGCGTTCATGACAAGAGCTATGAATGTCAAAGAAGCAAGTGAGGTGTGTAAGAATAAGCCTAAATGGCGCTCTGTTGTACGTGCCTACCCCGCAAGGGACCTGGAGTGAAGTTATGTATGTATGTATGCATTACGCTTGGACTTGTTTTGTTCGGTTATATTTGTACCTGTGTTATACGCATTTGTTAACGTAGGCTTATTTAGGCTGAGCGCAAACGGGCCACCGAGCATAGCCACCGGTGCCCAGCCACAAGCAGTGCACACGCTTTTTTATACATTTTGTAGGGTGTCGCCGCACACTTGAAACCGGTGGCCGCCACGCGTCACAGCCACTTTTGTTCACGCGGTGGCGTGCTACGAATAAATAATAAGTCATTTATTCGTAGGTGGCGTGTGGCTATCACCGGTTGCTGTGCTCGGTGGTCCGTTTGCGCGCAGCCTTATTCGTCTGAGTGAACTATTATGTTTACTCAATTTGTGACTTATTCGAAATATGACGTTCAACACAACCACGATTTACAGACGAGAATACTTAAAGAAAAATTATTTAACATTCCATTATCATAGTGATTATTAAAAATAAAAATCCTAGCCGGTGTCCACAAGAGCGATTTGTTTACAAAAACATTTTTGTTCAACCCACGTACTCTTGAATTAATGATTTCGCGTGACTACCCTCCCGCGAATAATTGAGCGAGAAAATATGTACACATTTATCTTGGTTAGGCTTTGGTCGGCTTGCTAGCGATTTAGCTTTGTGCTAGCGACTCTATGACTCGCGCTAATATTGTAAAGTCGAACGTAATATCCCCGCAAATTGCTATTGCACCTGGCTGCCATTTTGGTGACGTAACCGTAGCCGAACACTCTGTACTGTTAGCATCATTGGCCGGCGAGTACGCGTACATGTCGAGTCGCGGATGACGTCACGTGTATCTTATTTGACAAGGTTCCAGCGCATTAGCAATTTATTTTATGTGACCTTTTCACGATTGTTTAGCTATGCTCGAAAGTGCAAACTCGATATTTGGCAACGAATTACATATATAACAGGATTAATGAAAATTGCGTTCAAATGGTTTCAAGTGCGATATTTCATTTAAATATCTTTTTGTCTTCCGTAATCACGGCTACTGGAAAGTGGCCAAAACGTCGGAAATAGAAATCAAATAAAACGCTGCGATAAAAATTATTAAAACGTTGTAGTCGCAAAAACTTGTAGGTTTTCTTATTGCCTCTAACAAACAAATGGTGGAAAGTGATTACTGGAGTCTAAAGCCGTTTGCTACACTGGACGCGTCGCAAAAGCATCTACTGCTGAATTCAAAGAAATTTTAAGATTTTAAACAACCCTATATCGTAACACAAAAGGAAGTTCCCTTCGACAACGTTATCCTATGTATGATAAACGTTCTAAAGTATTGCTTTTTAGATGAGCCTATCTGTCTGAGGCCTCATTTACGAAGACGCGGCCGTCGCGCGTGTAGTGTGTCGTCTCGCGGACGTTTTTAAACATATGGCAATGTACAATGTTGTTTATAAATATGAGAGGGATGAAGCGATGCAATGTCCGCCTCTACGCTCACGGTGGATCTTCTAGCATGTAGCATCATAGCACACAGCAGGCATAGCTGTGGCGTACCCGGGTTGCAGCAGGAGAAGCAGCGGCAGAACAGAAAAATGCATCGACACCATCCGCGGTCTACGCCGCACATAATTTTAAGCAAACGCGTGTAAAATAGTTTGTCCGTAAACTCACTCATACAACGCTATATTATATTAGAATTCAGTGCGGGCCGTGCCGCGTCCCCGTAAATGAGGCCTTAGGCGGAGGTGTGGTATTAGAAAAGCAGTAGGCTGCATGTAGCGTGGCGTTGTAGGCGACTGATGAATAGTTGTTATGAAAACACACTATATTGTGCGTACACAGTATATATATGCGGATTAAAGCATCTGAGAGAGATCACCACGTACCTATGTCCGATAGTGTTCCACGTAACAGACGCGATAAGGATAGGCTTTGCACGCGTCCGTGCAAAACAGCTTTATTCAAGAAAAGCATAGTATGCATGGCACCAAAAATATACAATAAGATTCCACAAAATATAAAATCGTTAAATACAAATTCTTTCAAATTTTATCTAAAACAGTTGCTTGTTAATAAATGCTATTACACTGTAAATGAATACATAAATGATAAAATATTATACAACCTAGCAATGATATATAATGATATGATTGAATTACCAATTATAAAATTATTTATATTGACTGTTATAATTATCTGACTATGGGACTATGGACGCTATTTAATTAATTTTAATTTTGACGTAATTATGATAGATATTATTATTATAAATAATGTAAATTGTAGTAGCTAAATCTGCACGCCAATTTGTCAAAAACATGTGTAGCTAAATATAACTATTATATAACACCTTTTGAACCATGTTTTTTGCAGTAAATAAATTGGAATTTGAATTTGAATCACTGTACTATTTTTTTTTATTCGGTAGACAGACACAATGTATATTCTCAAGCTAAGGAAGTTACGCTTTGTTATGTTATGTATATACAACGAACAACTCTGGGACCGTTTCTCGACACCCAGACTATAGTAAATACCGGAAAGTTCGTTTACGAAATTTACCATGCTAGTTATCGAACCCGGCGCCTCTGCGTTGCAGTAAGATAGGCCGGCAAAGGCTTAATCAACTCAATCTCATTAGCCGTCATATGTGTATTTTCATAATAAGTATTAGTCGGTCGCGTACAGCGTCACGTTATAGGCAGCCTACGGCGTTAAGAGACCACTTCTCAAAGAAAATTTCAGTAAGTAATAAAAATTCCGTCGACCGGCGAAGGGTGCGGTATCCATAGTACAAAATAATAATATATTTGACGATCGCTAAAGATAAGACCAACGCTTTATGACAAGCCGAGAAAAATAGATGGTGGTGTTTTAGATTTTGTCAACAAATTTAACTCGTGGCAGAGTCCTCATTAATTAATAAATACAACTATATATTACGCCAGTGTTAGTGTTGTTCCAGTCACAAGTGTGTTGTTTTCTCAAGTCGTTCGGCTACGAGTTTTGACCAATATAAAAAATGTGTTTGTGCAACAAATATGTGCGTGTGCAACACATATGCACTTCTCCGTGCAGGAACGGAGAAAGAATACAATTTCCTGCGGCCGGGCGGCCTGTCGTAAGAGGCGACAAAACAACCCACAGCCAGGTGGTAGGGCATTTGCCCGACTGGATGGCTACCACCCCTGGTCTAAAGTATGTCGCCATAACAACCTTGAGTTGTGTTCCGGCATTAGTGGACCAGGTTCCAGTCTCCTTTAAGAGGGCAGCAGCGCATTTGTAGCATCTTTGGTGTTGCAAATGTCCATAGGCGATGGTAACCGCTCTCCATCAAGTGGGCCGTCTGCCTGTCTGCTGACCTCCTGCAATAAAAAAAAAAAAAAAAAATATGCACACGTATGTATATACAGACTGACTGTACGTACATATGTCGGTGACACACTTTCATTTGTATACATTTTAGGAGGCCGCTTTACGACCGCCGAGCTCACTGATCCTTGATTCAATAAGGTTCCATACACCCCATCCTCTAGGGCTATTACTCTTAAATTGGGTCCTTGACCGACTTGTCGTATCTTCTAGACGAAACAAGGGAAATCATCGGCCAAGTGCGTGTCGGGTTTTTATACAAGTCCATCATTTTCTATATTTCACTACGAAAGCATTTTCTTACTTACATTTTGGGCGTTACGGGTATTTAGCATTAGGAACTTAGAAATAAAAAAATAAATTCGACATTTCTAATAATTCCTGACACAGATATCCTTTTACAGCGCGAGTAAAGCCTCAGGAAAAGTTAATTTAACGCGTTCACAGCGTCATTAATATAGCTGTACTTTTCCTTCCTGCGATATGGGGCGTCTTGGACCTAGTACTAAAACTACCATTGTGGCGGCATGAGACCTATTGAGCCTCGTAACGTTTTAAACTTAAACTTTTATAGGTTTTTGTTTTATTTTGTGCGGTAGTAGGTGAAGATATAACCGTATCAAGGCGGGCACTGTAACAAAATATAATGATTTTTTAATTTAAAATCGAGGAAGGCCTCCCAAAACAACAGAATACATTATTTTATCGGCCTGCGACCAGAACACATCTCATGTAAAAGTGTCTCAATTGCGAATATAAACTTATATCCTAAACCAGTCTCTCATTGAAGATAAAGATTCCAGTCAGCTATGAAACCACTGACCGTCATAGTATAGCCTGGAAATCTAGTTTGATAGTACATTTTAGATACCTATATCATCACTAGCTTCTGTCCGCGACTACGTCCGCGTGGAATACTTAAAAAAAAGTTTGCTCTTAGTGTGATGATAATTATATAGCCTTCCTCGATAAAAGGGGCTATCTAAAATTGTTCAAATCAGGCCATTAGTTCCTGAGACTAACGCTTTCAATCAAACAAACAAACTCTTCAGCTTTATATATTAGTATACGATAAGATTTTTCTACATTTAACCAAATCGACGTTACGCCCTTCTTTTTCTTAGTTCCATCGCAAGCGACAGATTTTCGGGGTCACTTAGACCCCGTCTCGCAGTGAAAGTGTAGAAATAAGCCTCTTCTATGCCCAAAATGTCGAAGAGTCTATCTCGAATGATAAGCATGAATTTGCAATATCGGAACACAAAGCCAATAAACACATCAAACCTCATTAGATCCAGCAAAATTGAATCCCACCGAATAGACACCAAAGATTTATTGTAAAACCAATATTGCTTCAATACATCTATAAACCTTATCACCTCGGAATAAGGTCCAGTTTTACAAGTTGCCAGATCTAATAATGTTGGTTAGGTGTAGGGCTATCTATCAAATCGTGAGCAAGATAAATCTCGACCGCCAGATGTCGCTAATCGAAGTTCTGCAGTAAAGGAATAGTTTTGATTATTTACTTTTGATACGAATTCGAAATTGCGAAAAGTTTATTTCAAGGCACAGTCACTAAAGTTCAAAGAATCGACTTGATTTATGCGTAAAATAATTTATCATTTTATAACATTCATCCAAAAAATACTATATATTTTTATATTTTCTTAATATGTATCTATTTTATATACTAGCTTCTGCCCGCGATTTCGTTCGCGTGTAAAGTTTTTTTAACCATCCCACGGGAACTCTAATCTCGGGATCAAAAGTATCCTATATGTTGATCAGGGATATAAGCTACAACCATACAAAATTTCATTTTAATAGGTCCAGTCGTTTTGCAGATTAGCACTTACAAATGAGAAACAAAAAAAAAATGAAAAATATCGTAATTAGTTCTATTTCACTTCTTAGATCCCCTGACTCGATTTTGAGTATTTTTTCATTGTATTCGACCTCTACAGTTTTATTATATGTAATAGATATGTATTAAAAAAGCATAAATAAATATATATGTGAAATAATAATAATCATCAGACAAAAACGCATATAGTTTACCCCCAAATTAAGCAAATTACGCTTGTGTTATGGGTAATATACAACGGACTACTCTGGGGCCGATCCCAGACACCCAGACCATAGTAAATAACGGAGAAAATATGTTTCCGAAATTTAGTATACCAGGAATCGAACCCGGAGAGGGCGTTGCAGTGAGGTAGGCTGGTGAAGGCTCAATCCGCTCCACCACAGAGGCCGAGAAAAATGAATGAATTTTCTGTATCGCAGATACAGATCAAATCAAAATCATATTTACTATAACAGGTTTTGTCGTCGCCGATGATATCTTCCAGACCATCTTCACAATTATTAAAACGTCGATATAATAATCAAATTATTTTAACACGTTTTAAATTCCTTCGCCTATCCACTGCCCACAATTTGCGCCATGATACGTACCGAAAACTTATGACGCCTACACACACTTCATTCTATTATGATAATTCTTGAAAGGTTCAGGCTGTCAAACTTAAATTTGCTGCCTCTTTCTATCAGAGAAGCCAAATCCTAACCATCATTTAGAAATTTGCTCAGAAAACACTATTTGTCCACAAACAGCTATTTCTGATTTACAGAATATAATCATGGTAAGACATTTATTTATTATAATAACTTGTGTGTTATTGTACATAATGTTACAACCGAGTGCCGACAAAGTGAATGCACATCTGCAATTTTGCTTTACCGCATTTGGACTTCTTTTGTTTACTTGTGCTTAAAATTTGTAATTAAGAAAAACATTATATTGTAAAACATCGCCTATATTCAAGAACACACTCAGAAAACACTACTTTTCCTTAAATAATTATGCGTAATTCTTATAGTATAGACTATTTAATATATATGTATGTATGTATTTAATTTATAAACTAGTTTAAATATGTTTATTTATGTTATTTGATATTTAATGATCTGCACCACCTACAACGCCAGATTAGATTAAATTATTCCTTAAGTTAGGTTGCCTGGAAGAGATTGCTTTCAGCGATAAGGCCGCCTTTTGTTTCTACCATGACAATATTGTAATTGTATATTTTGAAATTGTGTATTTGGTGAGCAATAAAGTGTTATCTATCTATCTATCTATATTGTTACCGTACTCGTTTATGGCCACAGGTGTGCAGATTACTTTTTCTTAGTAATTTAGTCTCTTTTAGTCTCAATTAGTTTAGAATTTAGTTAGTATGGTATAGGTTAATATAAAACAATGCCCGAACGGAGGGGTGGGGCAGTCAAGCGACGATTACGATACGATCAAGACGTGTTTATTCGATAAGCTATATAGTGACGGACTTTGCGCGTGTTATTGAATCGTGCAGTTTGTACTGGTTGTATCCAGTTATATTTTTACCAGTGTTATACGTATTTGTATAGTTCTAATAAATTCTATAGTAATTCCAACGGCATTTTAATTCGAGTCCCCCACTTGTAACAATATATGACTATGTATATGTTTGTATATTTATTTCTTAAATTAGTTTGAGTATTTATGTATCTATTGCCTTTTTCCTGTACCACATATGTCGCCTGATTAAAATTTCTTTTCATTTAGGTTGCCTGGAAGAGGTCGCTTTGAGCAATAGGGCGCCTATTATACTGCCTAGAAAATGTATATTTTGGTGTGCAGTAAAGTGTTATCTCTCTCTCTCTCTCTCTCTCTCTCTCTCTCTCTCTCTCTCTCTATCTCAAATAAAATCTTGGAGTTTCATTTGTGATTGGGATAAGGCGAAATAATCAAGAAGTTATACTGGCAAAAAATAAACACTTATAATCGTATCCGTCTATCTGTATGTTACTGCAATGCAAAAAGATAGATGTTTTCATCTTTTTGAGTTCCTCAGTTGTTTTAGAAAAAAATTAAAGCACATATAAGACTTAACAATTCTATGTAAATGGCTTACACAAGATGAACTACCAAATAATTCAATAATGCACCCCAAAATGGTTATTCTCCCTTCAGACTCTATCCCCAAAAGACTCATTCCCACTATCGAATTCCGCCTTCTAGCCACTCTGCAATTTAAGGGGATTATATCATACATTTACGATGCAATAAATTCTTGCATTGAGGGGTAGATTGCATTACCTGCATTTCCCAAACGTACCTTACCACTCGTAGAACACGTAAAGAAATATTTTCTGGATTAAGATCTAAAAGAGATAGGTAAAGTTTTTAAGGTTTCTCTGGTTGAGTGAACTAAAAGGGCTCTAAGCCTTTGCTTTGAGTGTGCAGAGCAGGTCCCCAGGAGCTCCGAGATCTTCTAATTGATCATCCCCGGGGTCCGAGGAAATGCGTAAATGCTTATTTTTTACGAGGTGAGTCATACATTTGGCGCCCTTATATATTCTACTAATATTACTAAAGTTACAGTTTGTTAGGATATATAGATGCGCGTGTGTCACTCTCCCACTCAACAATCACTGAGTGGATTTTGATGAAACCTCACAGTAATACATATTATACCTACATCTATACTAATATTATAAAGACGAAAGATTTTTATGTTTGTAAGGAATAAACTCAAACACTACTGCACCGATTTCAATTCAAATTCTTTCACCATTCAAATGCAACAATATCCCTGATTAAAATAGGCTATATTAAAAAAAATGTTTTCAATAAAATAAAGTTACAAGATTATACATAAAGTTACTTTGCCAAACTGCAGCGCAGTTTGTCGGCATATCAGGGATTGTTAAAATAATAAAAATTCTTGACGGGTTCTTGTATTTGATGAAATTTTATATGTGTTTGAGTAGGTCCCGAGGTGGTTTAGATTCCCAATTAGACCCGGTAGGTGGCGCTGGAATTGGGTTCTAAATTTTTATTTTTTCAGGGCAAGACAACGTCAATCGAGAAAGCTAGTCTGTAGACCCCGGCCTAAAGCCGACACTCACGCAGATACAAAAGCCTTGAAGAGCTAAGGAAGGCTTAGGGCTTGAAGTGTAGTCTAACAGTTCCTATGACTGCCTTATAGCACTTGAGGTCGCTTCGAAAAGGGCTTAGGGCGGTTGAGAACGGAATTTAGGTACATTCTGAGATCTTTCGTTCTCGTCAAGTCCTCATTGTAAACTTCAAGGTAGACCACCCTCCTTATTCTGTACTCGTACCCTTTGGTAATGTCATAGAAGAAGTACATTAATTTTTCCATGTTTCAGATATAGGTTATATTTTTAATGATTAGAATTTCCGAACCTGTAAGCTTAATGGCTTCTAAGAATGTGTGAAGTCATTTGAACAATAGAAGATAGGATAGGATTCAAAACGTTGCGTTAAGAATTTTTGAACTTTAGCGGAGATTATATAGACTTAGTCGTTTCTTGATTGCATTATTATTTTATTATGAATAAAACAAACTAATATTTAAAATAAAAAAACAATTTATTAGTCTTTGTTTTATAAAGATTCAGATATTTTTTATCCTGTTTTGATAATAAGTGAAGGAGCAAAATTATTTCATGTTAATAATTTCGATGTCATTTGGTGAATTATTTGCTTTATTGAAAAAAATAATGGAACAATTTCGAAACTACGTTAAGTTTTGTTTGCCGGTAGACCGAGACGAACATACCATGAACATATATCAGAATTGTTAAAGAAAGGTCAGGGAAAAAGCATTTCAAATAAACGCGCATGTATGAAGAGGTTAATGAAAGCGTGAAGCGAAAGTTATTTGTCAAGATCGTCGCAATTGGAGATCCATAGTCTCTGCCTACCCTCATGGGAAACAGGCGTGATTTTATGTATTTTTATGTATGTATGTAATTTTCATATCGTAGGAATAAATAACATTTTTTTGGGGAAATTATTAATCACTAAATACCAACAAAAAGAAATTTCGCTTACACCCAACTTTCGACATTTCGCGGCAACAGGAGCCTTAAGTTTCCGATGAAAAAAGCTATCACCTTTTAGTAATTGTTGTCGAATTAGGGGTTTGTACATTGAAAGGTCTTTAGTAGGTACGTTGACGCTTACCACAGAGCCATAGATGTACCAAATGTGCCATTTTCCAGGCTATAACCGCACACAATAAAGGGCTTCAGGTCATTGTGTAGGCAACGGCACCCGCCGCGTTATTATACGGCTCGTTTATCATATTCTTGTAAAGAAAAATTGTAACACGCAACAATACACACCATTTTGTATGTGCCATTTTTATTGCTATTTATGTTTATTCAAAATCCAGGACTTTAGGGTTTCGTAGTCATTTTGGCAAAGATCCTTGTGATATATCTATATCTTGAATGTATGTAATATTTCTCAAAAACAACTGCATTCATGACTCTCGCAGCTGAGTTACAGCTCAAGTATTGTTCGCGATCTTAGGCCAATACTCCCATAGGCAAAGGAACACGGAACGCGCGGTTCAAATATTGACAGCGTTCCGTGTTCCGTGTAAGACGGCGAACATGATCCTGCTTGAAGGACCAACTAATATGATGGAGATACTCCGGAGATACTCTGGTAATTGAATCTAAATAAAAAATGAATAAAGGCTAAAATCGTGTAATGTTTCGTAACTGAGTTTCGTTAGAATAGATATTTTTTACTCTCGCTTAACTATGATGCCACTGAAGTGCTGGTTAACTTGTAGGGCGTTCCATTAGTACCTCACAACGCCCAAAATGCTCAGTTAGCCGTACCACATGGCGACCGCGGTCGTTGTGGTCGTGGCGCAAACGTCACTACTAACGTCATCATTTTCGATAACACAACGCTTACAAAGTCGGGTTTAAATAAAAACCTTTTGCTGACCATTTATTTTAGATTAAATATAATTTGTGATTAGAAAAATAGTCCATTCTGTATTGTCGTATGGTAGTTATTAGCCAGGTTTGATTCTTAGAAATTCAGTCTACAGACATATTGTATTTGTACAGTATTAATCAATGCCCGAACGGAGGGGTGGGGCCGTCAAGCGATAATCGCAAGCGAGGCAAGACGTGTGTGCATTTAATATTAAGAGGGACTTTGCGCGCGTTATTGAATCGTGCATTACTGTTGTACTGGTTGTGTCCAGTTAGATTTGTACCTGTATTATACGTGTTTGCATTGTTCTAATAAATTTTATAATAATTCCAACGGCATTTTAATTTGAGTCCTGCCATTCGTAACAATATGTTCTGTGTTTATGACTTCTGATGTTTTTTGTGTGTTGCATATTTTTTTGTTTTTTCTTTATAAGAAGCTTTGGCTTAGTTATTGAAATAATGTTTATACTACGTTAACCTAATAACATACTGATGCAAATGACGTTTGCATATTGTTATGTGTTTAAGCATACAACGATGCGCCTGTACCCAATGGCCCTCTTGTGGCCACTTAGCATACCAGCAATGGTCATTGCACACAATTAACATGCGAATTGTTCAGAACTGGCATTGGAAATGAGTTATTAGTGCACTATTAGAGCTAGTTCAGACATGGCGGAATCCGTGCGGATGCAAATTGCGCGGTTGGACCGCGCGGATCTTATTTACATTAGCGCTTAGTAATCGTTCAGACATAACCGCGCGGTTAATCAAGCCGCGCGGTTACCGCAACCCAACCGCCAGAAAATAGAATCGCGCTGCTCCCGCGCGTTTCTATTACAATGGAGTCTTTACTTCGCGTTCAGTTGCGTTGCGGATACCGCGCGGTGAGCACGTCACTGTTCGTGAGTTCGCCATGGATCGTTTCGACACTGAACTATTTATTGATGAGGTGGAGAAGAGACCTGCAATATGGGACATTCAGTGTGATGATTACTCAAATAAAATTATCAAGAACCGAGCTTGGCAAGAGTTGGTGGAGATATTTGGAAATTGCGAAGACACGGTGGAAAAAAAGAATATTTTAAGTAAGTAGGTTTATTCACCAAAAAATAATTGACAGAATTATGTTATAATTATTGTTATGAAGCGTATATTATACTCTCCGTATACTTTAGGTACTTAAATAAATATAAACAAACTTCGGCTGCTTTATGCAGACATTTCGAGCATTTTTTAAATGAAGGTCACAACGGTATTACCATATTTCGTTTGTTTACATTTAGTTATGTACCTAAACATTACAAGTACGGTATGTTAGTTGCAGCTATATCTTTGTGTCTTGCCATGGAACACGCCCATCGTTCACAAAGTAATGAGCGAATTTATCTCTGATATTCAAAGATGACGGTGTCCCTCTTCCCGCATGCAAGGTATTGAGATTAGTCATGGGTGCATTATATAAAGTATCTTTAAATTTTAGACCATCTCTAGTCCGCACATAGTTATGTAGAACACAAGAAGCTTTTATTATATCTTCGGCAAAATCTATGTTTACATTTATAGGCCTATGAAAGATGCGCCATTTGTTCGCCAAAATACCAAAAGTGCACTCAATATTACGTCGGGCTCTCGATAACCTATAGTTAAAAATCCTTTTTTCATATGGTAAACATTTGCCTGAATATGGGCGCATTAAATTTTCTGCTAAGCCGAAGGCTTCATCTCCAACTATAACATAAGGCATTGGTGTTAGGTCTACATTAGATATTGGTTTAGGTGTTGGTATGTTTAATGATTTTTCTGTCAGGCGTTTATAAAAAACCGAATTTTTAAATATAGCAGAATCACTGCTTTTGCCATAAGCCCCAATATCAACATAAGTAAAGCAATAGTTGGCGTCGCAAAGTGCTAAGAGCACTATGGAAAAGTAATGTTTATAGTTATGATACAAAGAACCCGAATCAACAGGCTTTATAACTCGGATATGCTTGCCGTCTATAGCACCAATGCAATTTGGAAAATTTGCATATCTCTCAAAGTCTCGTGCTATTGTCTTCCAGATATCTTCAGTCGCTTCGGGCATGACTATGTTTACCAACTTATTCCACAATGATTTACATACTTCGCGGACAATTCCAGTAATCGTCGATTTTCCTAGGCGATAATTGTAGCTTAGTTCTCCAAATGAACAACCCGTACCAAGATATCTGAAACAAGAATATTATTAATAATGTTATTATTTTTAGGTACACAACTCCAAAAAAAATGGAAAAACATACGAGATTGCTACAATAAAGAATGCAAAAAAGAAAAAACAACTCCTTCTGGTTCAGGTGCTCGTAAAGGAGCCCGATATATGTATTTTTCAAGATTATCTTTCCTGCAGAATAGTGTAAGTAATAAAGACACTACAACTAATATTGAAGAACAGAATGAAAGGCAAAGTGAGGAGACAAGTGAACTAAACGCCAATGCAACCGAAGCCACTGAAATACGTCCCCCTAAACGTAAGAAAACACAAGTGCCAGAAGAAAAAATAGCTGTTTTAATAGAAAAAAGTATCGAGTCACGAAAACATTTTCAGAATGAACTTCAAGAAAATAGTATTACCAAGCAAGATGACGACAAACTCTTTTGTTTGTCGTTATATAAAGAACTCAGAAAAGTACCAGAAAATAGGCGTTTAGCAACCAAAATTGAATTACTTCAAGTGATACAAAAAGGACAAAGCTTACCACCCCCTGTTCGCTACAATACTCAGCAGATCACACCTACGTATTGGCAAGGACAACAGTATACAAGCCCGCAAGGATATTTTACTACATCTGGATCATCTCCTCCTGTTCCGGCACCGTCACCGTCACCATCGCAATTTAGTTCTGGCTCTCAGTCCTCTACAGTTATAGAAAATATTTATGCTGATTTTGAAGAACAATAAATAAATCTTACCTTAAAGTTATTACGAGTTTCTCTTCCGGTGACACGCTTGGCCTCAAATGCGTTTCAGAGCATGAAATATCTTGCCTGATCAGTTCAATTAGTTCATCAAAAGATTTTATTGACATTCTCAAATAGTCAAAAAATTTGTTATCATACATTCTTAATTTGGGATATAATGTTACGAACTGACCATGTACTAGTCGGTCACGTAATATTGGATGCACCCAATACCGCCTTTTTCTTTTCTTTTTTTTAAGGAGCAACCACAGTAAACACACTTCTTCGTCGACCTCCATTTTGAAACTGACGCTAACCCGCACGAAATCGCATACTAACCGCGCGTGTCTGAATAGCTTCACAATTTTGCGGTTTGAAACCGCGCGATTCGTAAACGCACGATTCCCGCATGTCTGAACGCAGGCTTATGTAAAACTTCAGAACTTTTATTTGTTTTTTTATTATTGTACAGGTTGGCGTTTGACTACAGATTATCTCGTCTGATGTTCAGTGATGATGCGGTCTAGGGTGGAGCATGCTTACCTAAAATATACCTCGTGGCTTGAAGACTCCTTCCTACACATACATAACATACTGTTTCGAGTTACAGAACTCCAATGAAAATGCCGTTGGAATTATTATAGAGTTTGTTAGAACTATACAAACGTGTATAACACAGGTGCTAATATAACCGAACGCAATAAGTCCAAACGTAATGCAGAAGATCGTCATTCAAATACACGCGCAAAGACCGCGCAAATAAATTACCAATAATTTAAATATATATCAGTACAAATGTATTTAGTACGGGACAAATGGTACTGGCTTACACATGTAGTGGTCATCGCTTTTTGAGACACAAGTCCATTAGCCACCAAGCGGTCACGGCTAATACGTCTGTATTTGTAGCCAAGCCATAAATAATAAAAAATAAATGGAGTTCTGAAAGACTTTCATTTGTAAAGCGTATGTGTAATGAAAAGGTGTGAAACCCTTGAGCTCCTGCCCTTAGGCTGCACATACTAAACCGGAACACGCTTTTGCAGTGAATAAAAAGAAAATTCCTCAAAAGGCTTCGTATCCCGACGAGATTTATTTTCCTTCAAAATACATGTAGATCAAAATGCTATGAAGTTTTTGACATGGAAGCCATATGCTGGAGTTATTATCTTGATTGAAGTAATTCATAAATGACGTCAGACGACGGGGAGATGACGAAGTGTAATATCGTGTGACCGTGGGCGGCAGAGGTCCTAAATTTGGTGACGTCACAATAAATATCTAATTGAATTATATTTAAGCTTTAAAAAACGACATTTGAACAATTAACGAATAACTTCAAAATATTTCCAACTCTGTCTACATGAGCATGGTGTTTATACATTATTCAGCAAAATTAAAATGGAAATTTAACTAATTACGCTAACTACTACTGTTTAATTTAATAATTTCTTGATGTGAAATTGTGATAAGGACGGTATATCGTACCGTAACCTTTCGTATCGTATAATACGGCCGGCGTAACTTGGCAAATGTGAACATATTCTCTGCGAACTTTAGAGCATGTACACTCGTGTGATGAGAGGGCATACGACTCGTCAGTGAATACAATTGGTCGCCCTTCATCCCTGTATTTTTTCATTGCTTTGTACTAGTTGGTCACTGTATTTTCATCACGAGTTTACATGCGCTAAAGTTCGCAGAGCCTATGTTCACATTCGCCAAGATACGCTGGCCGTATTATACCATGTTGTAAAGTAATTAAGAAAGATTGTTTTTACAATTATTTCAAACTTTTCCGAGTATTAAATCACTGATAATGTAATGTTTTCGAGTCTTTCCAATAATTCAAACATTTTATCAGTGCGTTGTTATATTTCGATATAGATTTTTTACTGTTGAAATTGGTTTACGATTGATACGAATTGCTTCGCTAGCCGTTTAAGCCTTTATAATTCTTGATTTATGGTGTAAACGCCGGCAATCAATGATTTAATTTATTTCATAGGTACTGAGTTCATGATATAAAGCGAGGCTTATACCTTATTTATTTATTTAGGTTTATGGCTTGGCAGCTAGGTCTTTAAGCCAGATCTTAGTTTACAATATAGTTTCTTCATTTTCGTAAGCCTATGTGTAGCACAGCTGAACTGTGGGTAATCAGCTTAGTGCCATTCAACGGAGTTCTTATGACAACTCAAAAGGCCACCTTTGACTACACAGTTCACATTTCTTACAAGACACATAATTACTACTCAAAAACTATCAATATCCTACAACTATTGTTCATTTTAGTGTCATTTTACATATTTTTAGAAAATAATACTGCACAGCACAACATCCGCATTCTATTCCAGCCAAAAACACCTATGATAGCTTATAACATCTATGTAGAGATGGGTAGCTGTTGCAAATACCAGCTAATTGGTGGTTGTTCAAAAACAGGCTACGACTAATTTGTGGGATAAAATCGAAAGCCTAAAACAGAGAGTTTTACGGCTTTACGAAGCTGTCAGCAATCGGTTGTCGGTTGGAGAGTCCTTCACCCATTAACTAAAAGCCATCAACGGGTGTTTTAGCCAGCTGATGAAGTACCATTAACCGGTTGGCAACATTTTTGGAATTTCGGTTGGTTACCTACCACTTCATCTATGGCTTGTTGGAAAATGACGATTGAATCCTATCTAGCAGGCTGTTAGAGCAGTTTTTATTTTCATTAAAAAACATCTACACGTCTTAACCGAATGAGGCAAACCATAATATAACATACCAAGGAATGAAGGCTTATTGGCTGAACAAATATTATACAACCCATCAAAAAGACACAAGTCCTAAGTTCCGTAATATTCGTGCAGGAACGGAGAAAGAATACAATTTCCTGCGGCCGGGCGGCCTGTCATAAGAGGCGACAAAACAACCAGCAGCCAGGTGATAGGGTAGGATGGCTACCAGCCCTAGTCTGAAGTATGTAGCCATAACAACCTATAGTTGTGTTCCAGCATTAGTGGCCTGGTTCCAGTCTCCCTTAAGAGAGCAGCAGCGCATTTGTAGCACCTTTGATGTTGCAATCATGTGCAATAAAAAAAAATCTTGGTATTTCAGTTGGTATTTCACTACATCTATGATGGCTCATTGGAAAATGACGATTGAATCCTATCTAAAAGTCTTATAGGGCAGTTTTTATTTTTCATTGGAAATGGGCCGAGTATAACAAACTCAAGAAACGGAGGCTTATTGGATGAGTAAATATTATACAATGCATAAGAAACACACAGGTTCTAAATTCCATCGAGTGTTTTGTCAAGGATTTGACATGATATTAGTAAATATTAAAATTTCAGTAAAATACTCTTGAAAATTCATGGCTGTTATATATTGTTTGCACAGATATATAAGCTAGTGTCATCTAGTGACTATTTTGAACAACTCACTATAAGAGTTTGAAATAATGGCGTTGTTAATTTACTGCCAGCTGTATTATTATCAATAGATGTCGCATTATCTTATGACACAATTTGTTGGTGTGAATCTATTAATTAAAACTGCAATTTATTGTAGCTTATATTAAAGAAATTTGTTACTTCATATAAATCCAATCTTTGTTATTCACACACGAGTAAGCAGAATGTTTACTTCTACATCTTATTGCCTGAACAAAAAAAGCTATACACAAACAACATGGTGGATCAGCTGTTTTCATTTCCCATACATCGCTGATTGTTTTATTAATAAAAACGACGCGCTGTTATGGTTCATTAGCCATGAGTGAGTTAAAATGGGTTCCATCGCATCTGTGCTACAATGGCATTGTCAAACGTGCGGCCAAATCAATCCAACGGAGAGTGTGAGGTGTTTAAAATGTGGTACAAAAAGAGTATCGTATCATGACAGTGGATTATCCAGGGATAATTGCAGGGATTCTTCGCCGGAATACACGTCGCGTACTGGAAAAAGCGAAGGAACCACACCTGGGTCGGAGGCAATTGTTATACCCACGGAAAATTCATTCAATAAGTAGGTAGCCGATTCTATTGTTAGCCCTCCATGTATCGATTTTTCCGATCAAATATTTTAGGTTATTTTCCTTTTATAGAGCTATAGATGCCTGTTTTATAGTAGTCCATCAACAAAATTACATTCTGACACGATTTCCTTTGGATGTTTGTGTCAGTAATTATTTGAAAATGTAATTTTGTCGTAGCGATACCTATCGATAACTATTATATTTACTTACGAAGTATAGATAGATATTGCTGGGCTTTGTTGTCTCACAGTTGTGTTTGGGTGTCGGAGTTCTTGTGTAGTTTTAATTACTTGCTTAAAATCTGATAAGAAGCATTAAAATGGTTGATGGCATATAACTATTAAAAAGCTTTTAGTTGCATGAATACATGTATTTTAAATTACTTTTATTGTTTCATGAAATGTATTTTTACAATTACTACATTCTGTAACATAATATTGCTGCTTACAGTGACACTCAATAATCTAGTAAGTGTTAAAAAAAAATTTTTTTTGGAATCCTGTATACCCTACATAAATTTATCGGCCATAGTTAACTATCTACCAAAAAAATTATGCATTTATGCTGATGTGCACCGACATTTAACCGGCGGTTAAAATAAAATAATCACTCTAATAGTATATCTAATAGTAAGCTCTCTATACCATTTACTTTGAAATAAAATAAAATCAAATATTTTTTATTGCAAAAGCATAAAAGCAACATTGCAAAAGTTAGCAAGCTATCTGCAGAACCTGAAAGGTGATAATTTATTTTACCTTATTTTATCTACTTTAAAACAAAACCAAAAAGTATCAGACAGATATCTCGTCAATTTTCAATTTTTTTTCTTAATTTAATGTCTTTAATTTAAGAAAGACAGAACTAGGGATTTAGAATATTTTCACTGAAGATATATAATGATTTGAAATAATCTGATTTTTACATTCATCTTTATCCATTTAGTTTTCATATTTATCATTATTTTAATATGTGAAGCAAAAATCTTGTACCCCTTTTTACAAAAATGGCACTGATGAGGTGTATAAAATTCACACACTTATCGTTTATATAGAGAAGGTGTGTAATAAAAAAAATTACACGCTACCATGTATTTGATACACACATGCATATATACTCATTTGTTTATTTTAAAAGTCTAATTAACAGTGTAGCCTTGGCGAAATCTGTGATTATAGGAGTATAGTCTATGACAACAGAACCTTAATAATGTTCGAACTTTAAATTTAAATTAATTATGGTCGAATTTCAACCACTGGGCGACCACTAGTTTCTCGAAATGCAGTTCAACTACATGTTATATTTGATCTTTGTAGGTATATATAACAATTTATTCTTTCTAAGCATGTATAGTGTTATTACTAATTTATTTATTCAGTTTTCATACTGAGCCTAAGACAGTCTATTTACTGTAATAAGGTTCTTTTGGAAGAGATTTAAAAGTTAAAATCTATTGACATTATAAATATCAAGTTCTGTACAAATTAAGTGATGCAAATATATTGGTTATCCTTACTTCCTTACTAATATTATAAGCATGAAAGATTGTATGTTGTATGTTTGTTACTCTTTCACACAAAAAATACTGAATGGATGATGGAAAATTTATTTAAATGCATAGTGTGAGTTATCCAAAATATAACGATTTTCCATCACCAAGTCTGAAACCGCAGGCGCAGCTAGTATTATATATTTTACTTACTATATACCTACAGTAGTAAAGTCCACTAGGTATTGCAATGTATATGAAAATGGTAGTAACCTTGTAATGCAATACTAGGTGTCATATATCAGATTTATACTAGTGCCAAGACAATATAATATAAAGCTAGGGTTTCCACTTGGTTTCACTTGCATAGATTACTTGCTACTACTATTAACAATTAACTATTAACTTCATTTTGTTTATCATAATTCATTTTTTCTGTTCATATATTGTGGCTGGCCACATTAACACTTTATCCCCGTCATCTACTAAACTAAACATACAATAGATAATTTTTTAAAGTTCAAATTATGATGTAGTTAAAAAACTAGCCTTCTTTGACGCCAGCACTGCCAACAATTTCTTTGGAAACACCTGTTATAAAAAAAAACAGTCCCAATGTCTCCATCAGTAACTGTCTACATTATTGCACATTCAATGAGAACATGTAGGAAATCTTCAACAGTCTTGCGTAGTAAATCTTACATTTATTATTTCTCCGTGCAGGAACGGAGAAAGAATACAATTTCCTGCGGCCGGGCGGCCTGTCGTAAGAGGCGACAAAACAACCCACAGCCAGGTGGTAGGGCATTTGCCCGACTGGATGGCTACCACCCCTGGTCTAAAGTATGTCGCCATAACAACCTTGTGTTGCGTTCCGGCATTAGTGACCAAGTTCCAGTCTCCTTTAAGAGGGTAGCAACACATTTGTAGACTTTTTTGGTGTTGCAAATGTCCATAGGTGATGGTAACCGCTCTCCATCGAGTGGGCCGTCTGCCTGTCTGCTGACCTCCTGCAATAAAAAAAATATTGTACAAATGTACTGATTATAGTGGTAATTTATTAATCTGTGAACCTATGAAATAGGAACAGATTACACAACTACTCAAAGTATTTAAGTTGTGCTTAAATCATATAAAAAGTTACTTCCATTTGTGTGTTTGTGTGCATTATTTTAAATTTTCATACAAGGCTGATGTTGCAGATTGGTTGCTAAGTGAAAGGTCTTAGGTCTTAGAGGAGTATGAAATTGAATGCACTATGAGATATTAATAATCTTAAGTCTTCTCTAATGTTCACAATAGAGTGGACACTGTAACAAAAATCAATTTCGACAGAATTAAACTAGTTCTAATATTTACACATACATATTATCCAGTTTCCCATAGGGGTCAAGCTATGATTCCTAATTTATTTTCATAATTGTTTATTTATTTATTACACACACATTTTGTCAGTCTTTTGTCATCAAGTCTCTCTATGTGTTCAAATGATCTTAGCATGCCTGTATCAATGCCTGTTATTACATCATTCAATCCATTTTGTTCTTTGATTGCACAAAATAATAATTTACGCCCTTCTACTAAACTTAAATTGAACACTTCTGCGCATAACTCAACTTTTTATAACAATTCTTTTACTGTTAATGCTATACAGCCCTGGTACGTGCTTCTTGTATTCAGACAAGCAAAATCGCTAGCGATATTTAAAAATATGATCAAAAAATACTACCTGTCCTTGGAATTATATTTAAATTCATTCATATATTTTGTAGATATGTATTTGTATGGTATGTATATTAAGTATATATCTATGAAATATATGTATACCACCATCGCCATTATCATCTCAATTCGTTCCTGGGGTTGTCTGGAAGAGATCGCTTTTTAACGATAAGACCACCCTTTGTACATAATTAGATATAATTTTAGTTTTAAGTTCAAGTTTGTACTGGTGTACAATAAAGTGTTTCGATCTATCGAATTAAAATAATAATAATATTAATAATAATCGGCAGACAAACACACACATTGTATATCCCCAAATTAAGCAAGTTACGCTTGTGTTATGGGTAATATACAACGGACCAATCTGGGGCCGATCCCAGACACCCAGACGATGGTAAATAACGGAGAAAATACGTTTCCGAAATTTACTATACCGGGAATCGAACCCGGAACCTCTGGATTGTAGTGAGGCCGTCAAAGGCGTAACCCGCTCAACCACAGAGGCCGCCAAATGTATAACTTATTTAAAAATGTTTATAGCCTATGGTCGTGCGTTGGTTCAGCCCCGGAGGCGTCTCGAGCGTGGCGCTGCGGCTGCGGCCTGCGGAACGTATCAGCCGCCTGGCGCTGCGCGGCCTGTGAGGCGCTCGCACCCCATGCCCCAGTTTATAGGTAAATTAAACTAAAGCTATACGAAAGTTTTTATTCCTACAAAGTTGAACTGGAAAACCATTTTTCAAAGTCATACTTTAAGTTAAAAATTAAATCCATTTCCTATTCTAATACATATCGATGGGTGAAAGGCTATTTGTTTTAAACGACACTTTTATAAATTGTCGAGAGCAAAGTTTAAAGTTTCTAATGACCCAGAAAAACACATCACTAACGAACTATGTCCCATATTTAAAAAAAAAGAACATCTGTAGTCTGAAACTAGAGATCAGATTCTTTATATTTCTTTAAGGTGAGACATTAGGATTAAACAATCCATCGTGTTGAGTATCACACAAAATGTCGCTTAAAACAAATAGCCTTTCACCCCTCGATACGTTTTTAGAATATGATAAGTTTTACTTCTAATAGATGTATCAGACTTTACTTTGTTCCTTAGCTTCTTTTTGCAGTTGTTTACTATTATTAGATATTTTTTTTCATGAGTTCAGGAGACAGGCAGATGGCCCACCTGATGGGAAATGATTATCGTCGCCTATAGAAAAAGCAAGTAGATAAGCACCAGCCCCACCTGGTGGAAAGCAATTACCGGCGCTTACCAGTGATTGTAAAATGAAGGGCTCTAGTAAGGCATTGCCGCCTTGAAGAATATTTATGACGCCTTTCTTAAATTACCCCATATTATTGGAAACCTCGAACCATACAGTGAACCTAGGCCGTAAGTTCCCACCTAGATGTTATTGTATGTTATTTTTTAGTGACAGCTCAAGGATATAAAGATCAACATCCCGCCCATATGGCCGAATATGGCCTATGGCGTGTTTTTTTATTTCTGTCATATAATGTTGGCAATAATCGACACTTCATGTTCGTTTAATGTATTATGGTGAATTTGATTCGTAATTCTAATTTACAGACTCTCCGATGATGAAGATCAAACATCAGGGATGACGGACAAAGAAAAGTCTGCGCAAGGTAATTATAATAATGTGACAGCTAGACCTAGTTTATTTATAAAATAATAACAATTTGATATGGCATTTAACACCTCATAGTATATGATTAACATTGCCCAATAACATCTGCAACGTCATGTAAGCTCAATTGCGCAATTTCAAAACCTAGCAGTTGCTTCCCAAGAAAATTTTCTACACTGTACATAAAAATGTCATCAATATTAACATCAGGCCATTTTAAAATTATTTCTTGTTGGAAGGATTAACATATTGTGATGCAGTTTTCACATGTTTCGGCCAATGTCAGCAAGACAATGAACGGAGAAAACTTGACTTAAAAACAATGTCAATTGCTAGATTTCAAAAATTTTACAATTATGCGGATGCAGTGCTGACGTCTTCGAGACTTGTGGCGCTTTAGGTAATCCTCAGGAGTTAGTTCATTCTTCAGCTTGCAAACCTTAAGATATCAGTAAAAATGATAAACTCACTCAGCAGTTTCTTATTTCAATTTCAGACAACACTATGATAAGGTCCAACACATTGGCGGTACCATCATACAAGCCCCGGACTAGTTACAATGATGGCCGCCGTTTAAACTTGGACCTACAATCATTGCGGTTGTCGCCAACGCAGCTTTCCGATCAGGCTCACGGTGTGACCAGATCCCTATCTCATGGTTCTGTAATAAACAGCCACCAGAAGTGGTGGAATATCGAAGAAACCAAAGGAACGATAAACAGGCCTACTAGTCTTATGGTTTCAGAAAGATATAACTCAACCCAGTACAATACTAGAGAATCGTTTTTGAGGAGTTTGCATACAGTCACACGCAGGCCAAAAAAGTGCAACGAAAGCCGGTCGAATTGGGAGTTAAATTATGTGAAAGAATATCAAAGGGAGCAAAGTAAAGCTTTACATTTGAAGAAATGGGCTTGCAGTAAGTGTACGCTGGAAAACTCAGGAATCAGAACTCATTGTGAAGCTTGTCTTTCTCCAAGAGTGTCACCTTTGTCAAGAATCCCAAACTCTCGTGGATTAAGTGTGACTACTTTGAGTCGTCATGAAACATCAATGGGGAGGGATGGAGCGACGTCTTTACCTACATCTGGTGGTGTTATGATAACAGTTCCAGATTGGCCTCAAACTGCGAACACTTTAGCATCTTTTAGGAGATCGATCAGTGCCCAAAATTCTCCAGAAATTCGACCAACATACCGCAGATCTTTTTCCGAGCAAACTAATTCTGAAAGACCGATTGGAAAAGTCATATCTAGCCGACGAAGTTTGAATGATTATAAAAACTCATTGGCAAGTTATTGTGGAAGTTTGGGTAAAGGAGATAGCGCCAGAAAAGAAACAGATAAGAAAATAGCTGAAAATAGTATTGAAATTGACAAAGAATGTAGTTGGGATACAAATGCTGAAGGTGTGATATATGCACTGCCAAATAAAGGAAAGTATAAAGATCTGAACCTGCAGTTACAAGTCAATAATAATGGTACAAGATACTCTTACGTTTCAGTTCAAGATACAAAAACTGTCATGAGTAATTCACAAAATGAAGTATTATATTCAAACGATATAAGTGATGGTGATTATGCGAGGATAGATGAACTATTAGGTGCTGAAAACTGTATATCTCCAGTGGTTGAGACGGCAAGTAATATAAGGACTTCTCATATAGGTGCTGCAAAGGAAACTAAAGTGTTCAATATGTTACCATCTATTGGAAAAGTTGCGCATAATCCGAGGGAACCGGCTAAAGTGCCTTCGTCACAGTTATCTGCGTAAGTTGTCTTTGTTTCTTGTAGAGTAAGCAAAGCAGTTACTATAATCAATACAGTCAGACTTGTTAACATTTATTATTAAGCAGGTGGGCACTGAAAATCTGTGCCTTGTCCGATTCGCTTCGGCACAGCAAAACACTGAGTTCTAACCTCATTTCGTAAATTGCGGGACATGATTTCGTTTTTAATGATTGTGTATCGCATTTTTAAAAACAAAAATATTTTCTTTCAAAAAGATATGTCATCAATTTTTATTACTTTTAAATAGCTTTTCTAATATTTCATTTTCTATATGCATAATACATGTATCGAAGCTAAATTATTTTTGTGTTATGGGTAAACGGACTACCACAGGGGACAACTCCGGGACCTATAGAACTCATAACATACATCAAAACTAGATAAGGAATAGTTGATTCATAAAATTTACCAAGCTGTTAGTCGAACCTAAAATTTTTATGTTTCAAAAAGCTGTAATGGCATCAACCATTGTGATTGATTTATAAATTATAATAGACTAATAGTTCTTCACAGTTAGAAAAAGAATAGACTAATAATATACCTTTCAACAGAATCGATGATATACTGGTTGTGGTTACTTAGGCGGATTGGTGGGTTTATCAGAGAGGTAATCTCGATGTGCACATTTCTTCACAATGTTTTCCTACATTATCGGAATGAGATAATGGTTAAATGCACATGTGGTCAGAGAAATTGCATGTTCTCAAGCTAAGGGTCAAACTCTTATGCTTTGTTTCCATATCTCACTGGCGACAATTCTCGCAATTTTTTTGCTTAATTCATATTTTTTATTTTTTTCTTTATTCTCATTTTCTCTGTCCTCTTTTTTCAGTCATAATTATTTTGTGATGTTTCTGTTTGTTGGTTATATCTTGTCGGTTGTGTATATTTTACTGCAGTAGCTCATAAAGCTAACCTATATAATTTAAATAAGTTAAGTTACCACAATGTATAAAATTAATAGACCAGACGTTTATTGGTGCAGGAATAGAGAATACAAATTCCTGCAAATGTCTCTCTGGATGACTACCACTACTGGTCTAAAGTATGCCTTCGTTACAACTTTGAAAGTTGTGTTCTGGCATTAGTGACCAGGTTCCAGTGACCTCTACGAGGCCGGAAGCACATTGATATCACCTATGGTGATGCAAAGGTCCATAGGCGATGGTAACCACTTTCCACCAGGTGGGCCGTCAGCCTATCTACTCTACTTCAACAATATAAAGACTTAGTGTCTGCATAAGATCACACGACAGAAGTGAATATTTCATCAAGGCGAGTATAGCAGTAAGGGCGCATTCCCACTTTGTTTTGACGAGAGATAATCGAGTAATTTTAAGTGTCGTGGCTTATATGTTTAAATGGAGATGTTCACATACAAAACGACACGATTTACTGACGTCTACGATATTTCTTGCAGTGGCGACAGATTGTCATGACAGTGGGAATGGCTAAGACGATAAAATATCGTTTCGTCGTTTACACATATTTTCCCTTCCCCATCGCGAGCGTAGTAGCTTGATAATGATGTGTAAACGACAAAGCGACTGCCGTGAAACGATAAAATGTCGTCGGCGTCGGCGATCCAATGGGAACATCTAGAGACGACAGTCGTCCAACGATAAATTAATGAACGATCGCGCCCTCACGCGATGACTATCTCTCTAGCTCCGTTAGTCGAGTCGAGCCGACTTTACCCGAACGAGCGTTACGTAGCCGAGCGCGATGCGTGACGTTTGAGTCTCATACGATACCCACAAAATGAAGTGAAGAAGTTTTCACTAAGCCTCTGTCGGTCGTCGTGTACAGACGCGAGAGCCGCATGTGGCAGTGCAACGAGTGCTGGTTCGCGTACAACGCGTGGTGGGCGCGCTGCTGCGACGTCTGCCGCAGCGGCCGCCCGCCGCACGCCTCCGTCACCCTCGCCGCGAGGGACACGGTCGACGCGCCGCACAACAGGTGCGTCACACCTACCACAACGTATTTTTTTAAAGTGTAACTTTTATATAGGATTTTTTCTGTCACGAAAAAGCGTTACGGCCGCGCGAAGGGGCAGCATAAGTCTCGGGTGCGAGGCGGCATAATTTTAGAGTAGACTATAGAGAATTTTTTTGTTCCAGGTCATATTTAGCTTTTTTTGTTTGATAAGATATGTTTAAATAAAAAATGCATTCATTAAAATGGACCTGACCTAACCAAATCATAATTACCAGTAAACCTGTGAAAAATCAAAATATGTGCCTCCTAGACATAGCAGAAGTGAAACTTCAACGGACAAGTGGTAAAACGAATCTGAAATTTTAACTTAAAGTTTTACGGGCAGGTTTTCAAATTAGACAGGCACATTAACAATCTGCCCGTAAAATTTCAACTCAAAATTTTGTGGCGATTCGTTTTCCACCTATCCGATGCCATTCGTCTTTCCACTTCTCCGTTGCCATTCGTCTTTCCACTTGTCCGTTGCCATTCGTCTTTCCACTTGTCCGATGCCATTCGTCTTTCCACTTGTCCGTTGCCATTCGTCTTTCCACTTGTCCGTTGCCATTCGTCTTTCCACTTGTACGTTGCCATTCGTCTTTCCACTTGTCCGATGCCATTCGTCTTTCCACTTGTCCGTTGCCATTCGTCTTTCCACTTGTCCGTTGTCATTCGTCTTTCCACTTGTCCGTTGCCATTCGTCTTTCCACTTGTACGTTGCCATTCGTTTTTCCACTTGTCCGTTGCCATTCGTCTTTCCACTTGTCCGTTGCCATTCGTTTTTCCACTTGTCCGTTGCCATTCGTCTTTCCACTTGTCCGTTGCCATTCGTTTTTCCACTTGTCCGTTGCCATTCGTCTTTCCACTTGGCCGTTGCGGTTCGTTTTCAGACCCCGGCAGTGAGTTTCACTTCTGGAGTCTTAGTTGCTTCAATAAAATCGAATTTAAATTGCGAGCAATATCGATAATGAATAGATAGTGTGTCAAACTTGTAAAGCTTTAATCCAAAACAACTTGGCCTCTATGAACTTGCAACGGAAAGAAATTATAATGTCTTGCTTGAAAATCTGCCATAAACACGAAGCGATTAGTAATAGTTGATTACATTACAATTATCAGTAGCGTAGAAAACTAACGCAAACAAATGACAGTGAACAATTAAGGCAAACATTTAAAAGAGTTTTATATAATTTAAACATTTACGGCCTTTTTCATATTTAGATACGAGTAAGTTTGAAAACTCACTTTAACCGAATACGAATAAGACCATAAAGGTATATAAAATAATTAAAGACGTCTTTAAAGCATTATGGGCTCTTCAATTACGTTCATTGTAGGCATAGTGGCGGGTTGCCTGGAAGAGATCGCTATAAGCGATGAGGTCGCCCATTGTTCTAATGGAAATCTTCTTTATATCTTCTTCATGTATATAAAAATGAATGTTTGTCTGCATGTCTTTTATAGAATCGTAAACTATACATTTGATCATGCTATGATGTTTAGCAAAGTCGTTGTGCATGAGTCAGAGAAGGTTTCTGTGTTGGTTCACAATTGAACCCAGTAGGTGGCGCTGCTGTCGGCATATCGTTTCTTCACTCGTTCTTTTCTGGGCAGGACGACGTCTGCCGGGACAGCTAGTGTTTTATATTTATATTAAACCTAGACGGTTTAAGTTATGGTGAACAATAAAGGGTGTTCATTCAATCATTCATTCATTCATAGTGTATGTAATATAATAAACATGATTAATTAGAGATACCTTAATTTTAAATTCACCTCTGTTATATTTACTGTCGGCACTGATGTCTCTAACAAGAGAATGATCAGAGTCTTTATGTATGTTAGTCTATGTAAAGAAAATATGATAATAATTCCCATCCCTGTATTTGTATTATACGTTTTTCTTTTGATTTATGTTATCGTTAAGTGTCTTTCGAGATCTGAATTATTTTTTTGGCAGTTCCAGGCCAAGTAACTCGTCTTCGGAGGCGAGTAGTAGCAGTAAGTCCACTGAATCAACCCGTAGTGAGGTTCCGAAGAAGTTGACGGTGCCCATTGCGTCGCTGGACCACGATCTGAACAGCGACGAGCTTCTGTTTGCTGTTGGTGAGTATTTTATAAGAGATGTGTAAAAAAAAATACTTTAAAATATCAAATTGCATGCAGTGTTTCGCTATAAGCAATTACTGCATTTTATTGTCAGGTGAAGAGTGTTATGAAAGAAAAAAATAAGGAAATCACGCGGGAAATTAGAATGTTTAATAATACTTAACCAACATATAAAATTATTTTTAATCTAACCTTAGTGATTAGGACAATATAAACTTTTTTAATGTAACCTTGTTTGACATAGAGTTGACAGAATGCGTATTGCAAATATCGTGAAAGAGGATGTAAAAAAAACTGAATATCGTACAAAACAGATGTTTGGTCGAAGTTATTTATAAAATACATGTAAAATAAATAATGTAGCTGTAATCGGGTTCTAATATTTAGTTGAAATTATTTTTGTGTGTGTTCAAGTGGGATGGTTAAGATTATAGATCTACCAGTAGGTGGCATCGCTAAAGTCTTCCTATACAGTGGGACCTATTTTGATGATTATTAAATATTTATTAAATTGGATTCGAGAATTGTTTAAATTAATGGTCCTGGTAGATGTCGCTGCAATCGTGTTCTAGATTTTTATTTCTAAGGGCAGGACAACGTCTGCCGGGTACAGCTAGTAATTTATTTAAAAAAACGAAACATCACAAGAGCTATGAATGTCAAAGAAGCAAGTGAGGTGTGTAAGAATAAGCCTGAATAGCGCTCTGTTGCTCGTGCCTACCCCGCGAGGGACCTGGCGTCAAGTTATGTATGTATATATGTATGTACTTAACAGGGCGACGATGATTTAAAATTTTTGTTTTTTTTCCCTTCAGAATCAACCCCGACACCCAGTCCGGCCGCCGCGACTTGGTCGTGCGCGCGTTGCACGTTGGTGAACGAGGCGACGGCCGCTGTGTGCGCGGCTTGCGCTGGCTCAAAACCTCAACCCCATCACTACTGGTGAGTGATATGAACCCATGGGCGCGTTCCCCTTGTAACCCACAACGCTCAAAATGCTCCTACAACCGCTTACTATTCATTCACTTGTCGTACCATCGGATAGATTTTGACATTATTTGTGTACGATTTAGGGACCGGGCTATTGCGACCACGGTCGTCATAATTGTCGCTCGTGTAGCGCTCACGCCGACCCATGTCAAGAGGTGGGTCGAAGTCACAGAGCTTTAATTCTCTCTATCGATACGTTGACAAAGGCTTCATTTTCAAACTAACCATACAGCCATTAATGATGTAGAGCACACACATACAGTTACTGTATGGAGTGGTGAGCATCCTTTCTATTTCCTGACCATTTTTTAGTATTGCATAGCTGCAGTACCCATTGGTGTATCAATATAGACAAGTGTTACGATAGTTGACCTGTCTTTATCTTCGTCGCCACCACGCTACGGAACTCACATTACCGCACACCATCTGCTACCCCACAAATGATATTTGTGTAGTTAAGTAAAGTAAAGTTAGTCGTTAATGACATAATGCTTCCTATTTGAGTTTATAATTGCAACAACAAGTGAAATGAGAAAAATCGCGATCGTGAGCCTGCTCTTGTGAGCCCCAAGAGGAACGTAGCTTGTCTTGTTTTAGGAAAGTGTCGCTTTTCTTACCAGCTTAAAATACAGTAGACATTGGCGCCGCGTTGAAACATGCTGTTCAAAAACAGCCCTTTCTCATGGTTTATCGTATGACATTCCTTCACAGAAATTGATTCTTATAAGCTACACTAATGATTGGTGCATGATGCATTGTAATAATATATCATGCTATTTTTTTCCAAAATCAGTGGGTTCGATTCCTGCTAACAATATAAAAAAAATAATCAAAAATCTGATGATTAGTTTTCTTTGAGTGTTTTTCATTATTTCGTGTAGTTTAGGGTTTGGCGTTGAAGGTCCACTTGAAAATTCAATACAATAATAAAATATGAACAGGTACAACTTGTTCTTGAAAAAAAATGACAAGATTGTTATACGAGCAAAACTTACATACGCCCCTGAAGTTGATGCAGGTCATTGTGCAGAATAGGCGTAAGTATAAAATTCACATGGTAGCATGTACAGAGCAGAGAGTGAAGAGTATTGCGCTCTCGCTCGGATGCTATATTTACTCGTCATGCTATCTCTTTCGCACAACATTCAGTATATTACTTAATGAACTTTAACATCCAGATTCTACTATATAAAAAATGACAAAATTTGTCTTATTTTTAGGTCGTGCAGTTCCTGTACTCTTCAGAACCCTTTGTCTGCAAACCTATGCTTGGCTTGCAAGACCCCCCCGGTACCCAAACACGGACTCACCGTGGACAACAATCATGGTGGGGCGAGTATGTAATTTTTTAAATACTTGTCGTTTTGAGAATATAATATATAATATATCATTAGATTAAGAAATTATGTATGACATAATTAAGCGATGTTGGTACATAAGAAAATAGAAGATGTGCGCCTCGGGACGCCCGACAGAAGAACTTAAACTAATCTAACGTAAGAGAAAGGGAAGCCAGCCAGACTGGCGCCGTAACGCGTTACGTAACGAAGCGGTTTACCCTCCCATAAGAAGTTATCACTTCAATAAAAAAAAACAATAAAAATAATAATGGACAAAACATGTCCATTCGTGAAGAGGAATTTAAAAGAGATAACCCATCTTTCAATACGGCAGGCAGGCAGACCGTCTACCTGATGGGAAGTGGTTACCGTAACCTATGGAGATGCGCAACTGCTCCTGAGAAAAATCCCGCGGGATTCCCAGGATAAGAAATACCACACATAAAATTTTCTATCGATCAAGGAAAAAATTCAGATTGGAATTTTAATATTTTTAAATCGTCCTCAGAAAAATTCTCGCGAGATTTCCGGGATAAAAAGTAGCGCTGATTTTGAGTCTAAGAATTTGCTGTCGATCAGTGAGAACCGCATCGAAATCGGCTCAATAGTTTTCATGTGAATCCAGAACGAACAGCCTGGCTTTAATTCGGTAGTAGACAGTATGAAAAATATAGGCTGATTTTAATATATATCGTAGATTACGATCTATATATGACAAAAATAAATTGTTTTGACCAAAATATTAAATATTGATTGATATTTTTGAGAAATAAAATTGTTATATTGCAGCCATTAGCCACGTGACAATGAACGCCGATCAGAGCGCGTGACGTCATAGTGTGCAAAACACAACAAGTTATCAATGACTTCTCAGATAACACTTCAACGAAACAGATGTTTGTTTTGCACACTGTGACGTCATGCGAGACGCCATGACAGCTTGACGCGTTTTTGTGACGAAATGTTTATAAAATTGCTAAATTAAATATGTAAGCTCGTCAGAGCCGTATAAGATCATGGCGAGCCTATTCATCAGAAGTTATCATAGCATGGCATAATGTATATGGGTATATTCATGGAATTGACATCTTTCGTGATCTTTGCCAATATAGTGTTTAAATAACAATCATCTTTTCTAAATCACAATGCACTTTAATAATAGCGATTTGTTGCACACTCGATGCCCTAGCGACCACACCACCTCGTATCCAATACCAAATGTACTATTTTGATCAACAACGCCCAAAAACATGTCTCGACCCGTCTCTGTTATTAGTGTGGTCGCCTGCAACCATAGATATGCAACACTCCGCTAAAGTGTCATTATCAATATATTATCCTTGGCGATGGTTCGCCGACAAATATGTTAATGTTGTTTGTGGTGAAATATTAATATTTTGGCTAAATAGACCGTAAGGCTCAAAATAAACCTGTTTCTCAAAAATTTTCAACTACCGAATTGTGTTCGTCACGTGACCAGGTGGCCGCAGTCCGTCCCCGCGCCGAAGCAGCAGGCACACGCCGGCCTTGCCAAGGAGAGGGTCCAGACATAAAACACCACCTCCTGAACCTAAGTGAGTGTCTCTAATTGTTTCTTTTTTTTTTGGTTTCCATAATCAATTTGACGAAAACGGAACCCTGGTAAATGTTATCTGTGCAGGAACGGAGAAAGAATACAATTTCCTGCCTGTCGTAAGAGGCGACAAAACAACCCACAGCCAGGTGGCAGGGCATTTGCCCGACTGGATGGCTACCACCCCTGGTCTAGAGTATGTCGCCATAACAACCTTGGGTTGTGTTCCGGCATCAGTGGCTAGGTTCTTGTCTCCCTTAAGAGAGCAGCAGCGCATTTGTAACACCTTGGTGTTGCAAATGTCTATAGGCGATGGTAACCGCTTTCCATCAAGTGGCCGTCTGTTGTCCCGCTTGTTTGCTGAATTCCTGCAGTGTCAGTCTTTTACTTCTGGTTTGATTGTTTGAAACTTGAAGGTCAGATATCTTGGGTCTCGAAAGTGGTAGGCAACTAAGCACTCCACTCACCGAAGGTGAGGCTGTTGAGATGGATTTGTGGTGTTGCAAGAATGGATAAGGTGAGATATGAATGCCTAAGGGGATCTTTGAAAGTTGCATGGTATGGGCATATGATGAGGAGGGACGAAAGTCACATGATAAAAAAATATAGTAAACTTGAATTGACGGGTGCAAAGGTAAGGTGACGGTAGACCAAATAAGAGATGGGTGGATTGTGTGAAGGATTATATGATGATTTGTGGTGTGAACGAGGAGTATGGACGGAGAAGATATACACTACATTCCACAAGAGGCTGACAACGACCACATTGATGACCGTGACTTTTCCCGTTCCACTTGCTTACGGACGTTACAATTATAAACTCTAGTGGAACGGATTACGGAGCGTTGATGTCATTAGCGACGAAATACACAAATGTCATTGGTTGATTTGAAAATCGCGCCTTTTAAAGTTATACTTCTTTTAGTTCTTTTTCGCGTTAGGGAAAAATGATGAGAGTAAGTTTTTAGGATGCGCGCGCACACCGTCACACGAAAAACCTACACCATGAAGTTAGCTATAGTCAACCGACACCCTGAAGTTAGCTATAGTCTACATTTTATTTTTCTATTGTTAGTGCGTTTTTTCTATAATAAATATAAGGCAAAAGATAAAATTTTTGAAAAGACTTTTATCTTGTTACGCCAAAGAAGTGTAACTTCTAACGCGTCTAGTAAAGTATAAAGAGAATTAATGATCTATGGTCAACACCCACTTCGACCCAGCTCTTGACATGGGTCGTTGTGAGCGCTGTGTGATCGAAAATGCTGACGTCATTACTGACGTTTTCGCCACGACCATAACGACCGTGGTCGCCATGCGGCATGGTTGACGGAGAATTTTGGGCGTCGTGAGCTACTAACGGAACGGAACTTCACAATTTATCTTTCTAAATAATACGCAAGGTGCGTAAGAAGCAATATGGTAGAAAGTTCTTTTAAGACTCGCCAGTCATGGGTCCTCATCGGTGAAGAACTGGACTTAGAGGAGGGAGATATTTCCAGGGTCGGCAGCTCGGAGTGGGCTTGCAGGGAGTGCACGTACATGAATAGCAGTGCGGCGCTGTGCTGCGAAATGTGCCACTCCCCCAAGACCAGGCTGCTTCCGGCGGCTCCCGACCAGCCCAGGCTCGACGACGACGAGTCACGTGAGTCCCCACTCATCTCATCTCAATCATCATTCATGGCAGAAACCATCAAGGAGGTCTCTCCTTGATGGTTTCTGCCATCGAAGCGGAATCGAACCCGCGCCCCTTGAGTTTGGGACGCGTGCTCCAGCCATTACGCTACCGCGACTTCTAGTTCTAGTTTTATCATTTTTGATTTTCTACCCTGTAGGAACCATACCTCTTTTCTGGGTGAAAGGTACCTTATACCACTCCGAACGGATCCAACCATCCTACGGGAACTCTTTAATGTTTCGGGATCAAAAGTATCCTATATGTTGACCAGGGATATAAGCTACCACCATACAAAATTTCATTTAAATTGGTCCAGTCGTTTCGGAGATTAGTCCGTAGAGAGAAACAAAAAAATCTAAATAGAACTACTATTTCACTTCTTAGATCCCCCTGACTCGATTTTTAGCATTTTTTTCATTGTACAGGAATTCGACCTCTACAGTTTTATTGTATGTATAGATTATATATATATAAACAATAGAGGAAAGAATATAGGACATGCATGGAAAATTTCTTGACCAGTTGAGTGATAAAGGCCAGAAAGTGTGACAAACATACTCTCGTTCGCGTTTGTTACATTGTATTAGATTTGATGTGTATAATTACAGCGGACGGTTCTGATGGAGAGCGTCAAGAGAGCGCTCCCATGGAGATCCTCAGACTTGGAGAAGAGAGCCACGCCTGGACACAGTGGCAGGAAGTACTGGCACAATGTTCGTCGGTGGGTTGTACTTCATACTAAAATACCCTTGTTTATTTTGAGAGCAAACCATTCACCCAATGTGAATTATTAATTGCGTTTAATTTCTATCTAAGCACTAATTGCCCCCCTTGAAAATTTAATTAACTTCATTCCGGAGACTGGTGTAGTTTCCGGGATAAAAAGTATCCTAAGTTCATTAATGTGATTGAACGTAGCCAGACTGTGCACGTGTATAAGATGTACGTAGAACGTTTGCCAATGGTCGCGAATTTGGAACGTCTAGTGACGATGTATTCAAATTGGGAACGTCTAGCTGACGATGAATTCAAATTTGTAATGTCTAGCTGACGATGTATTTAAATTTGGAACGTCTAGCTGAGGATGTATTCAAATTTGTAACGTCTAGCTTAGGATGAGTTTCAATTTGGAACGTCTAGCTGACGATGTATTTAAATTTGAAACGTCTAGCTGAGGATGTATTCAAATTTGGAATTTCCAGCTGACGTTGTATTTAAATTTGGAACTTCTAGCTGACGATGTATTTAAATTTGAAACCTTTTAGCTGACGTCGAATTTAAATTTAGAACATTCCCTTCAGACTGGAGAGCCGTACATAGACGCGTCGTTTCCGGCATCCCCCCGCTCTTTATATTACAACGGAAGTGGCGACAGTGGTGCTGCGACGCGGTGGTTGCGGCCCCATCAGATACACGTGGACCCGGAACACCGGATGCCCTGGGTAGTCTTCCGGGACCCAAGACCTTCGGATATATCGCAGGGTGAGTAGAACTTATAAAATGGTACATGAAGTTTGAAAATGGGACTTATATTTTATAAATAACTTCCCGGGCTTAGCAGTCTGAAGTGAGTCGTGGCCTCCGAGATGAGAGCACACCACTTCTGTTCTGCACAGTGACTTGCCTAATGTAGACTTAGAATTCGGTCAGGTCAGCTTCTGCTCTATCCTTCCACCGAAGCTTAGGACGACCGACTTAATAGTATTTACTATGCTTTTATTTACTGCCTGGAGAAGACAAACAGACAACCCATCTGACCAGTAATGGTTACCGTCACCTACGTGCGTTTGCAACACCAGATGCGTTATCCGTCCCCTTGGACTTAAGTTTTCAAACAGCGGTATGTGTATGTGATATGCAGGCGGTGGTCCACGTTAAGGAAAGTGAAAAAGAAAATTTCCTCCATCCCCATTTTACCATCGGACAACCAAAGGCACCGGTTTGCGCCCCTTTTCCGTGCTGGGACCACCACCACTTAGAACCAAGCGCTTCAAGAAACAACATTTGGTGCACCCAAAACTCTCAACACTAGCAACATCATCAACAGGAGGGATGTTCATTTTTCCGCCAAAAACACCTTGATCCTTTTGATTTTATAATCTCTTCAGGTGTCTTAGGCAACTGTTGGTTGCTTTCCGCCCTAGCTGTGCTGGCGGAAAGGTCTGCCCTAGTACGGGGAGTCGTCGTCAGGGCGGAGCCCGCCCTCGGCGCCTACCAGTTGAGGCTATGCAAGGATGGAAGGTGGTTGACCCTGACCGTGGACGACATGCTGCCTGCTAACAAGAAGGGGAATCTTGTCTATTCGCAGGTAAAACTCTTTATTTCACCAGGTTTTTATCCCAACTATTGGGGTGTACACTTTATTTTACATTAAAATTTTCCATTTTATTCATAGAATAGTTTATATGGGGTTAATAAGGTTATTAAAGAAGTCTTAATTTATTTGCGTCGCTTTACAATTTCGTACGAAGAAAATTTTAGATTGATTACTTTAAAACAAATAAACAATTATAAAAATGTACGATTATTTTTAAAACAAATGCACAATAACAATGATGCACTACTACTTTCAAACAAATAAACACCTTCAAATATTGGTATTATTTTAAAACTAACAATTACGAAATACATGATAATTTTAAAACAAATATATAATTACAAAAATACACGATTACTCTAAAATAAATACAAAAATACACGATTACTCTAAAATAAATACAAAAATGCACGATTACTCTAAAATAAATACAAAAATACACGATTACTCTAAAATAAATACAAAAATGCACGATTACTCTAAAATAAATACAAAAATACACGATTACTCTAAAATAAATACAAAAATACACGATTACTCTAAAATAAATACAAAAATGCACGATTATTACTCGTGCGCAGAAGGTTTGCCGATAGCATCATGATGTCCCGCGTCAATAGTCAGTAGGTTTGACAAAAAGATTACATAAATAGTGGTTGCAATAATGTTATTATTTTATTATATTATTGTGTATAATTTGCATAAATATATACTATAACTAGCGGCCCCGGCAGACGTTGTCATGCTCTGAAAAAACAAAATCCAGGACCCGATCCCAGCGCCACCTACCGGTTCCAATTGTGGATTTAAACCATCCGGGGACCCACCCACTCAAACACACAAAAACAAAATCGCTCCCCGTTGTTAAGTGGATTCTAGAACCCGATCTCAGCGCCACCTACCGGTTCCAACGGTATAAAAACTATCCTATCTTTCAAGTTGGATCAAACTGGACACGGTGTGCAAATTTGATTAAAATCGGTTGAGTAGTTTAGGAGTCAATCGCGGACAAACATCGTGACACGAGATTTATATATATAAGATAATAAGTAATACAATACAATAATAGTAAGTAGGCATCGGCAAACCTTCTGCGCGCATACTATACTCTGAAACAAATAAAACGCAGAATTTTAAACGTGTTTAAGTGAAAATGTGGAAAGTGAACTTTTCTTTGCACTTTAGGCGAAAAGAAAACAACTGTGGGTGCCTCTGATCGAGAAGGCCGTCGCGAAACTCCACGGCTGCTACGAGGCCCTCGTCTCTGGGAGGGCCATAGAAGGTGAAACATACATATCATCACCCCTATTAACCAAAGTGCGGACAGCATATATCTATAGTACTATAAAATTCTAAATTAGCAGTGTCTTTTGATTGAAGCTATTTAAAAAAAATCTGATATCCCTATCTTATCTTATACTAATATATAAAGCTGAAGAGTTTGTTTGTTTTCTTGAACGCGCTAATCTCAGGAACTACTGGTCTTATTTGAAAAACTCTTTCAGTGTTTTATAGCCCATTTATCGATGAAGGCTATATATCATGCTAAGTCCAATAGGAGCAGAGCATCAATGAAGAATGTTTCAAAATGGGGGGGTGTTCTTTAACTTACATTTTTTACTAGTCCCCGTGGACGAAGTCGCGGACAGAAGCTAGTTGATATTATAAATGCGAAAGTAACTGTCTGTCTGAACTCCGATTTGGCTGAAACTCGGTACATATTTTTTTTCGATGCCGAGGATGAACATACTTTTTTTCCGAGAAATGGGATAGTTTCTGGGATAAAAAGATATTTGCCTCTCTATTGTGTTTACGTAAACACTACTTAGCCGATTTGGCTGAAATTCGATATATATGTAATTTTCATACCCAGCACAAGAGATACTTTTCGTCCTAGATAATGGGATAAGTTTTGGGATAGGGAGGGATTTATGTAAACGTTATCCCAGAAAGTAAGATACGTTTTTTTGTGATTTGCCATTTTCGTTAATTTGGTCGTTTTAATACCGAAAATGTGCATAGATAGTTTTCATCCGGGGGATGGGATAGTTTGCGATATCAAATGAAGTAAATTTTCCCGGGGCAAATAGCACAGACATAAAAATTGAATACAATGTAACCTGTGTTTTAACCTCTTTAAACAAGAGGCACGCAGTAATTGTTGGGTACACTCTTGTCGACTATATAAAGCACAGGGAACACGTTTATTTATTTTTTTAATTTATTGTGTCTTACTCTGTTTGTTTGGGATTCACGTAAAAACTTCTGGACCGAATCCTACACAATATTCGGCCGAATACCAAATACTTAAAAAAAGTGGTAGAATATAAGGAAAAGCTGCATATTCGTGGAATCTCTAGTTAAAATTCCTTTTTTTTTAATGTTAATATTTGACCATCGATTAGGCCTCTGTACGCTGACGGGCGCACCGTGCGAGTCGGTCTCGCTGCAGGCGGGCGGCGCGGGCGGCGGGGCGGGCGGCGGCGCCCCCCTCGAGCAGTTGGACCGCGACCTGGTCTGGGCGCAGCTGCTCTCCTCCAGGCAGGCCTGCTTCCTCATGGGCGCCAGCTGCGGCGGGGGCAACATGAAGGTACGGTGACTGTGCTTCCTCAGCTATTCGTAGTCCACTGCTGGGCATAACTCGGGTTAGCTTTCTCGTGGAAATCAACTGCGGAAGGGACTAAAGTTAGCTCCGTTAGTTTGCGCTGATTCAGTCAAGTGTCAACGATCGTTTATTTACCTGACAGTGTGTGGTGTGAAAGAGATAGCATGCTAGTCCGAATAACGCAACACTCTCTTAGTTATGTGCAATAGCTGTCACCTCGCGAACCTCACAATAGGCATGTGGACAAATACTACCATAATTTTTAAAAATATTGCAAAAAATAACATGTGTTAAAATTACTTCTTATAATCCTTATGTTTAAAAAACAATTAATTCGATATTTGAGTCCTTTTACTTATTAAAACTTGAATAGATGAATGAATGTTCTTTATTGCATACATATAAGTTACATATATGTATATACAATAGGAGGTCTTATCGCCGCCGGCGATATCTTCCAGACCACCTTTACATTGTTTGAAAATAATTTACTTACCATAGAGCAAAAAAAAATTGAATTAAATTAAATGTCAAAAAAAAACTAATATTGATACGCTTGTTAAATATAATGATGTCAGTGCATTTATTATCCTCGTCAGAATTATATTGGTATATATTTTAATCATTTATTGCTAAGTCTAAGAATTCCTGTATCGAATAATATGTCTTGTCTGTTAAATATGTAAATAGCTTATTTTTTTTATTATTTTTTTTTTATTGGAGGAGATCAGCAGACAGGCAGACGGCCCACTTGATGGACAGCGGTTACCATCGCCTATGGACATTTGCAACACCAAAGGTGCTACGAATGCGCTGCTGCTCTCTTTAGGGAGCCTGGAACCTGGTCACTAATGCCGGAACACAACACAAGGTTGTTATGGCGACATACTCTAGACCAGGGGTGGTAGCCATCCAGTCGAGCAAACACCCTACCACCTGGCTGTGGGTTGTTTTGTCGCCTCTTACGACAGGCCGCCGGGCCGCAGGAAATTGTATTCTTTCTCCGTTCCTGCACGGATAAAATTATCCGTGCTTATATTTATATGTCTCAAATTCTTTATTATTTATTATCTTTATATTTACTTATTATGTCAATTTTGTATGCTCGAACAAATTCGATGAGTCTGCGATATTTTATAAGATGATAAAATTAAGTATGTCAGTTGATTTGACTGTCCGCACCGCTATTATGTTCTGTGCCTGTACGAACTTCAGAGACGCATTCAAGTTTTGCTCCTACAACATAGCGACTGCACATTAATTTTAATTTTGAAAGAAAGAAAGAAGAAAGAAAAAATATTTATTGTCACAAATAAATGCACACACATAAAATACAGGCATTGCTAACAAATTGATTTTGCTCGATTTATGCTATTTATTATAGGTAAATACTGTTTTATGCCGTTTAATCTTATTTATTATTGTATGGTATTCAGATTAAAGTATTTGGATAAAAAAAACTATCAATCAGATCAAGTCTATATGAGATGCATTAAGTAAGCACTGCTTTGGTCTAAAGCTGATGTCTACCATCTGAAAACAAAATTAGTGGAAGTATTGGATTAAGAGATAGAAATTAACAAACATTTTAGCGTATTTTCTGTAAATTACACTCTTAAAGCAGTTTTCTAATTATCTAGTAAGTCTTTATATCAATTTCAAGATCCACGAGACCATATAAAACAAATCAGAATGAAATGTCAAGAAAAATGGTTTCGGCCGGCTAAAATGGGAAACAGTATGAGCTATTAATTTAAGATAGCACTCAACAAATACACATTTGTAAATTATTTACTTATTTTTATCCCATTGTGTTGAGACTAAAATATATACTAAATTTTATCAAAAACCGCCCAGCAGCTTATTCGTGAAAGCGTAACAGACAGAGTTTTGTGGATGTATGAAGAGAAGACCTACCGTTCCAGGTGGACGAAGAGGAGTACCAGCGCCTGGGTCTGCGTCCTCGGCACGCGTACTCCGTCCTGGACGTGGTCGAGATCAGCGTCTCGGCTGGTTCGGCTGCGTCCCCCACCAGGCTGCTCCGTCTGAGGAACCCCTGGGGCCACTACACCTGGCGCGGTGCCTGGGCGCACGCGTGTCCAAGGTCAGTTGCAGGTCGATTCTCCTTCAGGGTAAGGCGTAGCAATTTTGTCAAAAACCCTATTTCTTTCGCCTCTCGTCTTTCTTAGGCGCAAGAAGAGAGGGTCTTTTGTGTTCTTTTATGTTTTCGTCTTTTTCTTTTGGTGTAATAAATCGGGCACCGGCCATAACGTGGCATTGTTCTAAGCGTACGAGTCAAAGCGTCCACATGTTAGTCTTCCTCCAACTCCTGGTGAGCCTTCACCAGAACACTTGTAGGTGCCTGCCTTGCCTCAACGGCGATGGGTTCGTGTTGCTCCAGGAAACCCATGCTGCTATTTCAATATCAAAGTACGTTTACATAGTGTAAGTGGTTAAGGGGTGTGGGGAGGTGGGCTGCAGGTCCACCGAAGCTACTTCCAACGTTATGCGATTTATCAGTTCCACCCCTGGAGCTTGGAAGTTAGCTCTTGCGATCTCAACTCCATGCCGGCTGGTAAAGGCAAGCACGGAGGCGGGTCCGAATGGTAAGTAAAGTAATGGTCAGACCTAGCCACAAAGTACCCTGCGGATATTTTTTTTTTGACGACCACGGGCCATAAAAATGGCCCGGACTTTTGGAAAGGCCAACACGTAGGGGCCCTTTGACAAATTTAATGTAAATGTGGCGTGTCACTGACCGTGGATTACAGGGATAATACACCACATAATAATGCACCCAAGGACAAGCCCCGGCCAGTGTAGGACTATTGTGGGAAATGAGGACAATAAGTACCGGGCTATTGGGGTGAACTGCTAGTTGTACTGGGGTTCTTACCCTGCGGATATTATTATTATTGTTACGAGTTACTGGACTCCAATTAAAATGCCGTTGGAATTACTATAGAATTTGTTAGAACTATACAAACACGTATAACACAGATACAAATAGAATCGAACGCAATGAGTCCAAATGTAATGCACAATTCAATAACTGGCGTAAAGTTCGTCACTAAATGTACACACGTTTTGCCTCGCTTGTGTTATCGCTTTGACTGCCTCACCCCTCCGTTCGGGCATTATTTTATACTAAACTATACAATATGCCTCGACACAATACTCGACCGCATAACAATAGTTTCTAAGAATCACACCTGGCTAATGTCCATCATAAACATTACAATGGCCTGTTTTTCTAATTACAAATTTTAAACACAAAGTAAAAAAATGTCCTTTATATCAGGCAGTTATTAACCCCTGATCTATAACCGTTTTTGACCACTTCGAAGCACACCTGACCAATTAATTTGTCCAAAGGTGGACCGAGGATACGAGGAGGGCGGTGCACGCTCAAGTCGGCAGCAGCGACGCCGACAGGGATCAGGGTGTCTTCTGGATCAGTTTTGATGACGTGCTCAAGTAAGTGGCTCTGCAGTTTGAGAACCTAGCGATTTACATTGTTTTTGGAATTCATATTTGTTTTAGGTTTTCTAGGCATTTGCTATGTATTGTGTTTACCAAAACAAGTAAACATTGGTAATTATAATTGTGGTGTGGTAATTATATAAGTGGAATAGACACTTTATTGATATTCTAGATATTTCCATAAACACTATTGATATTCCAGATCTTTCCATAGACATTTTATTGATATTCCAGATATTTCTATAGACACTTCATTGATATTCCAGATAATTCCATAGACACTTAATTGCTATTCCAGATCTTATTATAGACACTATTGATATTCCAGATATTATTATAGACACTTTATTGATATTCTAAATAATATAATATACACTTTATTGATATACCAGATATTTCCATAAACACTATTGATATTCGAGATCTTTCCATAGACATTTTATTGATATTCCAGATAGTTCTATAGACACTGCATTGATATTCTATATAATTCCATAGACACTTAATTGCTATTCCAGATGTTATTATAGACACTATTGATATTCCAGATATTATTATAGACACTTTATTGATATTCCAGATATTATTATAGACACTTTATTGATATTCCAGATATTATTATAGACACTTTATTGATATTCCAAATAATATTATATACAATTTATTGATATTCTAGATATTTTCATAGACACTTTTTCATATTCCAGATATTTCGATTGCATAGACATATGCAAAGTGCGCGTGGGGTGGCACGAGGTGCGGCTCGCCGGCATCCTGCCGCCGATGTCGTCCACGCGCCACCTCACGTGCCTGCTGCTGACGGCCACGCAGCCGACCGAAGTCGACTTCACCCTGTTTCAGGAGGGGCAAAGGTGGGTCGCGTGAACGGCAATCATGCCGCGAAACCTTGATATAGCGAACCTCGATATAACGATTGTCTCGATTTAACGAATTCTTAGATATCTCCTAGAACCAACCGTAAGAATTGATGTGCATTCAAACACTTATCCCTGACGATTATTTGTCCATTAAATAAAATTTTATAATAAAATTGGAGATATTTTGAAGAAACGTTTGTATGTATGATGAAAAGGTTAAGGAAAGTTGATGAAGCGAAAAGTTTTTGTCAGGATCGTAGCAGGTAGATATCTATTGTCTCTGCCTACCCCAATGGGAAAAAGGTGTGACAGTATGTATGTATGTATGTTAAGAAAAAATTGTTGCAGTAAATGGAATTGTACTATTTTTCGCATGTAGATATATGTAATCTATATTATTATTATCTATTTAATTATGTATATCTGTAGTAGTTTTTTTAAAATTATATTTTATTACGATTGAATTAGTTTTAATTTAGTTGAACTACCAAATATTATTTAATTTTTCTTGTAATATCTCGTTGGACACCGGGTTGCTTGGAAGAGATCGCTATAAGCGACAAGGCCGCCCATTGTTCTAATATGTTTATATTTAATTTCTAGGTTTAAGTTGTGGTGAACATTAAAGAGTTTTCATTTCAGTCAAAGCGGTTATTATTGAAAAAATAGTACAGAGTATATATATAAAATTCTCGTGTCACAGTTTTCGTTGCCATACTCCTCCGAAACGGCTTGACCGATTCTCATGAAATTTTGTATGCATATCGGGTAGGTCTGAGAATCGGCCAACATCTATTTTTCATCCCCCTAAATGTTAAGGGTAGTCCACCCCTAAATTTTTTTATTTATTTTTTAGACAAAATTTTTAATTTCTATTTTTTTATGATACAACATACAAAAATACATACAACCCTAATTTATCAACCCTCTGCGACAAACCCCTATTTTTACCGGGCAGGACTACGTCTGCCGGGACAGAGAGTATATAACACAAAACATAAAAATTGTTTGTTTAAGTATTATTATAATAAATGTTATCATTACTTAATTGAGAGCGGGCCCTTCTGACTAAAGTATATACTTACTAATTATTGTTACTTTCATTTGTATATTAAACTGATATTTTACGCTTTATGTTGTCATTTTTTCCAGGAATTCAGCCAAAAGCCAGCGCTCTCAGTTGGATTTGTGCGTTGTGGTGTTCCGGACTAAGTCCGGTCCGAATGCCCAAGTCGGGAAATTGGTCGCGCACAGCAAGAGACAGGTTAGTATTTAGTTTCTCGTTATCGAATATTCACACGTAAACACACACACACACACACATATACTTGACGTACATATACATGCACATACACACATACCTTTCCGCTCAAATGTGTGTGTGTGTGTGTGTGTGTGCGCGCACGAGAGTGAGTGAGTGAGAGTGAGCAAGTGAGTGAGTGAGCGAGAGTAAGTGTGAGCGAGTGAGTGAGTGCGAGTGAGCGAGTGAGTGAGTGAGAGCGAGCGAGTGAGTGAGAGTGAGCGAATGAGTGAGTGAGCGAATGAGTGAGTGAAATTGAGTGAGCGAGTGAGTGAAAGTGAGTGAGCGAGCGAGTGAGTGAGTGATAGTGAGCGAGTGAGAGTGAGCGAGTGAGTGAGAGTGAGCGAGTGAGTGAGCGAATGAGTGAGTGAGCGAATGAGTGAGTGAGCGAATGAGTGAGTGAGCGAATGAGTGAGTGAGTGAGTGAGATTGAGTGAGCGAGTGAGTGAGAGTGAGTGTGAGCGAGTTAGTGAGAGTGAGCGAGTGAGTGAGTGTGCGTGTGTTTGTGTGTGCGTGGGTGTGTGTGAGAGAGAGACTATGTCTGTGAGTGTAAATGTGTTTGAGTGTATGCGTGCGTGCGTGCGTCTGAGTGTGTTTGTGGGCGTGCAAGCTTACAAACCAACAAATGTTTCACTAAGCCCCGATAGCTTGGTGATTAAGGCACTCGCGTCGCAAATATAAATGACGTGCGTTCTAATCCGGGCCGGAAAAGCATGCACCACTTGGACAGTTTTCAGATCTAATATGCATATTGTTACAGTCAACCACGTGTTGACGGTACAGAAGTCCATCGTGATGCCTGTCAAAGGACGTCCGAGCCCAGCAGTGGGACGTTTGTTGAGGTGATGATATCAATTTAGGTATTAATGTCCAGGTCCGCGGATTCGTCGGCTGCCACAAGATGTTGGAGAAGGGCTTCTACCTGGTGGTCTGCCTGGCGTTCAACCACTGGCACACCGGCCTGGAACTGGCGGACAGCGCTGGCTGGCCGCGCCACGTGCTGGCGGCGCACTCCTCGAAGCCGCTGGCGGTGGAGAGGCCCTCGCTCCACCCCCACATCCTGGCGGACGCGATCATAGGCCTGACCCTGGCCAGGGGCCAGAGGCACGAAGGCCGCCAGGGCATGACCGCTTATTATTTGACTAAGGTATGTACTATTTTGGTTTTCTTTGGGATACATATCCTACTTACTAATAATTAACACGAACATTTGTAAATATAGATGTATGTTTGTTACTCTTTCACGCAAAAACTACTGAATGGATTTTGATGAAATGTACAAGAATATATCACACATCAGAATAACTATATAAAGATATAGTTATAATTTATAAAGATATAGTGTTAATTTTCTAAAATATAACGGTTTCCCATCACCACGCGGTGGAAATCGCGGGGCGCATCTAGTCTTAATTAAATTGAGGGCCTAGTATCTCAAAACCTAGTAACCGACAGTTTATATGTATACTAAAAATGATAATAAAATTTTCCAATTTTCAATCAGGAGAAATTCCTCAGGTCTTCAGTGAATTTGAGACTAGAGACACCGCTCAATACAACTAGGTTTTATAATCACTCTTTCAGTGTTCAAGCTGTCCAATTATGGAACATGCTTCCACTGGAAGTAAGGCAAGCCTGTCCGCCTTTAATAGGCTTGTCAAGGATAACTATCTCAAAGTATAATACGTATCTTTATGCTATATTTTATTGAATTATTATATAATATTACTGCTTTTAATATATGTAATATGTATGTATGTATGTATATATATATGTGTGTATACTTATATGTATATATAATATTACTATGCTTTATGTATTTAATCATGAGTATTTAAATCCATGTGTGTAATTATAATAATATACAGAATATGTAACACTTTTAAAATATTGTGCAGCAAACCCTACCCTAGCTTTGTGCCATATTTCTCTCTCCATGCCAAGGTTGTCTGGAAGAGATCGCTGTCAGCGATAAGACCGCCATTTGTACCAAATTCTAAGCTGTTCTTGTATATTATTTCATAATTTTTATTGTACAATAAAGTATATTCTATTCTATTCTATTCTATTCTATAGTAATTATGAAAAAAAAAATATTAAAAAAATCTAAAACCGACTTCAAAAAGTAAAATTTAAAAGTAAAACTCTGAGAAGACCGCAACAAGATTGAGAATTAGAATACGAAATCAAAATAAACTAGAGAAAAAGTAAAGATATATAAAAGATAAAAGAAAGAAGATATCTTCTTTCATATATGACAGTGACAGTTTATGCAATAAATGATATGCTATTCTATTCTAAAATCATCTTCGATGTAATATATATGAGCTCAAAACCTATGTGAAATACCCGCATTTAATTTGTTTTTCTTTTCTTTTTCAAACACCTATCGAAGCACACTTGGGTTTTTAAGACGTATATAACTATGCATTTACCCTTAGACGGGGGCCAAGTTTAATATTTTTTTGTCCACAATCGGCCAGTTAGCCAAGAGTCATAGAACCAAGAGAATAATATCGTCTCTTTTACTCTAATACAAATTCTATGTAGTTAGAGGGAGAAAGCATCATTTCAATTGACTGTATTTGACCACAAGTTTTTGGTGCTTCCCAAAAGGTAGCACCCATCTTCACCTACCTAATAGGTTAGGGTTAACTGTCAAAATTCATCAAGCTTTTTAAAGATTTTTACGGACAGGTTTTCAAATTGGACAAGTACATTACACAATGTGCCCGTAAAAATTTAAGTTAAAATTTTGTTGCGATTCATTTTGTCACTTGTCAGTTCAAATTTTTCCACTTGTACGTTGCGATTCGTTTTTCCACTTGTACGTTGCGATTCGTTTTTCCACTTGTACGTTGCGATTCGTTTTTCCACTTGTACGGTGCGATTCGTTTTTCCACTTGTACGTTGCGATTCGTTTTTCCACTTGTACGGTGCGATTCGTTTTTCCACTTGTCCGTTGCGATTCGTTTTTCCACTTGTACGTTGCGATTCGTTTTTCCACTTGTACGGTGCGATTCGTTTTTCCACTTGTCCGTTGCGATTCGTTTTTCCACTTGTACGTTGCGATTCGTTTTTCCACTTGTACGGTGCGATTCGTTTTTCCACTTGTCCGTTGCGATTCGTTTTTCCACTTGTACGTTGCGATTCGTTTTCCACTTGTCCGTTGAAGTTTCACTTCTAATATGTGTCCCAGCACATATTTAGTTATATTTTTTTGACCTTTTCCGCAGGGTTGGGCCGGTCTCGTGGTCATGGTGGAGAACAGGCATACAGACAAATGGATCCACGTGAAATGCGACTGCCAGGAGAGCTACAACGTCGTTTCCACCAGGGGAGAGTTGAAGACCATCGACTCTGTACCACCGTTGCACAGGTAAGTCTATATGAGTGGTGTGTATGACAATTTTCGGAACGAATTTTGCTGCTCAATCGGGTTCGAGTTGACGTAATTTTGTATGGCACGATTTGTGTTTCCTTTCACGCTCACCAGGTGGCGCCAGGTCGTTTCCATACCAAACTGTAATATATGACAATATATCCGTATAAAAGTTGTAAATTATTATAAGTATATACATATACCGATATTATAAAGAGGAAATATTTGTATTTTTGTATGTTTGTAACGAGTAAACTCTAAAACTACTGGGCCGATTTCAAGAATTTTTTGACCATTAGAATGCATTAGCTCTGAGTAATATAGGCTATATTTAGAGATACCTACTAAAACTTCAATAATGTAAGCCAAAATGTTTAAAAAGTAAATGTCTACGTGCGAAGTCGGCACGGGCCACTAGTCTATTCTTATAAATTTTTTTTACCTCCATCGTGACGAACTAGATATGTCAAGGGTTTCCTTCTTTTTAATGTTTTTTGTTTCTTTTTTTTTCTTTTTTTTCTTCTTTTTATTACTTTATTTGTTTAGTAAACTCTTAATTCTATTACATATGTCTTATTTCTAATGTGTTATACATTGTTATTCTACTTTGTATTATTACACTTACAGTTTTATACTTATTTCTATTACGGTGTTTCTTGTTTCTATTCGATTACATTATTTACTATATATACTATCTAATATATAAAATTCTCGTGTCACAGTTTTCGTTGCCATACTCGTCCGAAACGGCTTGACCGATTTTGATGAAATTTTTTGTGCTTATCCGGTATCTATGAGAATCGGCCAACATCTATTTTTAATCCCCCTAAATGTTAGGGGTAGTCCACCCCTAAATTTTTTTTTTTTAGACAAATTTTTTAATTTATATTCTTTTATGATACAACATACAAAAATATACATACAATCCTCAATTTTCAACCCTCTACGACCAACCCCTATTTTTTACCGGGCAGGACGACGTCTGCCGGGACAGCTAGTATACTATATATTATACCTTCTCTTCCGATCGGGTCATTCTTTTTATTACACATTATTACTACTTACTTTTTTTTGCCTATTACTTTTTACATGTTGTTTTATTGCTTATTATATGTAGTCTATTCTTATTAGAGGTGGGTCGAAATTCGTTTGACATTCGCTTTGACCGAATTTCGGTAACTTGAGCCAAACTTCGGCGTTCGGCCGAAATTCAGTTTAAATGCCGAACATTCGGTGCAAGAAAAAAGTAAAATGCCTACTTGCACTATTTTGAAATTAATAGAAATCAAGTGGATCATAACCGTCATATAAAAATTGACCTCTATATATTAATGGTTATTTATTTTATTTAAGAACATTTAAACCTTAGCTTTGTGTGATAACAATTAAATTAAAATAGTTCTCGATTGAGTCTTTGCCTAATTAAATAGACATCAAATTAAAACAAAAACAATGTAAACTTATTATTCCTCTAAGAAACATCAGTAAGTAGTGAAATTGCTTAATTATAAGAGTAACTTGAATAAAATAAAACAAAACTCTTCTAAGGAACATCAGCAATTACAACTTCAATTTTGATTGAAATCACTTTTTTACGAATAAAACATTATGATTTTTTTTATTGCAGGATTTCAGCAGACAGGTAGACGGCCCACTTGATGGAGAGCGGTTACCATCGCCTATGGACATTTGCAACACCAAATGCGCTGCTGCTCTCTTAAAGGAGACTGGAACCTGGTCACTAATGCCGGAACACAACTCAAGGTTGTTATGGCGACATACTTTAGACGAGGGGTCCAGTCGGGCAAACACCCTACCAGCTGGCTGTGGGTTGTTTTGTCGCCTCTTACGACAGGCCGCCTCAAAGTAGGAAATTGTATTATTTCTCCGTTCCTGCACGGATAGAATGAATGATGAATTTAGAATTGTGAAATTGGTTATCAATTTTTTTGAAATCAAATGTCTAGTAATCTATTATTTTATTCACCTACTTATACTTAAAATTTACTAGAGGCAGGTTATGGTGTTAAAATCCAAAGGTTCGGCGTTATTGAGTCACGACGTCAACAGGTCCCGACGTGTTGCTCTGGAGAAAGTATGGCGAAATCAAACCCTAGTTCGGCCAATTTTTTCGTTTTATCCGAATATGATCAGCCGAAGTTCGTATTCGGTTTAAACACGTTCGTCCCATCCCTAATTCGGTAGTTGACAGTTTGAAAAATATAGGCCGATTTTAATATGTATCGTAGATTACGGTCTAAATATGACAAAAATAAATTGTTTTATCTAAAATATTAAATATTAATTGATATTTTTGAGAAATAAAATTGTTATATATTAGCCACGTGACATTGAACGCGGATCAGAGCACGTGACGTCATAGTGTGCAAAACACAACAAGTTATCAATGACTTCTCAGATAACACTTCAACGAAACAGATGTTTGTTTTGCACACTGTGACGTCATGCGAGACGCCATGACAACTTGACGCGTTTTTGTGACGAAATGTCAAAATATTTATAAAATTGCTAAATTAAATATGTTAATGTTGTTTTTTTGCTGAAATATTAATATTTTGGCTGACATAGACCATAAGGCTCAAAATAAAACTGTCTCTCAACAATTGTCACCTACCGAATTCTTATCTAATCTGTATGGTTTTTCAGGCAGGTAATAATAGTCCTAACACAATTGGAAGGCAGTGGTGGGTTTTCCATCGCCCACCGGTTGACCCACCGGTTGGCTGCTGGAGCTCGTCTCCAGGACTGGGCCCCCCATTCCGAGGACGAGCCGCGCCACAGGCCGCCGCTAGCTAGGAGGCTGTATGGCCTACACGCGCCCAGACTCATCACATAGGGTTGCCATAATATCCACAGTGTTGCCCTGTTCTATTGAATGTAAGCTACGTTGTGACAGATTTAACTGCGTGTTTGGTCTGAATTTAAAATGATTCATTCGTGAATGTATAGAAATGTGGACTGTACGTTCAGAATTAATGTCAATACAGTGAAATGTAATTTAATTTTTATTAAATAAATAAACTATTTTATTGAATGTAAAGTTACAATAGCTAAGATAGAAATCTGGTATGAGCAAAATTCAAAATAAATGCAATATTTTACAGTGTAAACTCCACATAACGACACCGAAGGGACTTTGCGTTTTATGTCGTTAAATGGAGTCTGTTATTTTTGTCTGACGTTTTTTGCTGCGTCAGTAGTTTTGTTGATTATTTTTACTTATTTTATTCATATCATGCGATATTGAGGCATCTTGGTGATAAAGGAAGTACTTAGAAATATCGATATGCATGATGCTGACAGTTGAGTTTATTTATTACGGAATAGGATAATAAAGCGATAAACTAACCTACACAGCTACGCAGCTTTATTAGTTAAAGCTAAATCACGAATCTACAAGGAATCACGAACTAAAAGGTACTTTTTATTAGTTAATTGTTGTCGTTATTGAGAGTGGGTGTAATGCTATATAGACAGTATCATTGTATGGAAGATAAGCTAAACCAACCAAAGCCAAACGATTTCAACGCTTAAGTGATGGAATTATAGACACGAAATCTTTGCCTCCTATTTGTTTCACACGTCATTGCCCCTTCCATTTGTTTATCCTCTGTCTACAACATGTACTCCCAATTATAATATTGTAATTAATTGTTTAAATTGATTAAAAGGTGTATTTGAATAAATCTTTTAACTTCCACATTAAGGAAATTTTTCGTTAAATCGAGTGACGTTACATGGAGTTTACGCTGTATAACAAAATTTTAAAATGTATATGAATAAAAACTTGACATTATTCACTTTAAACTTAAAATTAAACAACTAAAGATAGGGATGGATAATTGGATATTTTTTTTAAAATAAATTCTATATAACAAACAAGAACTATTAGAAATTTTCATTTCGGCCTTCTGTTACAGTCCACTTCGTATAGAACATAGCTATGTTTTGTAACTTCTTGTACTGCCAGAGATATAAATATAGAAGTACACAATAAAACACGCGCTTAAATTCGTTACAATGTAGTAATTATGTCGTCTAATAATAAAGGAGTATTGTGCTTTTATGACTATAAAATTGGACATAATTACCGACGTTTTACAAGATAATGAGTTTGTATATTGATAATTGAAGAACGATGTAAAACATAAGATTGCACGATCAGTTTGCTAAGTTTCATTAGCGAACGAATGAATGGAATGACCGAGTTCTCCATCAGTTGTATTGATTGACGTAATTCAGTTCACAGACTATAAAAATAATGGTCAAATAAATTTATAAATAAGAAAGAAAAGAAACAATGAAAATATTTATTTCAAATTGCAACTCACACAATACAATCTCTTAAAGGAAATAACAATAAAAGAAAGCCGCAATATATGAATAAATAAATTATATAAAAAATATGTGAAATTTTTCATCTGGAAATAATAAAAAATATTTTCTAAGTTTTCGCGACTTGCATACATAATAAAACTACGGTCTAGAGTATAGCGAGATAATTTGTTTGATTTTTATTATTCCGACGTTTCTGCCACTTTTCAGTAGCCGCTATCACGGAAGACAGATGTCAAGTGTCGATGTGTATTGTTAAAGTTTTATTTAGCTTACCGCCAATTTGTTCATTATAATTTTGTTTATGGTTATTATTTACTCTATGGGAGCCTAAGAAAGTGAAGTGAAAAGTGGCCGTAACGTCGGAATACTAAAAATAAAATAAATTACCTCGCTTAAAACTGTTAAAATGTAGTTTTATAAATAGTAAAAAGTATTGAATACGCAACTCTATGTCGAGTTGTTTTCAATATTTCTTATTTTTAATATTTTACTATCTATGGTATACTAACCAGACTTACTGCTGTCATGGAACATGTAATGTAAAATTACCTCCCTCTTCCAAAAAGACAAAGATTTTAACGACACTCAAATGTAAAACATAATGTATTTACATGCTCATTCAAGCACAAAATAATAACCAAAGTTTAAATTAAGAATTTTATTGATGCTGATGGTATTATTTAAATAAGATTTTTTAAAAAGGTTTTTAAATACAAGCTTTTGAGATCCTGAATATCATGCAGCAGCAGAGTGCTAGCCAAGACAAGTGAAACGAGCCCAAACACGACGGGTCTATCTTGTTTAGTACAGGAGTTCCTATGGCCACCTGACTCCGTCATCAGATCAGCTCCATGGTACCGTATTATTGCATTGTCGTGCGATATACATATGCGTGCAAAATTTCAGCTCAATCGGAAACCGGGAAGTTTGTCAAATGTAACTTACAAGTTTCCACCCGAACTTACATATTTCCATATATACTTACATACATACTTACATTTATAGGTACATCCATTGCAAGTTAAATAAAAGCTTGTAAAAACTAGTGAATATTCTCAATCTAAAAATTTCCATTCAATCCGAAGTGAATGATAAAGATTGAAATGAATGAATTCAAAAAAGACGTAACATGGGCTTATGAGTGAAACCCGTAAAAGACAGTAAATGCTTGACAATTGGATTATAATTATGTAATATAATAGTGTTTAGGAATGTAGGACACGTGTCGGCTTTAGGGCATATTGTTGTGGTGCGGTCTCATGGTTCATGGCCTGTTCCTATGTTTCCATTCTTTCGTCTTACTTGTGGTAGAAAATTGACTGTTTTATGTGAAAGGTTAAACAGTAGTAAGGCGTATGTAAAGATATGAAGGAAACACGGCATCAATATTTTCGTGAATGAATGATGAACGAATGAACGAACGAACTATATGTTCTAAATTTTATTTCAATCTGTATTCTTTTGCTTTATTTATATTTGCTTTTGGTTTAAAATTTGACATAAACTCCCCTCTTTTCTACCAATGATAAGCTAAAATATATAGAAGCTAGGAGTTTTTATTGTATTTGTCAAAATATTTTGAAATTGTGGAAACGTGTTATTACTTCAATTGAACTAAGTGTTAAAATAGTTGTTTTGAAATGATTATTAACAACATATAGAAATCTTTGGCAGTGCGGTAGTGACACTTACCAACCTTGCAATTGCTTTGATTTATATTTAATTACTACGATATGCCCGCGACTTTGTCCACGCTTGAATTGAAATTCCCGCGGGATTCCCGGGATAAAAGTAGCGCAGAGATTAAGTCTAAAAAGTAGCTGTCGATCAGCGAAAACCGCATCGAAATCGACCCAGTAGATTTTACGTAAATCCGGAACAAACAGATAAGAGAAATCTAAAAAAAGTGTTCTCATCATTTATACAGTCTATTGCACTTGTTTTTTTAAAATGGCTTCCATGTACAGACATAGCATTTTTAGAATTATATAATATATATTATTGATACATGGAAATAATCAACAATATATTCCTAATTATAATTTATATCTTAATATTTGTATATTGTGATCGCTTATTGAAATCACGATACCACACCAAAACAATTGTTTGATTTAATTTTTTTTGATAAAAATAATGCGTATTTACAATTAGGGTCTAGTCGAGAGTTGGTTAGGGATGTTGCCACATTTGTCGATAGATATTATCGATTTTACTTCAAATTTGTATTTTTTACTATATATAAAATTTGATATATTTTTTGAAGCTTTAAAGTAATTACATTGATGGTGTGCTTGGCAAATGGATATGGATCAAAGGCTAGATTTATATTTTTTTAAATCCAAAATAAATCTACGTTTATGTTTCTGACGTTGGCAATCTCAGTTAATAATATTTTTGGATTGTGACTTAGCGTGCATGGTGTATTTTACTCATATAATTGGCATCTTAACAAATGCTCGGCCAATAAGTTTCATAACAGATACAATATGTAATTTTTCGTATTGAATATGTATTGACTTTGAATTAATTTACACATTTTGATTTTTTGGAATATATAAAATAACGATAATCGATAAATGTGGCAATATCAAATTTAATATATAAGTAGTTATTAATATTTTTTCTACAACACATACAAAATCTATAAGAAGTATCTCTTACATAAATTAGTTTGTAATACACTAACGTGGCGAAAGAATCGAAATAAATAAATAAAGTTTTGTTTTCATTTTCTATATTTTTTTTATATCGATTCTTTGGCTTATATATTTTTTTCCGCGCGAAGTACCACCGAATCTTATTTTTGACAAAAAAAAGTAGTTCGTAAGGCACGGTTAATAATTTCAATTAATGTTTAATCGATAAATATCACGTAGGTTTTTAAAATTTAAGCATCATTACTGTATAAACCCGATATACGGAGCAATTATTCCTAAAACGGTAGCCGAGTAAATTAATGATTCAATTGAAAATTGTTGAATCAATTTGATCGATTAATTTAATTGCTTATTCAATTAAATTGATAGTCGATCAGTTTAATTGATTATTTATTCAATTGAATTGTGTATTTATACAATTAAAACGGTTATTGAATCAATTGAATAGGTAGTCGATCGGTTTAATTGATTATTTATTAAATTAAATTAGATATATTTTTTTGATGAGCATTAATTAAATTTTTGACTTACTGGTGCGGTCGTTGTGCATAGTAGTATATCTGTTTTTTTTTTGTATTAAGCTTTTTGATGTACTTCACTGCAATGTTTGAATCGATTGTCCTTATTAATTGAATAAATTTATTTATCAATTAAATTGGATTATGATACTTTAATTAAAATAAAATTATTATGATGATGATATGACGATTACTATGATTTATTTTTGAAATTCAACAGTGATTAATTTTTAAGTTTTTGATAATGTATATAGACACAGAACTGTTTACTTGTTTTTGAAGTTGCGGATTGTTTCTGTTGCGTTTTTTATTTATTTGAGATGTGTTATGTATGTTTGTATGAATACTTTTTTTTGAATAATTGTGTGTTCGTGATTTGTAATGTGATCGGTCGGAGATTATTGCGTATTATTAGGAATGTAGCAGTGAATAAGTTTGATATTTTAATTTAAGACATAGACGCGGTAGAATCTCGTTAATCAATTAAATGTTAATTTATTTCATTCCATTAATACTCATTAATTAATGAATATACGAGTGATTTAAATTCTTGCCATGAAATTGCTTTATATTGGTATTAAAATTTATTATTTTTCTATATCATAAAAGAAACATGAAGAGTATCTAAAGCGATACTCTGTTCGCGAGACGCAAAGTTTCATACAATGATCACAGTTTGTCTCTTTCGCTCGTGTATAAAAATATATTGCTGTCTCGTTCGCACGATTGCAAATTGCGTATGCGACTACAATGTAGGTATATCTATATATATACTCGGGAGTGGAAACGATGAATGAATCGATATCTCTTTCGCTCGCGAATATAACATGTTGTCGTCTCGCTTGCACACATCTTGCCCGTGAGACAGCAATATTGAGTAAAAGCGATAACTAATAGGGGTGTGCGAATATCGAACTTTCGAATTATTTGAAATTCGATCAATAATTCGAACAATTCGCGAATTATCGAAATATCAATGGATTTTCTATTGTTTCCAATTCAAATTCCATTACACCATGTATCGAAATATTCTACTTACGAAAAATGTACTTTTTGATTAAAAATCAATTACCCGAAGAAAACAATTGCTCAATTTCAAAATAATGTTCATTTCTGTCAATAAAAAAATCCACAAACTAATATTGGCAAGAGATCTCTCAAGTTCATTTTGGTTTTTGTAATTATCAATTTCCGCTTGAAAAAATCTATAAGGTTACACAGGTTTTTTTTAGATACTCGAAAATTTGCGAATCATGTAATTATTCGATTCAATTTTCGAATCGATTATTCGATTCGGAACGAATAATTCTTAAGTTGTGATTATTCGCACACCCCTAATAAGTATATATGAGTTATTGTATGAGATTCTTTCTGTTTCCAGACCGGACTAATAAGATCGTATTAAAACTTTTCTGAAGTTGCAACAAATGTTAAATTCGAAACCGGCTCAAGTCTAAACTTAGAAAAAAGTAAAAAAATTACTTTATTTAGGACAAAAACTGCTATATAATTAGAAAAAGAAACAAAATATGTCCTAAATTGGACCCAGTCTCAGCATAATGCTAGCCAATAAGGACTAGCGCTGTTCTTCCGTCTGGGACCATAAAGTGAAGTCACGGTGGAAAATACAACACACAACAACAATAATGTATATAGTATAATGCAGTTTGATAAAATTAAATGAATTGGATGAGAAAGGCAGCAGATAGGTATGAGTGGCGCCGTCTTGGGGAGGCCTACGTCCAGCAGTGGACTGTGAATGGCTGACGACGACGACGAAATGAATTGGATACTAAAAAAGTTAGTAAGTTAGTTTGTCACACTATAGTCGCATATGTTTCAATTTCAGGAGAGGAATAAGTTTTATTTGTTTAGTTAGTATATAAGTTAATAATCTTTTAAAGATTTTGTGCAATATCAAAAGCGCTTTTATCAAGTTAGAGACACAAAACTTTTATAATCGAAATATTGGCACCCTGGCAACATTAAAGGTGTTGGCAATATTTTTTTCTATTTTTGTAGCCTTACAATTGCATTATAGTAGAGGAGCCCAAGATGCTATATGTGGAGTTACTCGAGCGTCGCGGGGACCTGTTGGGTTGTGAAGATTAGATGCTAAAAAAATGTTATATGATGTGTGCCTTTTCACTGGAGGGTGGAACGTTTACAGGTTTAAAAAAAAAGAGTCACAAAGAAATATTCAAGCGCGTCAGATATTCAACTGGGATGTTAAATAAACCCTAAAGGAACTCCTATTCAAAAGACTGACGATTTGGACGCGACCAAAATCCATGGCCGATTTTCGAAAATGCAAAAAAAGTTACATTGAAGTACCCGAGCGCGTCAGATTAATATACAGACGGTTCACCTAGGTACTTGTCGTGCTGAAGCATAATATGACAATTGAAGACGTGAGTGAATGAAGGTGATATGTCGCATATTCGGTTTTTTGCTTTTTTTGCGTAGATGAAGGTTATAAGTCGATACCAAAGGACTACAGAACTTAGACCATAGATATAAGGCATATTTAAAATAATAAAAAGTTGAAAAAGGTGTTAAGTTCAGTTCAGTTTAAAACAAAAGTAAAACTTTTATCTCGATTTACTCAGAATTGGAATTATGCGACTTATCACCTTCATCCACTCATGTCTTCAATTATGTGGAGGAATTTCCTTAATCTGACGGTTTGGAAAATAATTTGAAGCATAGAAAATACCCCCAAGTATGAAGGGTTAATAATGGGGATACATAATACGGGTGCAAGGTTTCTCCCCTTATGTTATTCTGCCACACTCGAGTAAATACCAAAATTCCCGCTTGGCCTCCCCTACTATTATTATTGTATGTCTACAATCTTGATACACGGGGTGCCAATAATTCAGCGGGGGTGCCAAGAATGGTATAAATTTACCCTAAAGTTTTTTTAGTATATATACTGGTTTGCTTGGTATAAAGACCACTGCCGTAATATTGTTTGAAATTAATTTAAAGTTTTAAGCAATATTAATTCTGGATTAGTCAAAAACTTTATGCGAAATTTGGCACTATTATTATTTATATGTAAATAGTTATATATGTAGATGATGCAATTTTATATAAAACTTTTTTAAATAATGTGTCCAGGATATGAATACTCTGAACCGTTAGACAAAGTGAAAATTTCAAGTGGTATTAAGATACTTTATGTTATGTGGTTGACCGTCGGGTTCGATTCTTGGCAGGGTGAATTTCGTCCGTTATTTACTATGGTCTGGGTGTCTGGGATCGGCCACAGAGTGGTCCATTTTATATATCCACACATAACTCAAGCGTAACTGGTTTAGCCTGGGTATATACAATATGTTTGTCTGATTATTTTGTTTTGTTTGCCCATTTTCACCATATTCGTGTCAAAGACTCTGTTCACGATGGCATAAATCATGGGTGCATTAAGTAAAGACAGGTGCTGTGCGTCACTTATCCATAACATGTCTTTATTATTCATTCTATACTTTTTCATAGTGCTAATGTCGACACTATACTGGTGCGTCACGTATCCCATTAGGTCTGTAAGTGTGACAGAGAGAGATGTAGGCGCTGCACTATTCCCACATTATATTGCCTCATGGGCAGCGAGTGTTCGGCACGAGTATTTTATCCGTGCAGGAACGGAGAAAGAATACAATTTCCTGCGGCCCGGCGGCCTGTCGTAAGAGGCGACAAAACAACCCACAGCCAGGTGGTAGGGCATTTGCCCGACTGGATGGCTACCACCCCTGGTCTAGAGTATGTCGCCATAACAACCTTGTGTTGTGTTCCGGCATTAGTGACCAGGTTCCAGGCTCCCTAAAGAGAGCAGCAGCGCATTCGTAGCACCTTTGGTGTTGCAAATGTCCATAGGCGATGGTAACCGCTTTCCATCAAGTGGGCCGTCTGCCTGTCTGCTGATCTCCTGCAATAAAAAAAAAAAAAAAAAAAAAGTCGTGGCTGCACTTGCCAAGAACTTGTTTCTTACATGTCTGTCTGTTTAACACCGCAAATGAATCCGACAACAACATGGGGGCATCTCCAGGAAGTAAGCCGTATTTGGGGGGACAGACAGATACCAGTATACAAAAAGAGAAGGAAATATTTATGTAGCAAGAATATGAACTGAAGTTTGAACAAGAGATGGGGTTACCATGGCTTAAAAACCATTGTGCAGCATTAAATAATAAACACATAGACACATTTCCATTTCGACGGATTATCATCGTCGGAATTGTGTCTGCCACGTCTATCTAAGGTGGATTGGCGGGTTCTTTACATCGGTTACTAGACCGTAGTACAATAACAGCCCTTAAGCGTCCCACTCTTGGGCTCAGATCCACCACTTTTCAAGGAGGGAGGGACAGTATGATTTCTATGCTGGTTTTAGGCAAATTGATGAGTTTGACATATCGGTCATCTCGATGTGCAGACTTCATCTGAATAGCGGATAGTAATTGCAACAATATGCACTTCTAGGCCAAGATTCGAAACTATTTTTGAATAATAGGTTTTAAATTCGAGAAAGTTTACCAATAAGCTTTCACGGCTTGAAATTTTAACTTTGTTTATTTAAGACTTGTGACATGGTTTTTTAATTTATTTGTATGACTGTTTAATTTGTAGTTAAATGACGCTTATTTTCCGTGTTAGCGATACGTGGATGCATGTTAAACTATTTATCATAATGATAAGGAAATTAAAAATATTTAAATTTGAATTTTGCTGTTTTATTCTTTATCCTGAATTTGAAATTAGAAAATATTACTTTGGTCTGAATATAACCTAACTGTTCGTGTGTATAAAATAAATAGTAAGTGGCTTACGAGTCGGATCTAGTACTCGCCGACCGCTGCCGCGGCACACTCGCTTCGCTCGCTCGGCTCTATTATTAGAAAAGGGCTCTCAAACAAAACATGGTGCTTATACAATTTAATTAAAGCACATCAACTTATTACGTGGATCAGTAAGTCCCGAGACTAACTAAGAAAAACAGTTTTTTTTGGCAAATCTTGACTTTTTTCATCAACATAGTCTCCTTCAAGAGCAACACAATCAATCCAGCGCTTCTCTAACATTTTAGTACCTTTCTTGTTGAACGATTCATCTTTAGCCTCGAAATAAGCATCCGATTCAGCGATGACTTCCTCGTTGGAGTAGAATCTCTGTCCTTGGAGCATTCTTTGACGTCTGCAAACAGGTAGTAGTCGCTGGGGGCTAGATCCGGTGAATATGGTGGGTGCGTAAGCAATTCGAAAGCCTAATTCTTAGCTCTAAACAACGCTCGGAATCAACGACACGTTCTCGTTCCTGATTCGCCGTGAGCAAACGCGGCACCCACTTTGACAACAGCTTCCTCATAGACAAATGTTCGTGCAAAATAGCTTACACACTGCCGTATGATATCTTTATGGTGTCAGCTATCTCACGCAATTTTAATTTACGGTTTTCAAAAAAGATTTGGCGGACTTTTTTCGTGGTTTCCGGTGTAACTACTTCATTTGGCCGGCCCAAGTGTTCAGCATCTTCAGTGTCTGTACGAGCATGTTTAAACTCAGCATATCACCGAGAAGTGGTTGTTTTTGATGGATCAGAGTCTCCGTTGCACTTTTCAAGCCATTGCTGAGCTTGCACTGTATTTTTTACATCAAAAAGCAATGATAAATCAACACACGAAATTGTTTCGAACGCATTGTTTTGAGAATATCAAGACTAGCGTGATTTAAATCTCTCTAGCTCGGGGACCAAACATCAGAATGTCATGAAATTTTGACAGGTATCTTTTGAAGGCTGGGAGCTCATGAAAAATCATACGGAACTTTTGTTGGCAACGCCATTTATGTGTCAGTCCCGGGACTTATTGATCCACGTGTTATCTGCTAGGGAAATGGAATGCAATGCAAAATAAAAATGCAAAATATTTGTCAGTATTTTCTTTTTATAGAAATATATCGATTTCCGAAAATTATATGAAACAATATATTAATTAATAGCTCAAGATTTCGAATTGCTTAATTAAAAATTCATAAGTATTATTGACATATCGATTAATTTAAAAGTAACCGCTTTCCATCAGATTGGCCGTTTGCCTCTCTGCTGAACTCGTACAATTAAAATAAACAAGTTTATACAAGATGAAAATGCTGTATATACAATTCCCAATATACCGTACAGACAAAAGTGCAGTTTTACACAAGGGCAAAATTGTGAATAAAACAAAACTGGTCTATTGTATTAGGCTGAAATTTGGAATACCCTTCTTTTTAGGTACATTTGCATACTGGTAAGATTTTCTAAATTGTAACATGCATAGATTTTAGTAAACAGCAAAAATATGTCATTTTTTCGTATACGGTCATTTGTCATGAAGCCCTCTATATTATGTAATTTTTTTTATGTAAATGAAGCTTTATCGAGACATAGCCAACCGTCTGGTGGATGTCTCACGTTACCAAAAGACTGGTAAATACCTCGGGCAACGGGTCAGCGTTGCCATTCAGCGAGGCGATGTCACCAGTCTTTTGGGCACGTTTCCAACTAACAGCGTTCTGGTACTAGATTGTATAGTTTAATTTTGGTTGTATATATTGTTTATTTTTGTTTAATTTATTTATGATATAAAGCATTTTTTTTTTATGGATCAAATAAATGGAGTTCACAATGTAATTGAACAATGTTTCGATTCTGGTTGCGGTGTGAGAAACGCAAACTATTGCTAAACATGCAAAACGGTTTGGCTTTTGCGTAAAGAAACCGGATGAAGGCATCTAGAACACTCAGACATCAATTCATCATTTCCTGTGATCGTACCCTACGAGACCTTTCGCTACAATAATTCGAACGAACATGTAAAGACTACAGAAGTGACAAGAGCGCACTTAGAAAGAAAGAAAACCTCATTTGAAGAAATAGCGAGCCACTCACATTGATTTGATCATATTACGTGACGTAAATAGTATTTAAAAAAAATCAAGTCTTGTGGATTTATACGCCGCATTTTCAGCATACAAGATTGGCACATCTCTTGTTGCTGTGCCAGAATTATGTCCGTCCCAATATTTTGTGGTTTTGGTATTCCGCCCACTCTCACCCAGGGGGATTCACCCTATCTTTACTATTCCTACTTTCTCATCCTATCTCATCCACCCTATATAATCCGCTTTATCACGCGTACAATTTCACCACCAAGCATAGTGATTGACTGATATTGCCATCTTTTAGATTACAAAAAGTATTGTCCTCTTTTTTGGGAGCTGCGCTTCTTCAATAAGATTCCGAATGAAATTTTAGATCTGCCTTTCATTAAATTTAAAACCAAATTAAAAAGTATCTGGCTAAAAATGGGATACAAGACTATTGTAGAATACTTAAATGACAAAACTTCATTTACATAGCAGCTCGCTCGAGCCTCTTATAACATATTTAATATAACGTTTTTATCTTGCCAAGCATGTAAGGAATTTATGGAGATATGTTGCAGTATAAAATGTTAGTATGTCATGTCATTATTATAACTATAATTATATTGTCTTTCCTTTTATTGTGTCTTTGTCTTACTGAGTATGTACTGTTTGCTACAACTCCATTAATTTTTAGCTAGACGTGTTAACTTTAACAGCAATGACATGTTGCGAAGCGGTGTACATAGACTAGGAAGTAAAAATAAATTTTAACTTATATGTATGACCTTCAAAAAGTTTTCTCCAGTGGAACTTATTTTGAATTAGAGTATTCCATACTACAGACTGGCAATGCGTTGGTATTACTCCTGGTATTGTAACCACTTTCCATCAGGTAGGCTGTCCGACTGTCTGCTGAACTCGCGCAATAAAAAAAATCATTTTAAGAGGTGCAACTGTTTAGTCCTTTCCAGTGTGTTATATCCTTAATTTCGTCACACAAGAAGCCTGTCTTATTAAGAACGAAGGATTCCCATCCGAGATGGGGAAATTGTGCCCGGCCCATTAATGTGCACGAGGCATTTCTCCCGTCCTCCATTAAAGTATCGTAAAATGACTTTATTGTCGGAGAAAAGTCCATACGATTTTATTTCAATCTTGTTTGAAGTTTAGAATAACAGACCAAAAACAAACCGTCGCTGTCTTGGTATGTTCTAGATATACAGATTGATAAGTTTCACACATAGGTAATCTCTATAAATGGATTTGTGCACGTTTTGGTAGCCGTAATGCTCGGACACCATCTGAGATAATGTTATAATTATTGGCTATGGTCAAATGCATCTCGTTTATAGCGTTAATAATAACGCCGTTAACAAATATCTATATTCTATTCAACTGCAACTCGTAACAATATATCAGAGACAACTAATATATTGTTACGAGTTGCAGAACTCGAATAGAAATGCCGTTGCAATTACTATAGAATTTATTAGAATTATACAAACACGTATACCACAGGTACAAATATAACTAAACACAATATTTGAAACATTTCATATTTTTATCGCAATTACAAATTCGGACCGATTCAAAAAAGAGCACGGAATTTTTCATTACTTATTCTGTGACGGATTCGGGGAATCCCCTTTATTTGAATAACATTTTGTAGCGACTGCTGGCAACACAAAAGAAAAAAAAATCACAATCGGTTCAGTAGATCCAGAGATTACCCCCCCTACAACGTCACAAACAAACAAACTTTACCTCTAGAATATTAGTATAGATATAGTTGTTCGCGCCGCTTCTTTAAAATCCTCTCCCATCCAACTATTTTCACAACTACCCGCTTTCCTAACCGCGTTATCCACTCACCGTTTCCCAGCCGCCATCTTCCCTTCCATACGACTATCCTTGTCGTACTTACCGCTGCTACTAATACTGCTCGTCTTTTCGAGTCAGTCTGCTGTTGACCCTCGTCACACGTAGTCTACGCGTCTCGTACGACAACCCGCACATCTTTACCGCTACAACCTGCATATGCAGTCATACCGCGCCGCGTGTGTACATTTTATCGAAGGCCGCAAGAAGAAGAAGACAAACCAGAAGATTAGCTGCAAGGCTCACAACTTGGTGATCAGCACGCATAGTTAGTGCAGCCCAGAGGCACGCAGGTTAGTCTCCTTTCTCATCCATACCAGCATTCCTACCACCGCCATTTTGGATACGCGTTCAGCGCCTATTACTGGGCTGCCGCGTTGACAATAGTATTAAATTGAAATATGTACCTAAATATAAGGGCGGCAAAATTGTCTTCCGCTCCGGGCGGCCGTCACCCACGCAGCATCGACGCTTCTTGTAACAAAAAGAACGGCTAACAATAAAACCCTACCCGTTAAAACTGATGTTTTACTTATGCGAGTGTGTTTATGTTGTTAAGTAAAGTTCTTGCTACGCCATTTTATTCTTATGACTGGTTCACCGCCGCTTTCGATTTTGTACTGTTACGAGTTAGCGGGACTCGAATCAAAATGCCGTTAGAATTATTATAGAGTTTATTAGTACTATACAAACACGTATTGAAATTGAAATGAAATGAAATTTATTTACATAACGATTACAGGGAACATAAAATAATTAAACAATACGATGACAATTCTGTAGGAGCGTCCAAAGTTAGCTCTGGTGCCCGCACTAGGTCTCAACAGAGCCTGTGTGGCGGGTCTCAGTGGAGTTCGCTTCGGTTTCGAATACCTGTCTTTTTCTTTTATTGCCTGGTATTACTAGAACTAAGGGACAATTAAAATGAATAAAAAAGTAATGACAATATGTAATAATAAAATCTACATACTTACTTAACTACGTGCCTAGATGCGTTGCTGAGGGAGTATAGATAATGGTGTGTGTGTGTGAGTGGATGTGTGTGCGTGCATGCGTGCGTATATGTTATAAGTGTATGCTTGTGAGTACGTGCGTGAAAGTATTTGTTTACGTTGAAAGATAATTGACGAAAGATTATTAACTAACGGTATGTAACAATTCTTCAGCGTTTTTATATGTAAATGGCTGTTAAATGTTATTCAAGGCTTTTCTTAAATTATGGCGTGTCATGGTTACTAAATTTAAATTCCTACTCAGAGTGTTATATAGTTTTATACCGAGAAATTTCACAGATTTGGTACCAAAAGTTGTACGACATTTATGCTGTTGGAATATTAAATTCTGCCTACGCTTCGATTTCAGTTCTTCCATGATCTCTTTTGTTATATTGTATAACACAGGTACAAATATAACCGAACACACAAGGTCGTAATTTAATAAAACACGCAAAGTCCGTCACGCCCGTATCGTAGTCGTAGCTCAACTGACCCCTGTCTCCATCAGGCCGTCGTTTTATACTCCACTAATGCAAATGTGCCCGTCTGGCACCGTCACCGTGGTTTCTTATAATGAGCTTGTAACACCTGGCTAATGATGCTAATGAGCGAGTATAATAGGAAAATAGGCTGTTCTCCACTAGAAACGTATGCCAATAAATAAGTGAACAAAAGAAGACGATCATAAAGGGATTACAATTAGTTCAAATGCTAACAGGTAATAAAATGTGCTTCTGCAGATCTGTACGTGGAATTTGTCTTTATCGGGGCCTAGGTTGTAACAGTACATTAGACTTGACTTTGTTAAATGACGTATGAAGCTACGACGCGCACTTATAGTCACATGCTGAGCTACGAGCGACTCGGGCACAGTGCTACGACGCTACGAGACTACGATGAGTAATACCGTATCAACACTGTTAAGTGATTTATGAACGGCTACTGCATCTCGCTCCATTCGTAGAAAAAGGACGCAAGCGAAAAACATGAACTTTACAGGAACGTAAAAAAACTGTTTTGTGGAGAAATGGCAAATCATAGATAAATGTGTTCTTAGGAGACTTCATAGACAAAATTAATCTGCAGATACCTGTCTATTTGATTTTAATTAATATTGAGTAGCTTTCGAGATAATTTAAAATTAATTCGTTATGTCTTTAATCCCCGTCATGGTATTATGGCTTTTAAGAATAAGTAAAGTAACCACTTTGTTGCTACGGTATTAACACGGATCACAGCATCGTAATTTTACTCACGTATTCTTGCCGACCAGATTAATTAATTAAGTAAACACATAGTTGCGTTTACTTAAAGAAATAAAGATAAAAACTTAGTAGAAGAAATACGTAATTAGACTTGCGCGTTTATCTATTTAACAAATATCGTGACAAAAGTGTGAAGTTAGCTTATGCACGTATATTTCAATTCTATGGCGTATAAGTAAGTAAGTAATAATAAGCTTTTATTGACAGCGAAAATTTCATAAATGACCTAGTATAAACAAAACTTACATAATTTTGTAGCCGCAGACGTCCGATCACCACGGCGGCCGCTCACAAATTGTTGCGGACAGAATCACTCCGCTGACCTCACCCCCGTAAAGCCCGTGCGACCACGCCCCGCCTACCGCGGGGACATAGCTCGCTCCGTTAGCTGCTAAGCGTCTGCATTTTTGTAGTACTTTAGTAAGCGCGGAGGGAGCCTACATCATGCATTCCTGAACTGCAATTCAAACACACAACATTGTTTCACTTCTACCTGAAGACCTCTAAAATTTATACAGAGAATATTAAAAAAAATCTTAGCATTGCGCTTAATTTGCGATATCTCCGTCATTTATGGGGATATTTTTTTCAAACTCGTTGAGCTTATGTGTCATAATGTCCTTTATCGAATATTGAAATAAAAAGTTGAAGTAATTTCACTTGCGACTTTCTTCTACCAACGGTGCGATCTTACTATTAATTCCATTTGCAATACCATTGGTTAAATTTTGAAATTGCTTGAAATGGCAAACTTTATATTCGAGCAGGGACTGTGAAGGAATACCATTTTGTTGCGGCCGGGCAGCCTGTTGGGACAAAACAATCCACAGCCAGGTGGTAGGGTATTTGCCTGACTGGATGGCTACCACCCCTGCTAGAGTATGCCGCCATAAGAACCTTGATTTGTTCTGCAATAGTGAACACATTTTAGTCTCCCTTAAGAGAGCAGCAGCGTTTTTGTGCCACCTTCGGTGTTGCATATGTCTATAGGCGATGGTAACCGCATTCCATCAAGTGGGCCGTCTGCCTGTCTGCTGAACTCATGCAATAAAAATAAAGTTTTAACCAGTTCAGAAGTGTGATTTAACTGAAGATCCTTGATTAAGTATAAAATATACTGTAATATTCAACACCGCAAAGAAAATGAGAGCGAGTCTTAAATTATTAATGCTAATAGTATAATCTTCGTCACTTGAACACAGTGCCATTTTCTTGACATTCCGAAATAAACTAAAATTATGAAAACTGTCTCCTAGTAAGACACATAAAACATTAGACAAGGTATGCTCATCACGTAGATACTGCTAAAGCTAAGACTGACTTGTTACGAATTTAATTTATTTGTCATCTTAGCTAAAAGTTATGCAAGTATTGATTAATTATCCTATGACATAATTATTATTAATTGTAGTCATGCATCTAACTAATGTTATTTGTAAACTCTCATCGGGCGTCTCATTGCTTCTTCATTCTATTTATGCCACCTTTATGTACACTGGTGGTGCCAGGGTAAAATTTCAGGTCCTACCTCCCCTATAGCACACCACGTGGCGGCGGTTGTAAATTACTATTGCCCTACCTCCTGGACTGGTGCGGCCTTCGATAGTATAGCTCAATAGCAATGGACGGCAGGACAATCAAATCAATCGTTGCATCCGATTGATTATATGGGAAGGAAAATCAAGCCACTAACCTTGACCTCCCGAAACTGCACTTCTCCCAAATCGGCAAGCCTGGAGACGTCTGGAAGCGGTCGTCGAGGTTCAATTTTAATTGTTGCATACACAGTGGATTAATAATGTCTTTTTGTGATACACAAATTCACACAATGGCGGTTAAATATTAAAATAGGTAGTTCATATGACTACGGCGCGGGTCGTTATACGCGCGCGGTCAGGTAGACGACTTTCGACTTATTGGGGCGGTAGTGCGGATTTGTCCCTCCAGTCACATTACGTGACGACACAACGTCGTTGGCCAATTAGCAGGGCACAGATCAGAAGATGTCGGCGCGACTGACTTCATTCCGATCATATAATCAAGGAAATGAACCAATTGAAATAATTGGCCTAAACATACACAGTTTAACAATAAGATAGATATATAGATAACACTTAATTATACACCAATACAAACATGAACTTAAAGACTAAAATTATATCTAATTATGTACAAAGGGCGGTCTTATCGCTAAAAAGCGATCTCTTCCAGACAACCCCAGGAACGAATTGAAATGATAATGGCTATGTTGGTATACGTAACATATAGTACGAACTACTTACATTTTAATAATAAATACATAAATTATACACACACATATATATATGCAAAAAAAATATACTTTCTATTTTTATACACAACGGACTAATCTAGGACTGATGTTCCACAGTAGTCCGTTTTGTATTACCCATAATACAATGGTAACTTGCTTAATCTTAGGATGTACAATATGTGTTTGCCTACCGATGTTTTTGTTCAAAATAATCAATTAAGATACCTGTATTTTGTACGCTAAAATAAAACCATCGAAGACCTTAAAATATCTTTTATTAATAAAAATACAGATATGTTGATGTGTTCGTCTTAAGTCAGTCGCGATATAACACTTAACGCGTCATGGTTGCTCTACCTGACATGTCAAGACACACGTAACAAATAAATCTTGAGTGCTTTGAAATAAATCTCAAAAAATCATATTTACTTGCGTTTTTATTAGAAAGAAAGAATTGCTAATGTCTCAGACGCGCCCCAATTGAAACCACGTATCACTTTTATACTGGAATAATTGTACAAGTTGACTTTTTTTTTACTGCATGAGTTCAGCAAATAGGCAGATGACCTGATGGAAAGTGGAACCTATCGCCTATAGACATTTATAACACCAAAGGTGCTACAACTGTGATGCCGTACTCTAAAGGAAGACTCTAACCTGGCCACCAATGTCGGAACATAACTCAAGGTTGTTATGACGACATACTCTAGACCAGGGGTGGTCTATCCAGATGGGCAAAATATGCAGGTTAGACTAGGAATCTTTAGTAAGATGAAATATTGTGACATCAAAAATAAGTATGTCAAAGAGGCTAAAAACTGTTTCAGGCATGGCTAAGCAGACTGTAGTAGAATTATTTTCTCCGTGCAGTTTGGGTCATAAATAATCGGAGCAGTGAAGTGAGTATTTCGCTCTCTATACTCTACTTACAAAGATCGAAGCCTGCATGAACTCCAGGCCACTATGCCCTCTAACTGAGGACCCGGAAGAATTTTATCACTACTTAACTCCAGGACATTTTCTTACCGGCGGACCTATATTAACATTGCCGCTATCCGATCACAGTGACGTCAGAACTATCGACATACGTAAACGCTGGCAACTTACTGAGCATATGCTGCAACAATTTTGGAAATCCTGGTCTAATGAATATTTAACACAACTGCAAAGCCGCAGCAAATGGAATAAACCAACCAAAAACATCAAGGAGGGTGATATCGTGTTGGTTAAAGACAACAACATACCGCCAGGAAGATGGGCATTGGGACGCGTCTTAGACCTTCATCCCGGTGCTAACGGACTCGTACGAGTCACAACTATAAAGACACAAACTGGTGTCATAAAACGCCCCATCGTCAAACTATCACCCCTGCCACTGTCGGAACATGATATAAAGGATTGCAGCAACATCGAACATAACCAGGATTAACATAATCTACGAAAAGTTAGGAGCCGTCGGATCGCTCGGCGACTTGGTAACGGCCATGTTGCAGAGCGACGACGCCTGGGATGCTGCGGTTTCTTTTTGTGAGGCAGTTATGTCTCTGAAAGAGGCCGCAGAAAGGGATAGGGAGCGAAGTCCTAGGGCGCGTGCTACGGTCTCTTCTCGAGGTCGCCGGCCTTCAGCCGGCACCCGGAGAGGCAGGTACGCGCATTACTTCCCTCCCTGAGGTAGGATCCGGAACGATGGGGGCCCTTAGCTACTAGGTAAAGCAAGGGACTTAACAACTACCCCCGTTTCGTAGTGGAGTGTGTTCTCCCAGGGCACACTTCAGCACTTTATGCGCTGGATCGACTGCTGAGTAACTATGTTCTACATCTCAGTCTTTCCTTCACATCAAAGCGCAGGGCCGCGAAGGGAGGAGGGGTTTTTTAGTGGGTATTGAGGTTGCTCGCCCGCGCGGCATCGCTCGGAGTCTCCACACTCCTCTGTGTAGTCCATAGCGGACGGAGCGCAAGTAGAGCATACAATTGCTAGCGTTACCGCCCCCCGTGGATTCGTGCCGTTTCCTAGTGACGGCCCAGAGAGTGCGTAAATCGGTTAGTCATTTTTCCCCGCCTCAAAAAAAAAAAAATCTACGAAATAAAAGTAAACATACATTACAAAACACACTTCAAATATGTTTACGATAGAAACAAACAGCTGCATGCGGATATCATATTGCATCGGTCAACGACAGAGTCATTAATTTATTCATAATGCTGACTGGCAAAATCGGGGACTACAACGCACACGAGGAATACAGCAACGGCGAAAACTACGATGCTTCACCGGGAAGATGCTTTTCTTATATTTTACTATTTTTTTACTTACTACTTTTTATATTTTACATCATATGTCTTACATTGGATGCTTATCCTACTTTTTCCCTCGGGAGCATGTACGGTTCAACGTACAGCGTTTTGCTGACGCTGCGGCCTACTTTAGGCTACTTTAATATAATAACATTAGTATAAATAACGCTCACAAATATATTGTGGGTGAGTCGCTACTAAGTTGCTACCGAGTCGCTATTGAGCTGCGATCAGGGATCAGCATCCAAACTACTATAAGTATAAATCCCTGAAAGCGACAAGGTGTATTTTCTTCAGTAATGCTTAATTTTTTCTTATAAAAATAATGTAACAGAGTGTGGTGACTCATATTACAATGTTTACACCTTTTTGTGGAAGTGCATTCACCGCTGACATGACTGTATAAGCAGTTTTTACATATACGTAATTTTGCGACTATTTTGTTGCGTTGTGCCGTATCCATTTCAATGAACTGTTGACATTGCATCAAAGTATGATTTTCGTTGCAATGAGGGCATTGTCCATAAGTAGTAGTGATATGTTTTTGTAAATAGTTTTCTTTGCTCGTAATTGTGTTTCTTTATAGGATAGTTTTTGTTAGTTATGCTTGTTGAATTATGTTTCTGAGAGTTTATAATTTCTCTCTTTGCAGTTTTCATGCTTTCGTAAGCCATGAACTTGGTCTCAAGAAAGAATAAAAATTCGTTTAGACATGGTAGTTCCTATGGTCTTGTAGTTCTTTCATGTATTCCGTGTATGTAGAGGTGTCAAGTTTCTGTGACATTAAATGCACGATAAGCGGGTCCCAAGTTGACGTTTCTATGCCGATGTTATTTAGTCCATTAAGACATTCTCTTATGACGTCTTGTATTTTCTTTATGTTGAAACTGTCTGGATGTTGTATGACAGGTAAATTAAGCATCGTATCTACGAACGATGTGAATTGAAGTCGCCGATTGTCGTAACGCTGAGTTAGTATTTCCCAGCATGAGTTGTAGTGTTCTGCGCTAATGCTGAGATGTTGTACAAGACGTTCAGCCTCTCCTCTCAGTTTAGTCTTGAGATGTTGCATTTTCTGTGCATTGTTAATCATCGGGTTGTTGTGAATGGTTTCCAAAAAGAGATCTTTAAAAGAAATCCATTGAGTGTAATTGCCTGTAAATTCCGGGACCTCTATCTTCGGTGCTGACTTCTCATAGTGCGATGTTGACCATATTTTGCTGTTCAGTTCACGTCTTAGTTCGTCGTATTTGCTTTCCATGGCATTAAATGTGTAGTAGTATTAGTGGTTGGAACCTTGAAGAAATGCTTCCAATTCCCAGTGTTGTTTGTCGATTATATCCCATTTCGACTTCAAAATAGTAAGATGATCTTCCATCTCCCATTTTTCTGTTATAGTTAATATGTCTATTTTAGACATAGCGCGATTAAGAGCCTTAAAGTTATACTCTTGTTTACATAGCAGAGCTTTCGTGCTGCTATCAGTATAGTCTTCCTGCATCCCCGTTAAATCGAAAGCTGCATAGGCTTTGTCTTGCGGGTAATGTTTTTGTCTTGACAATCTGTCAGTAGTAGGGCATGGCGTTCGTCGAAATCCCCCTACAGAGTATTAAGGGTATCCAAACGTTTGCGTAAGTATTCTTCATTTTTCCTTTGTGCACTATCTTTTCTATAGTTAGAACACAAAGTTTTTATATTATTGTAGCATTCCTGCTGTAGTTTCAGCATGTTAATTGTTACAAGTAGTTATTAGTAGTATTATAATAGCTCCGAGGTCCGGCACGTAGTAATTGGTGGCAGACGTAGAGCGTGGAGTTAGCTTATAGTAGCTCCGAAGTCCAGCACCTAGTAGACGGTGAAGAGGTATAGCGTAAAGTTAGTTAGTTGAAAGTAGTAGCTCCAAGGACTGGCACGTAGTGAGTGAGTGACAGCCGTAGAGGGTAAAGTTAGTTGAAAGTAGCTCCGAGGACCGGCACGTAGTAGTCGGTGTCGGCTGTAGAGCGTGGCGTTGGTTCGCGACTTCTTCTAATTCCCGTTGGTATTCGCAGTTCACGAAGTCTGCAAGGTCTTGGAATCGGTCGCTTCTGGTATTAGGTACACTGTCAACTTATTCACAATATTAATGCGCCTTCTCAATTTGACTGGTGAGATCCGCTTGTGGAAGGCCAGCCAAACCGATTCGCTATTGCAAATAAAGTCGAGTCCTGTACGAAATACCCTTTTCCTCGAAGGACCATTAAATGTACAGTTTGTACATTTGTTCTTGGTTGTGGTGGTGGATGCTGGCAGTTGTTGGTGGAGTGCTGGTGCTTTCTTGTAGTAGGGTGAAGAAAATACACCTTGTCGCTTTCAGGGATTTATTTTTATAGTAGTTTGGATGCTGATCCCTGGTCGCAGCTCAATAGCGACTCGGTAGCAACTTAGTAGCGACTCACCCACAATATATTTGTGAGCGTTATTTATACTAATGTTATTATATTAAAGTAGCCTAAATTAGGCCGCAGCGTCAGCAAAACGCTGTACGTTGAACTGTACAATATTTACTTGTGTTTTTATTAGAAAGAAAGAATTGCTAATGTCTCAGACGCGCCCCAATTGAAACCACGTATCACTTTTATACTGGAATAATTGTGCATGTTGACTTTTTTTTTACTGCATGAGTTCAGCAAATAGGCAGATGACCTGATGGAAAGTGGTACCTATCGCCTATAGACATTTATAACACTAAAGGTGCTACAACTGTGATGCCGTTCTCTAAAGGAAGACTCTAACCTGGCCACCAATGTCGGAACACAACTCAAGGTTGTTATGACGACATACTCTAGACCAGGGGTGGTCTATCCAGATGGGCAAAATATGCAGGTTAGACTAGGAATCTTTAGTAAGATGAAATATTGTGACATCAAAAATAAGTATGTCAAAGAGGCTAAAAACTGTTTCAGGCATGGCTAAGCAGACTATAGTAGAATTATTTTCTCCGTGCAGTTTGGGTCATAAATAATCGGAGCAGTGAAGTGAGTATTTCGCTCTCTCTTCCACTCACGGGCCTTATGAACAGGCATAGAGGTATGCATTATTGTTGTCGATAAGCGTTATCGATGGTGTATTTAGTTTTGTCATTTTGTGGGTTAGTGATATAAATGAAAGAAAAAAATAGATAAAACAACGTATTTATTAAAATAAGAATATTAATGATTTAAAATAAATTATTAATTAGGTATCTATGTATTAAAAAAACTATAAGTACAAAAGTTTAGAATGAAACAAGTTATATTAAAAATAAATATAAATAGTTATATCTAAGTTTAAAATTAACAGCAAAAAAGATAATAATGATTTTTAGAAGAATTATACTCTTTCTTTGATAAGAATGAGTTTTTATCGATAGTGGCGTCGTGCCCGCACAACATGCTCACCGCCCTAGCCGGGCTGAGGCCGAGTTTGATTTATGACCCAAACTGCACGGAGAAAATAATTCTACTATAACTTACGACGTTACCGAAAATGTGCTCATAATCACCGTACTAAGTGTGATACGAAAATGCGTAAACACACGCACACACACATCGACTATAAACATCAACTTTGGTCTTCAAAATAAAGACTTCGCCTAGTTTGGGTCCAGTAATAAACTTTACTTTCTGACAATAAAGATTATTATTATTATTACGGCCTGAATGCCTAAAAAATACAAATTGACACCTGCATACTTGTAGACATTTTATTACCTTTTCGGCATTTGGACTTCTTTGGTTTATTTTGTGCTTAAAAATTGTAATTAGAAAAACAGCTAATTGTGTATTGTAATCTTTTATAGTCGTCCAATGACTACACACACACACACACACACCTGGCTAATGCCAGGTACGATTCTAAGAAATTTAGTCAACGCGGCTGAAAGACATATTGTATTTGTGCAGTATAAAGCAATGACCCAATGGAGAGATGGGCAATCGAGCGATAAGCACAAGCGAAGCAAGACGTGTCTACTACATTCAGTAATCGATTTAGTGACGGATTTTTCGCGTGATATTTGTACCTGTGTTATACGTGTTTGTATAGTTCTAATAAATTCTACAGTAATTCTAACGGCATTTTAATACGAGTCCTGCAACTCGTAACATTATTATTATGTATTAAATTGGCATTTTTTAATGAATATCTTGACGTTTCAAGAATTTTGACAAAGGTACCGAAATGTCTTAGTTGAAATATAAAGTAGTTTTAACTTGACGAGGGTTGTAGCTCGCTGTGCATAAATAATATCCACTACCTTATGAACTATTTCGGTTAACTTGATTTTCGTTTAATCAATTAACATAACTACGCCCTTTCCAAGCATTTATTTGACTTTAGACGGCACGATGACGGATCAATTAGTAATGTCTTAATTCCTAATGCGTTACCGACTCGATTTGTTATAAATAAGTGCTTTAAAAATAAGTTTTTAAAGCATTTAAATTATAAATGCACACGTTTCGAGCAACTACCACCTGACATTACTCCACTATCAATTCGTCGAACTGAAAGAGACTAGGTTTATCTCTACAAAATTATAAATAATTGCGTTGATTCCCCATTCCTTATCGATAATTTACTCCTGAAGTGTCCCGTTTAAGCTCACGTGATGAATCCGTATTCCCAGCACCACTTATAAAAATAAACTATACTAAAAACACGTTTTTATACCGCACTTGTCAGCAATACAATGCACTATTTACAAGTATTGATCCTTTCATAGGTTGTTATATGGGCTTTTCCCCCCGGTTATCCATATAACCTTAGGTTCGATATACATATATACTTGGTTATAAAATAAAAGATTAGAGCATGAGTACTATTCTTTATTCAAGTTTTCTTTAGGGAGTCAGTCGCTGAGTATAAACTATTCTATTACACCTTACAGTAGTTAAAATAAAACTTAACACGAAACCCGACAAAGGGGAAGACAATCAGGTCGACACCCTGGTCGTCTGACTCCAGACTAAGGGACAAATGTCCAAGACGATAATTCAGGGAAAGTGGGTCACCTAGACTGTTGCTAACCTTGAAATGTACTGCCTTGTAAGAATGAATATGTAACGAAATGGTAAGTAAATTATTTAACGAAGACGAAGATTATGGGCGCCATCCAGGTTCGCGACGCCTGGAGAAAACCTATATCAAGTAAAAAATGTATGTGATTTAGAATGATCCAATTACTTACAATTTTTAGAATAATGACATAAACTTTTTTACATACTTTCCTTTTTTTATCTGTATTTTATTAGTAATTATTGTGGTGACATTTTCTTTTTATTCTGTTCAATATTGACCTAATGTAAATTAAATAGACATTTTATGTAATTTTCATATAATTTATATAATTATTTCGTATAATAATGTATTTCTTCTATTTTGTAATTAACTGTTTGAGCCAATTTTTATTTTTATTATAAGATTATTTTTTAGTGGAAATTTGATTGATATATTTATTCATCTTGTGTTTTATATTTAAGAATATTAATTATTGTATGTTTCCCAAACAAATTAAATAAATTAAATCAATAAAAAGCAACCTCATTTACAAATAAGTTTTAATCAATTATTTTACTTTGAAATAGAGAACATTTCTTTTCAATTACTTGCGATTTATTTGCGTATTGTCAGCGCGTTCCATTAGTCGCAATACATTCGTAGCGCCTTTCGTGTTGCAAATGACCATAGGCGACGGTATTCACTTTCTATCAAGTGGGTCATTAGTTGTTTTAACACTGGAGCACTTACCGCAGTCAGGCTAACATTTCACCTGATGGAAAGTTTAAAAGTAAATTTAGTGTGATCAAGATACTTGGAATTGTTTTGGCATTGTAGCCACCAAGATGTCTTCTCTGACCTGTACATTTCCCTAAGGACACTACATCGTATTTAAACGTAAGGCGAATCATATTGGAATATTAATGTTTTTAGAACATCAAGTGATGTTTCATGTTGAGTCCAAAGTTTTGAAAGATTAATTCATAATTCGAAAAAGTTTTTAAGTAAAAGGGCGTAGGTGTCTATCCATCCAACCGAAGGTATTATAATATTATATTTTCCATAAAACAGAATTTTATAAACTTTTTGTTCGAGACGTTTTAGCGTTTGTAGTAGTATACGGTCAGCACATAAATAAATTAACGAATACTTTTTATATATTTTACAAGCAGGTACTTAATACGAATTTAATAATATTAAACGATGTTCATATTATTTGTATGTCTTTCAAGACCACGGGCCATAAAAATGGCCCGGACTTTTGGAGGGCTTGCGTGGGGCCATGGGGAGACCAACACGAAGAGGCCCTTTGACAAATTTAATGTAAATATGTGGCGTGACACTGACCGGCGATTATCCCTGTCTACACCATATAATAATGCACCCAAGGACAAGCCCCGGCCAGTGTAGGACTATTGTGGGAAATAAGGACAAAAATACCGGGCTGTTGGGGTGAACTGTTAGTGGTACTAGCGGTCTGGGAATATGGGGACTATGACGTCTGCCCGTCGCAATGTTCAGGGAACATAGAAAAATGGGCAGACGGTAACTCGCCACTCTCTGCATGGGCCCCAAAACATGCCATAAAAGGCAGGGGTGTTGTAATACTGGTTTATAATATTTGTTCTTTTATATTTAAATATTTTTTTATAGTATCATAGCAACCTTTGTTACCTGTCTCTTTACAAAATAACTCTTCAATAAAACATATATGAAGAAGACTATTTTTAATTTCAACATTTAATTTCAACACGTTATCAGCACGAAGCTCTAAAATTTAGCTTAGCTAATGTTGAAAAGTTATTAAAAATAAGTTGTAAAGTTAGTGTGAAAAATGCAGGCTTCTTCGAGTCTACCTCTTACTATCAAATTATGTAGAAGGGAAGACTATTCCATATGGAAATTTAAGATGAGGAACCTGTTGCTACACGAAGACCTTTGGGAAACTGTGGAAGGATACCCAGAAGGTAACAATAGTGCCACTTCTGAATTAGCAAAATCTCGAAACGACCGTAAGGCTCTGTCAAAGATATGCTTAACACTAGATGGGCCAGCGATTACCCATGTGAGGAGTGCCACAACGGCAAAAGAAGCGTGGAATGTCTTAAAACTGGCGTATGAGGATCGCGGCATGGGTCGGAGATTAGCTTTAGAGAGGAAACTCTACAGATTAAGTCTTAACGACTTTAATAACATTGAATCATACATCAATGCTGTACTGAGTACTGCCCAAGATTTGGCTGACATTGGCAAAAATATAGAGGATGCTTCAATCGCAGCTATTCTTTTAGGCGGTCTTACGGCGAAGTATGAACCCTTGATTATGGGACTGGAAAACAGTAACATCGACATTTCCTCAGAACTGGTGAAAACCAAATTGTTAAATGAGATGTCTCGAGAAATAGAGCCTGAATCCGCCTTACGTACTAGCACTAATATGCATCGCATTAAACCAAAGAAAATGAAGATTATATGCTATGATTGCAAAGAACCAGGCCATAAACGCCCAGATTGTCCACATAAGAAGGCAAAGTCAAAGACAAGAGGGTCTGCTACACTGACTGCCCAAGCTCTTAGTGGAAATGATGTACTGAGCATGGATAAATGGTTGATAGACTCTGGTGCATCTAGACATATGACTTCTAGATCAGATTGGATGGTTTCTATTAAACCGCAGAATTCTGGTAAAGTAACCATAGCTAATGGTGAAGAGATTGATTGTATTGGCGTTGGCACTGTTTCCATAAATACTAAAAATAATGTATTTGATAAAATTTCAGATGTTGCATTTGTTCCCAACTTAAAAGCTAATTTAATATCTGTTAAAAAAGTAGTTGATAAGGGTTATACTGTTATTTTTGATAAGAATGGTTGTAATTTTTATGATTCTAGTAATTTTTCTGTTACAGATGTACCTATTTTGCATGGTTCGATTTGTGGTGGATTATACACTTTAGATTGTAGTGTTAATATTCCCGAAAAGTTAAGCTACAATGTATCGCATAATGAAGTTATTAGCGATACACAATATCGACTTTGGCACAGGAGATTAGGTCATTTGTGTCGTTATTCAATGCAATCGCTTAAAGGTTAGGCTTTAATAAATTTTAATAAAGTAGATAAGGAACCTTGTGTAGCGTGCATTGAGGCAAAGCAGTCGCGAAAGTCATTTAAAAGTGCTTCCTTTTCAAGAGCAACAGAGCCCCTTGGTCTCATACATTCGGATCTGTGCGGGCCTATGTCTGTAAATTCTTGGCAAGGTAATAAGTACCTTTTATTATTTATTGACGATTTTTCAAGAATGATCTTTGCATATTTCATATCTTCAAAAACAGAAGTAAAAAGTAAGTTTATATCTTTCAAAGCGCTAGTAGAAAGACAAACAGGAGCTCGTATTAAAATATTACGGACCGATAATGGGACAGAATATGTAAATAGAGAAATGACTGATTACTTAAGTTCTTTAGGTATAGAGCATCAAACGACCGCGACTTATAGTCCTCAATCTAATGGACTCGCTGAACGTACGAACAGGTCGATTATAGAAAAAGGTCGTTCTCTGCTAGCTGATAGTGCTCTTTCAAAGGCATACTGGCAAGATGCTTTTGATACAGCAGTCTACTTGAAGAATAGATGTCCTCATCGTGCCCTAAAATGTAAAACACCTTATGGGAAATGGTATGGTCTTAAACCTAATTTAAATCATTTAAGAGTGTTTGGCTGTAGAGCTCTGGTCCAAATTCCTTCTTGTAATAGAAAGAAGTTGGATAGTAAAGCTGAAGAGCAGATTTTCGTCGGATATACTGAAGATGTAAATACTTATTATTTTCGTAATGTTCATTGTCCGAGAAAATTAATTAAGTCTCGTGATGTTTCTTTTTTTGAATCCTGCTTTACTGATTTAAAGAAAAAGGAAACGAAATCAGATTTTTCTGCAGATCTACCTATTCATTTTAACGTCACTACAGAGCAAGTTCCTCCTGTTATAGAAACTGTCGAAAGTGATCAGTTGGAAGAGGCTGAAAGTGATGATCAGGTAGAAGTTTCAGAAAATGAAAATATTCAGGTCCCAGAGATGACTGTAGTGGAACCACTTGCTGAGTCAAGATATCCAGCTAGGGTAAGAAAACCACCCGATTTCCTAACTTATCAAGCTAATCACTCCTTACAAGCATATAATGAACCCGGCAGCTATATAGAAGCCGTTCGTTCCAAAGATGCTGATAAGTGGAAACAAGCGATGTCAGATGAATACAAGTCTCTTCAGAAGTTAAAGACTTGGAAGTTGGTAGATAGACCTAACAAAAAGGCTATACCCTGTAAATGGGTGTATAAAATTAAAACGGATGCTCTTGGCAATATAATAAAATACAAGGCAAGGTTAGTGGCAAAGGGTTATAGTCAAATTGCAGGAATAGACTATGGCGAAACGTTTTCTCCAGTAGTCAGAATGTCTTCTTTGAGAACTCTGTTTGCCCTTGCTGCTGAAATGGTTTTGAAAATGCGTCATTTGGACGTAGACACTGCCTTTCTCAACGGTGACCTTGAAGAGGAGGTTTATATGGAACAACCTGAAGGCTTTTCACATAATAGTGGCAGTAAGGTTTGCTTGTTACAAAAATCTTTATATGGCCTTAAACAAGCACCACGAGCCTGGAATATAAAGTTAAATCAATCTTTGTCTTCCTTAGGTTTTACGAAAACTCCGTCAGAACCTTGCGTATATACGAAACTTTTTGATAAAGAATTAGTCATACTGGCTATATATGTAGATGACATTATTGTCTTCTATCAAAGAGAATTGACTTTTGACAATGTAAAGTCGGATTTACAAAAATCTTTCAGTTTAAAAGATTTAGGTAAATTAAATTTTTATTTGGGTATTAATATTACTCAAGAAAATGAGCAAATTCAAATAAGTCAGAAAACTTACATAGAGAAATTATTGATTAAATTTGGAATGCTAGACTGCAAACCGGTAAGTACGCCACTACAGAACACTAAATTCGATACCAACATTGGTAGTAAAAGTGAATGTGAAAATGAGTGTTCTTATCCGTATCAGGAACTTATAGGATCCTTGTTATTCTTAGCCGTCAATACTCGACCCGACATAGCATTTGCCACCAGTTTTCTGGGTCAATTTAGTTCCAATTATAATAAAACCCACTGGTTAGCTGCTAAAAGGGTACTACAGTATTTGAAAGGTACTATGAATCACTGTATAACTTACAGAAAAGTTGGAAAGCCGTTGTTTGGCTATACGGATGCGGATTGGGCTAATTGTGAGCGCACTAGACGCTCATATACTGGTGTATGCATGTCACTGGCGGCTGGTCCGGTGTCCTGGGAGAGTAAAAAGCAACAGACCGTAGCGCTATCGTCAGCTGAAGCAGAATACATGGCCTTGACTGCAGGAGCAAAAGAGGCATGTTATCTACGAAGATTTATTTACGAAATAACAGGTAAATTGAACGTTGTTGAGATCTTCAGTGATAGTCAGTCCGCGTTAAAGCTTGCTGAAAATCCTGTCCACCACAATCGGACCAAGCACATAGATACACGATTTCATTTTATTCGTGAAAAGGTTGCTGATAATATTATAAACCTGAACTTTGTACCCACAGAGTCAATGTGGGCTGACATATTAACTAAGCCATTAGGAAAATTTAAGCATCTTGAATTTGTTAGAAACTTAGGTTTGTCTTAATTTTTTTTTTTAATGGTTTTGTTGGCTCCAGTGTCTGTTTGTAATCAACAATGTTTATTTTTTTTAAATCTTTTACACATTGCTGATTATGGGGGGTATGTTGTAATACTGGTTTATAATATTTGTTCTTTTATATTTAAATATTTTTTTATAGTATCATAGCAACCTTTGTTACCTGTCTCTTTACAAAATAACTCTTCAATAAAACATATATGAAGAAGACTATTTTTAATTTCAACATTTAATTTCAACAAGGGGCAACAAGTTATAAATATTAATACAAATCAAAATTTTTATACTAAATTGTTGGTCCCGCTTCTGAAGAATGACATTTGACATTTTCATAGCACCTTTCCAAAGGAAGTCGATGATATTTTTGTTGGTTTAGCAACTGAATGAGCGGGAGTCATAATACTGCTCGGATTGCTCATACAAAACTTTTTTAGTTTGGGAAATCAAAAGTTTATTATTATTTTTATGGAAGTATAGGTTTGCGTTTGACCACTGTCTCACCTGATGATGAGTGAAAACGCAGTTTAGAATGGAACACGCTTACCCAGATCCTATAGACTCCTATAAAACGCACAAAAGACGTCGATATGAGATTTTCATTACGAATGTACCGCCCCGATCGCAGTTGAAACTTAACTAACTGTGTCTTAACGGGCCAACCATATATTTGAGAAACATACATGAAACTCATAGCAACATGTACACTTGGAATTCTCGAATTTGTAAGCTTACTCCGTAACATAAAGCTTTTAAGAATTTGCAATGGAATTTCAGAAACAAAACAATTTTGTGACATTTTACTCGCGGACCGGACATAACAAAGAGGGATTAGCGAATAAAAATAGCGCAAACAAATAACTGTGAATAATGGAGGCAACCATAAAAATGTTACAGATATATTTCACACCAAGGGTGATAGATAAAACGCCTGGTTGTTTCTCGGCTCCCGGAACACTCAATTGACTCATATTTGCGGCGTTTCAGGGCTTCCTGGTGTGCGGCAGTAGCCCCGGCTGTCACGCTGAGACTAATAATAATATAATAATATATATTTATTTGCTCTCAATAAATCAAACATGTTACATAGTACGATAGGTAATTATACATATTAAGTTGATTTAGAAAGAGCCTGGTGTCTGTATTAGGTTAAAAAAAAAACCTGTTTGACTGATCACCAGGCCCCCTCCCTAGAAAGTCGAAACATTTAATCGCAAAAAATACTAATGAGTGTTACAAGCGTGTGAGAGCTATTGTGTAATAGGCTAGTGTGTGTATGTGTGTGAGTGAGTATGTGTGTGTGTGTGTGTGTGTGTGTGTGTATGTGTGTGTGTGTGTGTGTGTGTGTGTGTGTGTGTGTGTGTGTGTGTGTGTGTGTGTGTGTGTGTGTGTGTGTGTGTGTGTGTGTGTGTGTGTGTGTGTGTGTGTGTGTGTGTGTGTGTGTGTGTGTGTGTGTGTGTGTGTGTGAGTGAGTGAGTAAGTGTGTGTATGTGCGAGAGTGAGTGTGTGTGTTGTGATTGGGTGTGTTATTTATTCTTTAAACATACATACATACAGAATTAAATATACAATTTAAGTATAGGTATAGTTGCATACATATAAATTTACACGTGAATATGACTACCTGGATATACATATACTACAGAGGAAACAAAAGGAAATATTATCTACGTTCATGAAATAGGTGCTAGTAAAGCTTCCGTTGAGTTGTAATCCAATGTAATTATCCATTTAAGTATTTTACTTTTACATGCAGTTTTGGTCAGGGGGTAAATGTCTATTAATTTGTTAACACGGTTGTATAGGAATCCACCAAGATAACAGAGAAATCTGCGCGCAAAAGTGGTTTTGAAATCAGGTTGGCGACACACGTTAAAATGTCTTCTTTGTTTTTTTTTTTTTTTTTTTTTTTATTGCAGGAGAACAGCAGACAGGCAGACGGCCCACTTGATGGACAGCGGTTACCATCGCCTATGGACATTTGCAACACCAAAGGTGCTACGAATGCGCTGCTGCTCTCTTTAGGGAGCCTGGAACCTGGTCACTAATGCCGGAACACAACACATGGTTGTTATGGCGACATACTCTAGACCAGGGGTGGTAGCCATCCAGTCGGGCAAATGCCCTACCACCTGGCTGTGGGTTGTTTTGTCGCCTCTTACGACAGGCCGCCGGGCCGCAGGAATTTGTATTCTTTCTCCGTTCCTGCACGGATAAAATTTGTTGGGTACTTTGTGTCGAATAAGGGAGTAATAAGTGTTGTTTTAGGATAATATCTCGAATAAAGAGTTGTCTTACAGTTGCTACCTGAAAGCGCTGATAAAGTTCCTTAGTTGGATATGTGTATGGCAGTGACAAACTGACTTTAATAATTGCACGTTGGGCACGTTCCAGCTTTAGTAATATTGTTTTTGGGGCACCGCCCCAAGATGCAATACAGTAACTTAAAATTGATTGGGTAGTAGCAAAATATACCATTTTTAGAATATTGTTATCAGCAACTGATCTAAGGTTCTTAAAGATGAAAATCAATTTGCGTAGTCTAGAAGTTAACGAATGGATGTGTTGATGGAATGAAAGTTTATAATCTAAGATAATCCCTAAATATTTAATTTGTTCGACATTTTGAAGTTCTGGACATGAATTACAAGTTAATGAGTGAATGTTGCAACAATGTGCTAAAATATTTAAATTTTGCAACTTAGGTTGATCTTGGGGCCTAATGGTAAAAGTTATATATTTAGTTTTATCTACGTTAAGAGTTAATATGTTTGCTCTCAACCATTCGAGAACTGTGTTGAAGCCATTTTGGGCATCAAGAAAAACTTCTTCCCATGAATCTGAGGAAAATAATAGGGCCGTATCATCAGCAAAGGTAAAGACTGTTCCATTATGAAGTTGAAGACTACAAAGATTGTTAATATAGACTGAAAAAAGGGTAGGGCCAAGGACACTGCCCTGAGGTACGCCAAACGTGATTGATTGCTCATCACTCAAGATATCATTAATTCGTACACATTGGGTTCTGTTAGTCAGGTAATCAGCAAAGAGATTCAGTTGAGTTCCACGAATACCGAAAGCCTCAAGTTTCAAAAGGAGATGGGGAATAGAAACGGTATCAAAGGCTTTAGCCAAGTCTAAAAATATAACTAAAGCCTTTTGTTTTCTATTAAGGGTTCTTACTAAATGATCAACTAAAGAACTAACCGCCATGTCAGCGGATTTGCCAGCACGAAAACCAAACTGTTGACAAGATAAAAGATTATTAAGTTCCAGGTATTTCGTTAGGCGATTATTAAGCAAACGTTCAAGAATTTTAGACAACGCTGGTAGAACTGAAATAGGTCTATAGTTGTTGACACATTTAGTGTCCCCAGATTTGTGTATAGGTGTAATCACTGATTTCTTAAAGAGATCAGGAAAGACACCGCTATCAAAAGATAAATTACATATGTAAGTGATAGGAGGGATTAAGATGTCTTTATATAATTTTAAGAATGTGTTCGATATCCCATCTATTCCCACCGCACAGAAAGTTTTAGAATTACAAATCAACAGGTCTACTTCTGAATGAGATACAGGAAGAAGAGCGAACGAGTGTAAGACAGTATCAGTTAATTCAGATGCATTATCTTTCGACGGATGGCACAAAATATTTTGGGCCAAACTTTTTCCCACATTAGCAAAAAAAGTATTTACTTCATTAATAGAGGTTTTAGGATCATTAGATAGAATTAATTTATTAGCCGATTCATTTACTTTTTTAGTATGCGTTATTCTTATTATTGTGTCCCAAAGTAACTTACTATTATTCTTAGCTTCACGAAGTTCTATTTCGTCATATTTGTTTTTAAGTTTTTTGATCATGCCGTTACAAAAATTCCTGTATCTTTTATATTTTATGTGTAAGGTTTCATTATTTGGATGCTTTTTAAATTTCTGAAATAAGTTGTCTCTATTTTTCATGCACCTTAGGAGACCAGGAGTCATCCAAGGCTTTATTATTCTTTTTCTGTTGGAAGTCTTCACTTGCTTGGTATTTATTTTAATGGCTTCAGATAACAACTCAACAAGTACTTTAGTAGCAATGTTAACATCAGATATTTCATAAATTTTACTCAGATCTAATTTTTCCATATATGAATTAAGAGCACTGTAATCAATATATCTTTTGAAAGATACAGACTCACAAGGTTTTGAATTTACGATTTGAATAAACATAGCAGTAGCATTATGATCAGTTATTGTGGAATTCAGTACATAGGAATGAGTTAAAAAGGTTGTTTTAATAATATTGTGATCGAGACAAGTGTTATAACGAGTTGGAATTGTATGGGCAGGTAACAGTCCATGTGTGGCAAGAAGATTTAGGTAAGTGTAAGAACGGGGATCAGATGATGTATCAGAAATATCAATATTGATATCTCCTGTTACAAAAATATTTTTGATTGAAGATAAATTTAAAAGACATTCATTTAATGATATAATAAAGTTCTCGATATTGTTATTCGAAGGAGATCTATATAAACAGACAATAGCTATGTTGTCATTTATTTTAAGTAGCTTGCAAGATGCAGTCTGGAATGCCGGGTCTAAAATTGACAGTTGCATTGTCTCCCTATAATAAACCACTACCCCATCGTTTTTGTTAATATGTGATGTAGTTGCAGAACTTTTATACCCACCCAAATAAGGGATGATTGTCGATTCAGTAAGCCAGCATTCTGTAAGAACGATTATATCCCAATTTACACGACTTCGTTCAATTAAGGTTAAGAAGTTAGTAAAATTGCAGTTAATACTCCTAATATTTTGACTAAGAATGCAGAAAGGATTTTGTAGAGTATTTATAGCTGATTCGCAGTTTTCTACATCCAGAGCAGAGGACTGGGAGATAGGAAGTCGCCATAGTTCGATATCATTGAAAGATGTCGTGTCCTTTTAGGTCTATGTCTTTTCCAACCAAATACAATCAATGTGAGTGATAAAAATAAAAATCATTAGGTTTAAAATTTTTTTTTAATAAATATTGACATAATTTTACATTTTTTACAAGTATTTTTTTTTACTTTGTTGTTTTGATAGAATAGTTGGTATGATATAATTTTTTTTACTGCCATTGATATAATAAAGAGATTTCCAAAAAAAACGGTGCTGGTATCGAGACTAAAGCGTAAGATGCTTTTTTAAAACTGTAAAACTTAGGAGGAAAGCTTTCACATATGTTAGCATTTTATAAAATTCTTTGACTACAAATAATTGAATTTCTTTGAAAAAGTATTGAAGTTAACGACGAAGTTTTAGGATTAGATCTTGCTTGTTATGAGATAACGCTAGTGTTAGTGGCTATGGTAAAATGCGTCTTATTATTATAATTGTAGTAGTTTTTGAAAGTGGGAGTAATGCTATATAGAGTGTATCATTGTATGAAACACAAGCTAAACCAACCAATCCAAGTGATTTGGACGCTTGAGGGAGTCTGTCGTTAAATCGAATGACGTTAATGGAGTTTGCACAATATAGTTAAGTCAAATTAATTACATTTACTTATAAATGAAGTCGATTTTTAGATTGTCATATTATTACTTAACTCGAAATCGAGCTGTCAAAAGTAAAATAAATACTTAGAAAGGGTATACACTAACATTATGGATGGAGCAGGGATTTAAGACAGAAAAATTAAGTTAATCAACGGTAGACGTATCGATGGTCATGTCATCGGTGAAACCGCAGTCAGACCTCCATGTGTCCTCGTCCAGAGCATTGCCAGAGGTGATTTCCTTGAAGGTATCATAGCTGCAGAGCAGGCCATCGCAGCCCTCAACTTGGAGGTATTTCACTTCGCCAGTCTTCGGGTCTTTCAGATATACAGGCTATAAGAAGTGAATTTTATATATGAATAACTAATACTGCATTTCGTATAGAAGTGTTTTTAGATCTTGTGTACTACGTATTACATATAAACACCAAAAAATCAAATTTAAATAATCTTTGTAATTATTTAAATAATAAAACATGCAAAACTTTCTGGGTCGTAAGTCTTAGACGGGCCCTATATCAAAACGTGTTGGCCCAAAGGAAGGGCAAAGTCTTTTCTAAAAGAAACAGAAATGTTCGAATTAAATTAATATAACTATATATTAATTATGAGTTATTATTAATAATACTTAATGCTTCTAGGAACAAAGTTAGACAAACCATTCAAATTAAAGATACGTTTTTATAGCCTATTTTTAGGCAAGCTTATTTATCAAATCGTCTATAGCTAAAGAAGATTTCAGTGTTTCTAGATTTTCTGCCTCTATATGCAATAAAGACAAATCTGATACCCGGTCTTGTTGGTCCAGAAGTTTTTCTAAAATATGTTATTAATCTGTTAGACTGAGATCCCAGTCACCCCAGACTTATGTGATTTTAGAAAAGATTAAATTTTTAGGACCGGTAGTTTAACATAAACTGAGAAAATAATGGACTCGCTACCTACTCGCTACCTCACACAGTGGAAGTCTTAACGAATCTGGGAAGATATTTGGCCCGTTAGATATGTCTGGCTCATTGGAAAATAATTTAAAATATTATACTTGATAATATATATAAAATTCAGTATTCCTAAAATGACGTAAATTGCCACATTTATATAGTGTCTGGCAAGTGTATATTTTTGTTTATAACAATATCATTTATGACATATGTAAAAAGAAGTCTTGCTACTTTGACGTAATTTAGCACGGTTTTTCTACCTTTGATACCTGCTACCTGAAAAACGGCCCTGCTATCAGCTTAGCGAGTATCCATTCCTTTCTAAGTTTATGTTAAACTACCGATCTTAAAAACTTCATCTTTCCTAAAATCACGTATCTGTCTCTAAAGTCTCTAAAGCCTAGGGGCTCTATATAATTCCTAGCTAGGAAGACAGCGCTACTTTCAACAACTCGGGCAATATAAAGAACAGGTTCAAAATTATTAATGTCGATTTAAATACTTATATTTATAATGTAGTTATTTATGTTTCTAAGGTTTAGTTTAATTTAAGTATCATTGTAACTGCAAGAATGATTTGTAACATTTTTTTAGTTCAATGAAAATTTATTTATTATTATTTATTTATTTATTATCATGTGTACAATTGTTCAAAATTCAGATCAGAATGAAAAATCAAGCATATTATATTTAATGCTTAAAGCGAAGGAGAAAATGCATCTTTAATTATATTATCTATCATCTTAACTGTCGCTGAAAAACTCAGAAAATGTTATGAAAAATCGAATTTGAAATACTGTTATTGATAACTCTGTTGTAAGATTAAACTTAATAAATCAAAACTATAATTGATACAGCTGATATGGCGGAAGCTTCGCCCCTGCCTGATTTTGTTACTTACACCTTTAAATAATTCTGTAATAACAATTCTCTAAAGATTTGTAACATATTGCAACACCCAGAAACAGGAGTCAACTGTAGGAGTCATTTATCATTTAGAGACCAGACTCTTCACGAATAATTAGAGTTTAGAGCTATCCACAGCTCTGACTATCACGGTTTCAAAACTATCTTGAGAGAAAATTGATAAAACTTTACAAAGAAAATAACTCTTACCAGTATAACGTAATCCCCGGTTTCGGTGACCTTCCTGAGCTCCAGGGCAAAAGCGGAACCGTATTTTGGCACCCCTTGTCTGGGGAAGATCTCAGTGACGGCCATGAAGGAATATACATTGACATCGTGGGCAGAGTAAATTTGGACTCTCTGGGTATCTTCACCATTCATTAATTTTTCTGTTACATTGAAGAACTCGTTGAGAAGTACGCCTGAAAATTATGGAGGTCTAACATGAAATTTGTGACGTTTTGTACCATTGAGATTAACTGTTTGTGCTAAGACATGACTTAATAGTAGGCGAGCCCAAGATGCTAAATGTGGAGTTACTCGAGCGTCGCGGCGACCTGTTGGATTGTGAAAATTAGATGCTAAAAAATAAAAATGTTATATGATGTATGCCCTTTCTCTGGTGGGGGGAGCGTGTACAAGTTTTTTTAAAGAGTAGCACAGAAATACTCAAGCGCGTCAGATATTCAAATGGGATGTTAAGTAACGCTAAAAGAACTCCTATTTAATAGACTGGCGATTTGGACGCAGCCAAAACCCATGGCCGATGTTTGAAAATCCAAAAGTTACAGTTAAGTACTCGAGCGCGTCAGATTACTGTACATTACTTTGCGGTTCAGCTTGTTGTCCATGTCGTGCTGACCCATAATCTGACAATTATGTGGAGAAATTTCCTTAATCTGACGGTTTGAAAAATAATTTGAAGCATAAAAAATACCCCCATCCTGTATGAAGGCTTAATATATGGTGGGCTACATAATAGGGTGCAAGGTTTTCCCCCTTATGTTATTCTGCCACGCTCGAGTAAATCTCAAAATCCCCGTTGACCTCCCCTACTATAATGAAGCTGATACAACGTTATCTATAGTATCTATAGTTCTGACTACTATTATATGTACTTGAGTATGACGGAAAGTATTATGATGAGTAATGACAAGTGTGATATATTGTACCTTTAACGTGTCCATACATGACTTAACTTCACCTATAGTGTCCATAGTTTTAACTACTACATTGTTACCAGCAGCTCAAACATTCTTAGCTTCCTCAACGCCAGGGTGCAAAATGTTAGAATTGGTAAATCTACTACACGACTATATACATTTGCTGTAGTCGTAAGTTATGCCACGTTTTCCCTAACTACTCTCCTGCTTGCTGCCTTGGAGATAGGCATAATGTAAACGGCGGTGTAAGAGCTAACATAATAAATGTAACGATTTATTATCACTAATGTTTAGAACTAAGAAAATATTTATTTAGCATCAGCATGTTTAAAAGTGAGAATGCGTACTGGTACCCGTTGTTTAATTAAAACAATTCTACAGCAGCAAACAGGAAAATCGTGAAAGAAGTAGAATAGCAATGTTTTTGAAATTCGAGAAGGTGAGCGATCTTTATTTTTACATCTTCTATCTTTCAAAAACTGTGAAACGTAAAATATTAAAGGCTAACCTGCTTGGTATTTTTTGTAGTCGTCATCTCCAAAAGAGACGCCAGCAGCACCTCCAGCAGCGTCCTCTATATCAGACCATATCGACTCAAGTTCCTCACCCAAAGGCAGACCCAGATTTATCTGGAAATTGTATCAATCAATACATTACAATAGCTCATAACTTCTTAAACTCAAATCATAAAACTTAAGCAAGCCTCGTATGGAAGAGATTACTTGATATATAATATTATTCTCTTAGAATAGATATTTCAAATTTTTTGTATCGAGGTATGCATACTTTCTGAAGCTTATATAAGGAGTTTTATGGCACTTGAACATCAGAATGTTCAACTGTCGATGCGGAGTATCTTCCAATAAAAAAGTTTTTTTAAGTGTCTTGCAACCCCTTTTTCCGTATTACTTGTAAAAAATGTTTTTTTTTTACCCCCGCTAATATTTATATATAAGCTCATCAGAGTCGTAATGCCATGATATATGTGGGTATATTTATGAAATTAACACTTTTGCGATCTTTGCCAAAATAATGTTTCTATTGCTTAAATAATAATCATCTCTTTTGATATTAACACTGATCAAATTAGAATTAGTTTTGATTAAGGCAATGGATCGCGCTTCATCGAATACTTGGTGCGGTGGCGACCATTCTCTAGAAGGGGTTATATTATAGTCAACGCATTTTAAACTGAGTCGTCGGGCTATAAATGTCACTGACAGTAGAAATGTGCACGCAATGCAATTCAAACCGTTATCAGTACTTACCTACCTGCGCACGCGGAGTCGATGCGTTATCGTGACCTTCATTAGCACTCTGACTCCAGATTGGGCGTTACGAGTAAGGGTTAAGGGTTTTTCTATAAATATAACATTTTTTGTTATGACACTCACATTACTTACGCTTCGTTACGAGCACAATGAAGAATTTATTTTCTAATATGGTTTTGAAGAAATTAAATGGTGACATCAACGCACAAGCTCTGATAATTAACCTACAGGAAGATGACACAGATGAGGAAGATTCGGATGAGGATTTTTGAAGAACTAAGATATATCCCTATAAAAGATAAAAACGGCAAATTACGATCTATATAATTTCTCCATGATTACATCGAAACAAACATTTTATATTACATATTAAAAACTTTTATTTTCGCGAAAAATTATTCCTATTAATTACTTAACATTATTTATAGCATATCAATACTCAATACTCAATACTCAATCATTTATTGCACAATTATAAACAGTTTTACATGTTCACAATAACCCTAGCAGGGTATAGCAATAGATACTGTGCGGAGCGGATCGATCTATTTCACGTACTGAAAAATGTCATATCTATTTTATATCATCTTTAAAAAAATCGTTTATATTGTAGTAGCATTTTATTATTAATATATTTTTAAGTTCTTTTAAAAAGATGTCGTCTTTAGTGTTTTTTAATTTAGCAGGCAATTTATTATATATTTTAATGGCCATTGCGTTCGGGCCACAGCTGTGCATATTAAGTTTGGAGTTTGGTAGAATTAAATTATTTTTATAGGTAGGTCTAATTGCATAGTCGCGCATGTCATTTAATTTGATAAAATATTGATGATATTTTCTAATGAATTTACACTGTTCTAGTATGTATATAGACGTTATTGTTAGTATTTTATGTTTGATAAAGTAGGGCCTGTGAAAATGGGGTATCGTTATGTCAGGAAGTTTTATATTTTCAAGTATGCGGATACATTTTTTTTGAGCGATAAACAGATCTCCAACATCTACGCTGTTTCCCCAAAGTATGATGCCGTAGCTGAGCCACGAGAACGCGTATGCGTAATATGCTGTTAAGGCCGTGTCTAGATTGGTTGCTCGTCGTAGTTCTCTAAGTGCATATGTGAAACTAGATAATTTAGTTTTTACTTTTTTTACGTGGCTTTTCCAATTTACATGCGTATCGATATCTATGCCTAATAAGGTTGTCACGTCAATAGTATCCAATTTGCTACCATTATATGAAAAATTTATGTCCAAAGGGGCTTTTTGGTGGGGTCGAAATTGTATTATTGCAGTCTTTGATAAATTTAAGTCAAGGTTGTGGTCCGTCATCCATTCAATTATATTATTAAAAATGTCAGTCAAGTTTTCATTTACATTTATGTCATTCTTACAAGATGTCAAAATAGAAATATCGTCGGCGAAAAGAACACAGGATTCATTAATTATTTTAGGGAGGTCATTTATGTAGATTAGAAAAAGGATGCATCCGATGACGCTTCCCTGAGGAATCGAATGATTTATTTGCGTGGGGTTAGATCTAACTACATTTATCATACCAGTTTTGGTGTCAAAGTTCTCAATTTCAACATATTGTTTGCGATTTCTTAAGTATGAGCAGAACCATTTATATGCTATACCACGTATTCCAATATTATATAATTTATCTAAAAGTATGTCGTATTGAACTTTATCGTAGGCCTTCGTCATATCTAATAAAATTCCTATAGCATATTTTTTATCGTTTAGTATTTCCAAAATTTCGTGAATTATTTTATATACAGCCAAGATTGTAGATCGATTTTTTCGAAATCCGTTTTGGGAATCGTCAAAAATGTCAAATTTTTCGCAAAAAGATTCGAGGCGACTCTGCATTGCTTTTTCAAATATTTTTGAAGAGGTGGGTAGAAGTGCTATAGGCCTATAATTGTTAGGTTCAGATTTGGACGATTTTTTATGTATAGGCTTGACAAGGGCCGTTTTTAAAAGGTCGGGAAATTGTCCTTCGTTAAACGATTGATTAATCAACAAGTAGTAGGGCAGGGTTAGTTCAATTGCACATTGTTTAATTAGGGTAGGGGGTAATTCATCTACACCGTAGCTGTATTTGCTTTTTAAGTTTTTAATAATTGTGTAAACTTCGCGCGGTTCAACTGGGCTCAAGAACATTGAGTTATTAATGCGCTGGAGTGTCGGCTGACCGCGGCCGTAGTTCGCTGGCCCCCCGCAGCCCGCTCTGCCTACCGAGGCGAAGTATTCATTGAATGTGTTTGCAACTTGCTCGGGATTAGAAATAGTTCTATTGTTTATTTTTAGTGTTAAGTTAATTTTACGTTTGGTTGCGGTTTTATTTGTGCATTCGTTTATTATTCTCCACATGGTTTTAGTTTTATTTCCAGATCTTTTCATTTTACGTATATATTCATTTCTTTTTGATGCGCGTACTGTCTTTTTTAGTAATTTCACATACAGTTTATAGTAATTAGTTAAAATTGGGTGCTTACAATATATTACGAAGGGTTTTAATAGCCGCTTATTTCTACAGGAGTTTTTTATACCTTCGGTTAACCAGTTATACTTTCTATTTACGTTAAGTTTAATTACTTTTTTGGGTATACAACGATTTAAAATTTCGGTCAATTTATCATTAAATAAACTATAATTGTCATTTACTGAATTATTAGTATTTATGTTAAAGAGATCGCTCCATTTTATGTTTATAAGTTCCTTTTTAAATTTGTTTATGTTATTTTGAGTAAATAGTCTTTTATTTACTTTCCATATTATGGGTTTGTTTTTCATACCTAACATATCTTTAATTTGTATTGTAGTACTTAAGTGGTCTGAGAATCCGAAGTCTTGTATTGAGACATTTATCATATTATTATTGTAGTTTGAAAATATGAGGTCCAAGCAAGTAGCCGTGTTACTAGTTATACGAGTGGGTTTTTTTATAAGTTGTTTGAAATTATATTCTTGCATTAAGTTAAGTAATGAAACGGATTCTGGAGTTTCATTCATCATATCTACATTGAAATCTCCACCAATTATTATGTTAAGTGACTGAAATTTTTTTGATATTAATTCTAATAATTTATTTAGCTGAATATAGAATAAATCGCTCCGCTTACAATTCCAGTAAATAATTATTAATAAAATATTGATTTTGTGAATTTTTATTGCACTAATTTCTATACAGTATTCAATTGAGAAGTTAGATATGTCTGCTATTTCCGTGTATTCAAAATCGTCGCGTAGTAGTATGATGGTCCCTCCTCCCTTATGGTTCTGTCTACAGAACGCAGCAGCTATATTATATCTTGCCCCGGTGAAGTCAATCAGTTGCAATTTGGCTGTCGATAGCCACGTTTCTGTTGCGCAAAGGGCATGTATAGTTTGGTAATTTTCTTGTAAAAATGCTTGTACTGTGTGGCGTTTTCCATATATACTTTGCATGTTTTGAAATATTACTTTGAAATCAGAGTGTTTAGGGCCGAAAAGTATGATTTAGAGACACATCTTGAGTATTTGATACTGTAATCGAATTGCTATCCCCGGGGTGGTGCGGTGTAGGGTTCGTGTCTTGTGAAATTTGAGTCGTTAATGTTGGTGACGGCTGGTTATGCAGGTATGTATTGGTTGTGTTACCGTTTATAATTAATTTATTATTTCTAATAACAGCATGGTGGCCGTTAGTCCGTGCGGCACGTAGATGTACTTGTAAATTTTTTCTATGTTGTAGGGCTTTTTCATCTAGATATTCTGATATTGACAAACCTGTTCCTTTAAAAATCGACCGTTTTGTAATATGTATCTTGCTATTTTTTTGCTTATTAATTCGACTACTATAGGTCTACGTTGTAGATTTCTTCTTCCAATTCTAATTAGTTCCTCCACATAGCCCGTGAGGTCTACATTTAGTATGTCCTGGAATATATTTATTACTCTGGGTTCTAGCTGCATTTCTGTTTCTTGATCGTATTCGCTTAAACCATATAATACTATAGTTTTATTATAGTCCGTACGTTGTTGTGTGTTTTTTGGGCTGGAGATTAACTGTTTCATATCTTCCTTTAGTTTCTTATTTTCTACTTCTAATTTTTCTATACTTTTAGTTAGTGTATTTATCTGTAGTTTCATGTATGTCTGCTCGCTTATTATTTGATTTGTCTTTTTGTTTACGTCCTCCTTTATTTGATTTGTTTTACTTTCAATTTTTAAATCTATTGTATTTCTTATCTCACTTAATATTGACTGTTTAGTTTCTTCCAACTTTTTATCTAGAAGTAGACTGATTTTGTCTAACATAGAATTGTTCTCTAGAGTGGCATGCGTTGAGTTTAATGATGATAAGTCATTGATTCTCGTCAAATCTTGTTTATTATGATCCTCAACTAAAGAGTCGTCGACCGACATTACGGTGTCATTCATGCTTGTGAATTGTTTTCTTACCGGGGTATTATCATGTCTAATACGTCTATTTGTAACATTTTGGCAAGGCGGGCATTTCCACGACTTTTTAAGTTCAAACATATTCTCTAAAAAGTAGGCTGAGGTTATATTAAGACACGCATAGTGATATTTCATATAGCAGGTTGTACATTTTAATATTTCAGTGTCATAGGCTATATTTTTATTACAAGCTTCACAGTTATTCATTTTCCAAAGATAATTAGAAGGCAGTTCCTTTAATAATCGTCAAAAACATTCAATGCTTATCGTGTTTTAAATTGTGAAATGTAGATCCAATAAATGGCGCGTAACACAAAGCAGTAAGGCTTATTTTTGTTCGTCGCGGCCGGTCAGCTGGCCGGTACACTGAGCACTCGTTGACAAATTTGAAACTGTTAATTTTTAATCACTTGTAGGGCAGTGGTTTTTACTTTATATTTTATAATTTTTAATTCACTGAACTTTCGAAAGTTAGGGTTTTATAGTGATGTAAATTTAACTTTGACTTAATCACTTTTTATTTCCTATTTATTTTAAAAACTGAGGCGCACGAATTAAGACGTTCTCGCTCGCTCGATCCGCGATTCGATCGTATCTATCCCGTTATCGATATGCACCTCTACAATTCTTACGCACATCACTACACCTCTCCATAAGACCTGTAAATGCGAGCGAGACAGACAGATAAATATGATTTATGACCCGAAGTCTCAGTTCATAATGCGCCAACTATAGTACGTCTTCATTGTTACGGCCTCGCTTGCTTAGCCAGGACGCTCCGCGAGAGTGACAATGACAACATCACTTGACAGTGTGACAGTGACGTTTCAATGAACCTTCTAGATATATTAATCCACGTAAAGATCTATTAAATGAAAGACAAAATTACCTGTGCAGTATAAACATCGTACACTGCGTAAGATAACACGGGGTACTGGGTTAAATTAACGCTGACGTAATTCGACCAGGTGGCTAAGGTATCAGAAAATCTTTCCATAGACGAAGGACTGCTCATGAAAGAAGTGTAGTAGAAACTGATGAAGGTTGGGCAATTAAACATTGCCATGTTCTGTAAATAATACAATTTATCTATATATACATTTATAAATTTCTCGTGTCTGTCACAATGTTTGTAACCAAACCCCTCCGAAATGACTACACCGATTTTTATGGAATTACTAGCTGTCCCGGCAGACGTCGTCCTGCCCGGAGAAGCTTCAATCGATATGCCGACAGCAGCGCCACCTACTGGGGCAAATTGCGAACCAACTCAGAAACCTCTGGCTCATGCAAAATTTTATTGGCGTTAAAAAATACATATAACCCTTAATTTTCACCCTTCTACCAACACAACCCACAGCCAGGGCATTTGCCCGACTGGATGGCTGCCACCCCTGGACTAGAGTATACCGCCATAACAACCTTGGGTTCTGTTCCGGTATTATTGACCAGGTTCCAGTCTTCCTTAAGAGAGCTGCAGCGCATTTCCAGCACCTTTGGTGTTGCAAATGTCCACAGGTGATGGTAACCGCTATCCATCAAGTAGGCCGTCTGCCTGTCTGCTGAACTCCTACAATAAAAAAACTGTATTTTGCAAGTTAAATTTGACAAAGTCCCCAATTTCCGATTGAGCTGAAATTTTGCACGCATATGTATATCATGTGACAATGCAATAATATGGTACCACGGAGCTGATCTAATGGTGGAATCGGAAGGTGACCATAGGGACTCCTGTACTAAACAAGATAGACACGTCGTGTTTGGGCTCCTTTTACTTGTCCTGTCAACTCTGCTGCTAAATGATATCCAGGAACTCAAAAGCTTGTATTTAAAAGACAAGTTCTTTTATAATCTCACAAGTAAAGCAACTGCATTGATTTGGAAAATAAGAATTTTTAGTTTCAATAACTAGGTGTATGAAGATTTTTAATATTCGTATTAATACATACAAAATCATATTTTACAGGAACAGTAGTGTAAGGTGTGGGCGTCCAGTTGATTTCATCACTCCAGTTGTCTTCACCAGCGGGGTAGACAGCTGACATAACCGTCAATACTGTCATTTTTGTACGCGATGAATCAGTAGACCTGATGTAGATTTCGGATTTGTTGTATTTTTCAGAAAGAAGTTCATCGTAGCGACCTCTGATGAATTTACCGAGCTTGTAAGCTGTTCTTTTTCCTTCCTGAAATATTAATGTAATATGTTATGTATCTTACCCATAGAAGATGGTGACCCTGGTTAGATATTCTATTTATAGTCTTAAAGGTAGAAAACAACGGAACTAAGTTTTCTTTATAGTATTAGACGATACTATACTTGTATTATAATATTATAAAAAGGTAAACTTTGTGACTTTGGATATTCGGGGTAATCTCCGGTACTACTGATCCGATTTTCCGATTTTTGAGTGATATAGGCTATATTTGATTGTGGTTAATGATTAATGAATCAAAAAATTAAAAATGTTTTACGCCCAGCGAATTGGGTGCGGGAACGCCTGTCAAATATGTTACAGCAATAACGTTGTACGCAAGAGTTGCGCACATTATCGTAAGAGGCACTGAGAGTGCTTTCTGCATTATGAATTAAAGTTACAAAGCTTAATTAAACCTTGATAGATATGTGTGCGTAGGAGCATGTATAATTTTGATGACAGCAAAATGGGCAGGGGCATAATTTGAAATTAATTTAAATTTAACTAAATTATAAACTCAGCCTTTTTAAAAGTTAATCTACACTACAAAAAAACTTAAAAATTAATCACTATTATAATATATTATTAAAAAATGATTTTTTTTGAAGTGAAACTTCTTTATCGGCGTTGGAAAAAATGTATCGTCACATTTTTCGGTTACGCGTAAGCGCCATCTTTTTCTTGCCCCTACCACGGTCGATTCGACCGGGGCTTTATTTATTTAACCAATTTAAAGAAGTTTCACTTCTTTCGTGTGTACATTAGTACAGGCATACATTTTTTTTTGCAAAAATATCATTATGACATATTTAAAAGTAAAAAAATTAATCCTGATCGGTGTAGGTGGGATCGTTCCCAAAATGCTGGCCACATTTCCACATTATACGGCAATGCTGATCCATTGCCCTAAATACAGGCCTGTATTTAGGGTAATGGATCAGGACAAAGTGCTGCCTTAAAATATCCCCTAAAAATCATACCTCAAAACAGTTTTTGAAAATGTTGAATTTAAAAACAATTTTTTTTAATAAAAATTTTCGGTACTTTAAATTTAAAAAAATATTATAAAAAAGCTATTGAAGATAACGAAATATTCAGTGATTATAGTAAAATTTGTATAATAATATTTTTTTTGCACATTTCATTTGTTTATCATCATATTTTTTATTAACTTTTAAATAAAAAAAATTAATTTTAATGACTTCTCAGTACGATAATCGTTTTTTTGTGTATTATAATACATTATACGCATTATATATTTAAAAAGAAAATTCACTGACCGGTACTAGTTTAAATGGTATGAATGTTTGTATGACGGAGCGGCGAGCGGTACAACTACTGCGCGCTACTGAGCTAAGCTGTTAAGACTATATATATATATATATATATATATATATATATATATATATAGCTACAGATTAATAATTTAACAAATAATATTTACAGTTCATCTGCTTATGAAACAATTTCCCAGACAAAGTCAAATGCGAATTTATTGAAATACTAGCGGTCTCGGGAGACATAGTTCTCCCCTGAAGAAATAAAAACCCATAAAACCAAATCTAAATCTCAGCGCCACATAGCCATTCCGATTATGAATCTAAACCATCTGGGGACCCAACTCAAACACACGATTAGGAGGATCCTAGAAGCCGACCCCAGCGCTACCTACCCATTCCAATAATGAATTCCAATTCTTATTTCATCCAAACTCTACTTACGTCAGTAAGTTGTCCATATCCAAAGGGAGCACTTAATTCACCCAAGGCATCACTATCGGTACTGTAAGACAAGGAGCTTTCCACAGGTGTTCTATCTCCGTGCCTATGAATCTGAAAATAGATGTTTTGTTTATCAAACTATGGGATATGTCAATTATTATATGCGCAAAGAACACGATTTCCTTTGACCGGGCGGCCTCAAAAAAGTGACAATACAAGCTAAGGCTTGTATTGCCACTTTTTTGAGGGCAAATACACTACCACCCGGTTAAGAACAGGTGGTAGTGTATTTGCCAGTCTGGATGACTACCATCCCTGGTCTAAAGTAAGCCCCCATAACGACCGTGATTTGTGTTCCGGCGTATATGGCCAGTCTACCTTTAGAGAGCGGCAGCACATGTGGTGTTACAAATGTACCTAGGCGATTGTAACCGCTTTCCATCAGGTAAGTCTGCTGAGCTCATTCCATAAAAATATATTTGATATTGTTCAGACGGCATAAAGATGAAATTCCAAAGCCAACTGTTCCATTAGACTTGTATTTTTATGAAAAAAGGCCATGACGCCAGTGATTGATTATCTGAAGATATTTTAATAGTAAATTTAATACTAAACTGGCGAAATTAATTCTCTATTTTTCTGTATTAAATTTTACTATTCTACCTGAACGTTTATCATACAGGCGGACGGAGAGCACTCCCTAGCCGCTCTGCCGGAGCACAACTCCCCCCGCGCCTCGCATACTCCCGATGCCCAGACATAGCACGATTAGCATCTAAGCGTCGGACGATTGATCGTTGGAGGTTGAATAAATACATCCTATTCTACTCTCTCATGTTTGCTATGCCGTGTTCTCTATCTCGCTACCACATACATGTTTTATATGTATAACTAGCTTGTGCCCGCGACGTCGTCCACGTGGTGCGGTTTTTTAACTATCCCACTGGAACTCTTTAATTTTTCGGTTTCAAAAGTATCCTATATGTTGACCTGGGATATAAGCTACCAAAAATAAGCTACTAAATCGGTCCAGTCGTTTCGGAGATTATCCGGTACAAACAGACAGACAAACAAAAAAAATGAAAAATATCTAAATTCGACCTCTACAGTTTTATTATTTGTATAGATAATCTATGTAAATAATTATAATATAATTAATTTAAAATACATTCCATAAGAAAATAACTTTAATTCCAAGAAGACAACTGTCACACCAATACTCAATGCAAATTGGGTTACATATACAGCACAATTATAAATATTAAATTTCACTTACCAAGAAGGTCATCACGAGCTCAGTTCCATCGGTGGGGTCTTCCGCCCTTAAAGCTGGAACCCCGATCGTCAACAGCAGCAACCCTAAGAACTTGAACATATTTGTCTTTTGATGGCAAGTAGCAGCTGTTGACGAATTTGGCGAATGACAATATCTTCATTCTAAACGCCCATATTTAAAGGCGGATCATTATCTAGTAAATCTATTGTAATGATCCATTTAATCAATTAATCCTATTACTTAGATAAATATACTTCAATAAATTAGACACTTTTTTAATACTTTATGGAGGTCTAGCAGCGTGAGGTAGAGGTAAATAATACCTCAGATGGCAGAGAGTAGTAGTATTCACTGTCAAGTGCTGATGTGAACTGAAGTATTTTGGAAACGGTGACCTTAAGTACCAATATTAATAAGTCGTACAGCTAGTATAATACAGCCAGTAGTTTGTTGTCTGCTGCGATGACTTGACCTATGTAGCTGTCATCCCAGTGGCGCGGCCGAACTCGTAGAAGGAGGACGTGTCCACGCTTCTCGTGCGCTCATGCTATCACCGGTGGAAATTTCCTTTGTTTACGTGCATTATTCATTGGTTTTTTCCCTTGACTTGGCTTGCTCTTTGGTTGTTTGTTTCCAGCGTTGCATTTTTGACTCGGCATTCGTTTTCTGGTTTTGTTTTTATTTCATTCTTGTTTTGATTTGGCTTGTTTTTGGATTAGGTGGTTTTGTCCATTTAATAATACTCGGCGTGTTCTTGGTTGTTGATTCCCGCTTCAAACGGCTAGTTTTAGGTTGCGGGTAGGGATCCTTCGATTGGTGGTCACATGGGGCCCCGCTAATGGCGGACCCCGACCCCTGACCCCCTAGGGGGGCGAGCGCGGCCCGTAAAAAGTCCCGAGTTCGCTCCCGCGGTCCATACCAGGACGTTACAGACGCTGATGAATCAGCAACAAAGGTCGCTGTGACCCGGCGGAGCAGGAGCATCGTCGGTCCCGGCAGAGGTGCGGCGAGAGCCATATCAGTAGGCGCCGCGCCGGGGGTTCACTCGCAGGTCGAACCTGCGGGAGTCACCTCCGTAGCGGCAACAACTACAGGAGCGACGCTGAAGGCCACCCTCGCGGGGGCCAAAGGTGCCGCAAAGAGTAAGGGCGTCGCGTTGGAGGCCACCCTGCAGGCCGATCCTGTTGGGGTAGCCGACGGTGCGGTATTACAAAAAGAGGCCGTAGTCGCGGCATTAGAAAAAGGCGCTGCAGTCACGGCATCTCAAAAAGACACCGTAGTTGCGGCAAGTAGTAGTGGCGCAACGTCGCCGACGATCTGCAGAGAGAGCGAGCCGGCGGATCTGCTGGCTCGTAGTATCGCTCTCTGCGACGAAATTGAGCGCATGCAAAACGCCCGTCAAAGGGACAGCGGGGCCTCTGAGTCCGCTACCGATCCAGTCGACCCGAGGGAGGGCGATATAGAAAGAATGGGGGCAGAGGGGCTCCGTGTATTAGCAGGCTCCCATGTGGCCGACATTTTTCAAGTCGCCCGGACCTCGGGCACCCTCACAGGAGGTTATATCAAAAAATTGAAAGAGGCCGCTGGGAAACTCGCCGACATTGTGCAAAGCCTGTCGGCGAGGTTCCTAGATTTAAAGAACCGGAGGCTCACGCTTGAGAACCTCCGGTTAAAAAGAGAAATAGACTCCCTGCGGATAGAGGTCAAGGCCCATTGCAAGGAGTTCGAGCAAATGCGGGCTGCGGCTAAGGCTGACAGCCCAAGCAAAGAGAGGGAGGCGGTGGTGATCTCCAGTCCCTCACTCGATCTAGATGAGTTCAAACGAGCCATCCTAGTGTCGGTGGGGGAAATGATGAACGCCCGGTTCGCCGGGTTTGAGGACCGCCTCCTCCCTCCTCCAATTATACGTCCACCGCTCGCCGCGGCGGACAGAACAAAAAGGGCGGTGGCTCCGCCGCCCCAAAAAAGTACCGCCCCACAGGCCGCCCCTGTCGTTGTTGACGACACGGTCCCTATGGACGTGGTTCCACAGCCCGTGGATGTGATGGGTCCCCCTCCCCCACCTCCCCCCAAAAAGAAGGAGAAAAAAGCGAAAACGGCGTCTGACGCCCCGACGCAGACGTCGACGGCACCCGGGTCCTCAGGGGGCTCCGTTTTAACGGACTTCCCTACGCTGAGAGCCAAGCCCGGGCCCCAAGTCCAGGCCACCCCCTCTTCCGCCGCACCTGTGCCCGCTCCCCAGCAGAGGATCGAGGAAGCATGGACGGCGGTAGTTGGTAGGAAGAAAGGCAAGGAGAAGGGGAAAAGGACGTCATCCCAACCCCCTCCCCCTACGCAAGTCACCGCCCCGCCCTCAACGCAGAAAGCCCCGCCCTCAACACAGAAAGCCCCGCCCAAACCACAGGTGAAAAAGAAGCCACCGGTGGTTTTTACAGAGCCGAAATCGGCAACAGTCCTCATTAAGCTGCTGCCGGACGTAGAGAAAAAAGGCGTCACCTACCGCGACGTATTTCAGAAGGCCACCGCGGTAGTGGACTTAGCTGCCATGGGATTCCGCGAGGTCCTTAAACTAACGCGGACAGTCCGTGACTCCCGACTTATGGAGTTACCTCCTGTGCCAGAGGGAGCCGAGAAAGCGGACCAGTTGGCGAAGGCCCTCTGGAGGCCGCTTGAGGGGATGTCCGAGGTCATCCGGCCCACAAAGAGGGGGGAGATTTATATCTCAAGGCTAGATGACTCGGTCACGCCCGAGTCTTTAAAAGCTGCTGTCGCCCGAGCTGGTAATTGCCAGCTAGATAGAATCGTTGCCAATAGAATTGGCTCAGGACCGGGGGGGATGGGCTCAGCGTACGTGCTGTGCCCAATCCCATTGGCCAAGACACTTGCCGAGGAGGGCCACCTGTTGGTGGGTTTCAGCTCGGCGAAAGTTGAAGCCAAAGAAACACGGACAATACGGTGTTTCATACGTCTGTACGTATGAAACACCACGGGTGATACCAACTTGTTGCGAGGCAATAAGATGGGATAGGTCAAATTGAATTAAGAAGCATAATTTGTGAACCTTGATATTGTTACTTGCGAGCCGGGGTACGCACTTAACCTCAATACCTTAACTGTCCACTAAACTTGTCACTAAATTCACCACTTAACTCATCACTGTCTTCGATCAAACTTCTCTTCCAACTCTTCCGCATGGCACTTGTCGCTTCGCTGTCTTGAACTGAACTCAACTCTCAACTGCCCGGTTGGCGCGCCTTACGCTACTTATATACCTGGAAGAATCTTCTGGAACCCATAATTTCGATCTTCTTTTTGTTATTCTTTTATTTACTACCTGTCCCTTTCTAAACATCTATTTATCTCTGTCTTTTCCCTCCCGAACCTTCTATTCAGAACATTCGTTTATCATCTATCCTTTTCTAAAATTTATCCGTCTTTGTCTTCTACTTCCAGAGTTTTCTACCTATTTAAATTTTCTTAAACTAACTAGATTGTTCCACCATAACTCGTCACAATATCCTTGCTTTAGTTAGTAGTAACTTAGTTCATAAAATTTGCGAGTGAAGTCATTATGAAAACTTGTTCCTTGAATGAAAATGAACAAGTTGGCGGTAGGCTAAAAAAACACATTGACATTGTTTATCAATACTCATTGACACTTGACATCTTTGCCTTCCGTGATCATGGCTATTGAAAAGTGGCCGAAACGTCGGAATAATACATACCAAATAAGAAACGCGCACCTGGCTTAGTGCCTAGTTCCTCCTGCATTCAGAGTTCTTTTGTTTGATTCGTATTTAAAACTTGCAATTAGACAATAGCCTATTGTTATTGTTTCGACTTTGTTTGCCGTTCGCAGGTGTGCAAATTACTGTTTTTCGGAAACCCCAGTGCACGCGGTCTACTTTTTGTACTATATAGTTAGTATAAAACAATACCCGTACGGAGGGGTGTGGCAGTCAAGCGACGATTACAATACAAGCAAGACGTGTACATTGATAAACGATATAGTGACGGACTTTGCGCGTGTTATTGAATCGTGCACTTTATACTAATAGTGTCTAGTTACCTTTGTACCTGTTTTATACGTGTTTGTACAATTCTAATAAACTCTATAGTAATTCCAATGGCATTTTAATTAGAGTCCTGCGTAATTCGTAACAATAAAAATCAAATTACCGCGCTTAAAACCTGTGGCGGATTGGTGCGAGGAAGAAGATAGGCTTTGTATTATGACGAATTATTTATTTTCTTGTTATAGCAATTAAATACAAGGAATAATTTTCGAGAGCTATCAAAAGGATGACAATGTCAAATAAAAAGTAAAAATATATAGAAAAATAAATGTATAAAAAGGTTGTCCTACAGGGCTCCCCCCCAGAGACCATCCTAGGATGGGCGATAATAGTTAGGGAATAATATTTTCCTTCCAGATCGCGTTCTTGTCCCAGGTTCATCCTGTTGCTGTGATGGCATGACGTCAGAGGTGCGGTATCTGTCAGCAACCATATAAGCTGGCTTTAGCCTTTCTATGGTCACAGTTTGCTCTTTACCTTTCATATCCAGCTTGTAAATCTTGTCGGTCCTATCTAGGACTTTGTAAGGACCGGAATAGGCTGGCTGAAGAGCTCCGCGCACCGTGTCATCTCTGACGTAGACATGCGATGCAGTAGGCAAGTCTCTGAAGATGAAGATGTTCCTGTTGCAATGCCTTGAAGTTGGTGTAGGACGAATGTTATTTATAATGGCGCGGAGGCGAGTTGTGAAATCAGTCACATCAGAGGTGGAACGAAGAGTGTTGTCTGGTTGTAGGAACTCACCAGGCAAGCGAAGTGTCTCGCCATAAACAAGCTCGGCAGGTGAAGCTTGAATGTCATCTTTAAAGGCGGTTCTCATGCCCAATAAGACGAGTGGTAAGCTCTCAGTCCATCTCTGGTTATCATTACACACGATTGCCGTTTTCAACTGGCGGTGCATTCTTTCTACCAAACCATTACTGGCTGGATGATATGCTGTAGTCCTGCAACGCTGAAAGCCTGCAAGTTCTGATAACTGCTTCATAAGCGCAGACTCGAACTGTTTGCCACGATCCGTCACTATCTGCTGTGGGCATCCATAACGAGCGATCCAATGAGTGACGAACGCTTTTGCTACAGTTTCAGCGCTAATATCTTGTATAGCTATCGCCTCAGGCCAGCGCGTGAATCTATCGACGGCGGTGAGGCAGTAGCGGAAACCGTCTGATATCGGCAAAGGCCCGATTAGGTCAATATGAACGACCTGAAATCTTCCGCGAGGTAGTTTAAAATTGCCTAGCGGTGGTGAAACGTGTCTCGAGACTTTGGTCCGTTGACACGAATGACAGGCTCTAGCCCACTCACGACAGTCTTTGTTCATTCCTGGCCAAACATAACGCTGTGCCACTAATTTCAAAGTGGTGTTGGCGCCTGGGTGGCTAAGGGAATGTAAGCTATTAAAAACTTGTCTCCTTAAGCTGGCTGGAACATACGGGCGAGGTGGCTGCATCTTCTGATCGCAGTATAACTCCGTCCGTGTGCCTGGTATATTAACCTTAAGGAGATCTAGGGCTGTATTGCCTTGTAAAATTGTTTGAAGCTCAGTGTCGGTTTGCTGAGATTCCGCCAAGATGTTCAGATCGACAGGCTGAGCTATCTCCTCAATCCTGGAGAGCAGATCAGCGACGATATTATCTTTTCCTGATATATGCTGGATATCTGTCGTAAATTGCGAAATAAAATCCAGATGTCGGAATTGGCGTGGTGAACATTTGTCTTTGCGTTGTTGAAATGCAAAGCAGAGAGGTTTGTGATCAGTAAACACAGTGAAATGACGAGCTTCGACGAAATGTCGAAAGTGACGAATGGCTTCATAAATTGCGAGCAGTTCTCGATCGTAAGGTGAGTAACTCTTCTGCGTCGAGCTGAGCTTACGACTGAAGAAAGCTAGTGGCTGCGTTTCGCCATTATGATGCTGCTCTAATACGCCACCAATGGCAACGTCAGATGCGTCTGTCACTAAGGCTAGTTTAGCGTCGATATCCGGGTGTGCTAGAAGTGTTGCATTGCATAGACTTTGTGTGCATGCTTCAAATGCTTCTAGTGTCTCTCCGGACAAAGTCACGGGATGTGAGCCTTTCACAGATCCAGTAAGCAGATCGTGAAGTGGAGCTTGTAATTTGGCGGCATCTTTGAGAAACCGACGATAAAAGTTGAGCATTCCCAAGAAACGTCTCAACTCCTTGACAGTCTTTGGAGGAGGGAAATTCTTAATGGCTTCGATGCTTTCGCCAGTTGGTTTGATGCCAGCTACTGAAACATTACAGCCAAGAAAAGTGACTTCTGATACTCCAAACACGCATTTGCTAGTGTTAATAAAATATATAGAAAAATAAATGTATAAAAAGGTTGTCCTACAAACCGTTAAAATGTAGTTTTATTTTGTTACCTTATGTAGTTTACACGTGGTGTGCGTTGGTATTAGCAATGCTTCTACTGGAAACTATGCCACCTTTATCCGTTCCAATTCGGTTAATTAATACGAAGTTCTCGTAATGCACTGCTGTGCGATCAGCTTTCTATTATCGGCTTCCTTTAGCGGGCTTCATCTGAGAGCTCGGAGCTAAATCAACCTATTTAGCAGTCTGAGGTTTAGACATAAATCTAGTTATGTAATAAGTTGAAGATCAAATGTCTGTCCAAACAATGATAATCTTAACTCACGTAAATTGAGAATTCATGCTTAATTTTGTTGTTTACTAGCAGTCAAGGCGCGTTCCCACTGTGTCGTAACGATTAATTTATCGTTGGACGACTGTCGTCTCTAGCTGTTCTCATTATAACGATTGTTTGTCGTCAAAAAATGTTATCGTTTAGATTTTGATTATCGTATCTAGCTGTTCCCATTGGATCGCGATGACATTTTATCGTTTCACGACAGTCGCTTTGATGTTTACACATCATTAGCAAGCTACAAATCTACAGTCGGCTCTACGGTCTCTTGGATATGAGTGCATTTATGCTCCTGAGTTCTATGGACGAAGACGAAATTTTAATAATGCATTACTTTTTGAAAAGAATATATCGTGGCTACGATAGATATGCCGTCACAATTTAGCCGTATCGATTTTTATTGTTTTACGACTGTCGTCCTAGCCGTTCCCACTGTCATGACAATCTGTCGTCTTTGCAAAAAATGTCGTAGACGACAGTAAATCGTGTCGTTCTATATGTGAATACCTCCATTTAAACATCTAAGCCACGACACATAAAACTACACGATTATCTGTCGTCACGACAAAGTGGGAAAGCGCCCTCAAAATGTGCAAACCAGTTGTTACCTTGGTCACGCTAGACTGGCGCATAAATTTATATTAAAATACCTTGAAATATTTTACTATATTGAGACAGTGTAATAAAAATATTTTATTTATACTCTTGAAGTAAATTTATTTTATTAACAATTGTACGGACTCTAATTCCGTACAGTTGGTCAAATTTAACTTGCAAGATTCCACCCGAACTTATATACATACTAGCGACCCGCCCCGGCTTCGCACGGGTGCAATGCTGATACAAAATTAAATACACTACAGAAAAACTATGAACGTTGTATATAAAAACATAGCGGCCCGCTCCGACTTTGCACGGGCATCACTACATAGAAACCTCTAAAATTAGCAATGTTGCCTTAGTATATGATGCATGTATTATACATATAAACCTTCCTCTTGAATCACTCTATCTATTGGAAAAAACCACATCAAAATTCGTTGGGTAGTTTTAAAGATTTAAGCGCACATAGGGATATAGGGACAGAAAAGGCGACTTTGTTTTATACTATGTAGTGATGATAGTGATGATGATATACATCCTTTGCAAGTTAAATAAAAGCTTGTAAAAAATAACCATAAACAAAATTAAAACTAAATAATTAAAATGAACAAATTGGCTTCTTCCCCCTTGCCCGGGAGTGCCCGGCCCTAGACAGGTAACAGGATTTAGTTCCTGTGGCACCAGAGAACCGTAGGTTGAGATCGCTTTTAAGCGATAAGACTTCCCTTTGTACACAATTAGAATAATTGTGAAAAACGTGAAAAAATGATTGAAAAACGTAATATGAATAGGATTTTATCCACAGGAAAGGAGAAAGAATACAATTTCCTGCGGCCCGGCGGCCTGTCGTAAGAGGCGACAAAACAACCCACAGCCAGGTGGTAGGGCATTTCCCAACTAGATGGCTACCCCTCCTGGTCTAGAGCATGTCACCAAACAACCTTGAGTTGTGTTCCGGCATTAGTGACCAGGTTCCAGTCTCCCTTAAGAGAGCAGCAGCGCATTTGTAGCACCTTTGGTGTTGGAAATCAAGTGGGCCGTCTGCCTGTCTGCTGAGCTCCTGCAATAAAAAAAGGAGTATGAAGTGTATGTTGACAGGAAGGGCATAATTTGTGAGAGCAAGGAATAAATTCGAAGCATTATTTAAAGTAATTAATAATACTAGTTGTAAGATTTCTGTAATTCGGTACATTAAAGTTTGACCTATCTATCTTCAGGGCAGTTTCCTATAACCTTCATTTTTAATGGATGCCATATATGTTAACTTAAAAGTACAAAATAATAAAAATAAAGCTGCCAATTTCAAGAATAGTATTCTTTTCTTTCTTACTTCTCTTTCTATAATTTTGAATTCATGCTACACATTAGTTGTGGTGAAAAGTAACTAGATGGCGTTGTACGTTTTGAAATCAGCATAAAGTCAATTTATTCTCATTATGGAGGGTAGTAAGGAGGACCATTTAGTATCAGTTGAAAAAGTGTGCACCTGTAAACAGCAAATTATGATTCGAAAACTCGTCAAAATAGCGCTAGTGTAGGAAGAGGAAATGATATGAATTTAGAAGTTATAAACGAAGTGAAGTGTGCTGGGTTGAAAAACGCATACGCGATGACAAAGAGGAAGTCTTTTTTTCCTTCTTTAATCTAGAATCCTACTTTAATTATTTGTGGCGCTATTTTAAATATTTTCCACTTGCTATTATGGCGCCATCTTAATTTGCTGACCTTCAGTGGACACTTTTTAATATACTGAGATGGTTCTTCTTACCCTCCATAATTCTCATACATTTAAAATTTATTATTTATCCTACCGACATGACAGTTATATATATTATAGACTTTGTTCTGCCCCAGCTGTGTTAAGAGTTTTATTTCAAATTATAAAACCTTTGTATAGTTTGCAAAAATATAAGTAAATAGTGATAATAAAATGAGTTATTTCGAACAAATAGCAACCGTTTAATAATTAATCTTACTGACCGTTAATTGGTTTATTATCGGTTAACAATTGACATAAGCTCCTTACAAGTAATGTCTTTTTTTTAAGGCGGGGGAAATGCATTCGCACACTACCGGGTACTTTGCTAGGGATTGGACCAAAGCGATGAGAGGTGAAGCCACAAATTGCCACTAGAGTCAATCGCCGGGTTGTGTGGAGCCCTCCTCCACTCCCATGTCTCTCGCGCTCATGGTAGGAAAAGCGTGAAACTTAGAATGTAGTTACGTCCACGCTGATCCTAGCGCATCAGTGATTGAGAGTGCCCCGGGAAGGGTAAACTCACGTCAACAGGGGTGAAGACTCTTCCGCTTACTAGATGCTGGAGGGCAGTGGATTTGCAGTCTTGGCCACCCAAGTCCCCAGGCCATGTAATAAGTACCAACCACCCCTTTCTCTGCACCCATCATATTGAGTACAAAATGAATTTACTTTTTAGAAATTTAGTCAACTATACTATCTGCTAGTTTGTTAAAAAAATCCGAGGTTTCAGGGATAATTGCAGTGCGGCCCACCATGATGTGCGCGAGACTTTAGAATATATACGTACTTTGAGTTATTTCTAGTTGTCATCAGTGATTTTTTTATCACCTTTGGCCGGCCTAGGCCCGCGCCTCCTGGGTCTTAGGGCAAATACGCCACTGCTGGAGGGCCATACAAGTAATGTCTTAAATATTAAAGATATAGCAACCGACCGTCAAAAGTAACTTTAATCTCCACATCCAATGGTGTCGTGGGTTCGATTATAGATCTGCGAATAGTTGAGTCACGCTGACAAATATACTTGCAATCTTGTTTTTTATTATAGAATTATAAGATTTAAATAAAAACTTTATGGGGCTGCTTAGTGTAATTTTATTAATCAGTTTTCACGCCCATGACACTCACATGATGGAAGCATGCGTGAAATTTTAGTATATTGCTTAAAGATGGCGATTCATTATACAGAGTGTTCAGAAAGTCAGAATTAATGAACGAATGATTTTTCGATGAAATATGTAGATGTAAGATGGTTTCACTATATTTGGTCTACATAAAGTCACAAATAATTAGTTAATAAGAAATCAATTCCATTTATGGACGCACAAAAATAATGCCATAAAAATACAATTATTTTAACAGATTAGTGTTACAACACAAAATGTAATTAATATTCGTGCTTATATATAAGCGGTTGCAAACGTTGTCCTGCCCTAAAAACCCGATTTTAGCGCCTTCTATCGGTTCCAATTGTGAATCTAAAGCATCCGAAGACCCACTCAAAAACACAATAGTCATCAAAAGCGGTCCAGGAGATTAGGAAGGTTCTAGAACTCTATTCCAGCACCACCTACCGCTTCCAATTGTGAAATTAAATCATCCACCCACTCTAACATAAAAAACAAAATCATTAAAATCGCTCCAGGAGGATAGCAGGATCCTAGAACTCGATCCCAGCGCCACCTACCGCTTTCAATTGGAAGTCTAAGCCATCCATGGACCCACTCAAATATACAAAAAATCATACATTATATTCATACATGTCTATGTATGAATATAATGTATGATTTCATTCATTTATTCAATGTAGTACGTCATGTTCTTTATTATAACTATAGTAATATTTTCTTTACTTTTATTGTGTCTCTGTGAATATGCACTGTTTGCTACAACTCCATTAATTATTCAAAAGTCTTTCTGTAACATATTTCTGTATAAAACTTATTAAAAAAAGAACTCGAGATATAAATACAATAAGAGATAAATATAAAGGATTTTTTTTAGTTAGCTTTTGGTAAGGAGTTTTTGTCACTTCTTCTCCTTAACAGCAATAACACGATGCGAAGCGGTGTACATAGACTAGGAAGTAAAATTAAATTTTAACCTACATGTATGACCTTCAAAAAGTGTTCTCCAGTGGAACTTATTTTGAATAAAATCTTTTGAATTTGACATACATTTCTTGGAACAATTTTTATTTATATAGATAGTTAAAGTTAACATTATAACTATTCAGAGAGAATAAGGTATACATAATATACGAAAGAAGAGATACATAATAACTATATATAAATTAAAGTAAATTAAATAGGTAATTAAGATAAAATACAGGCGAACGGAGGCGGGACTTTCGAAAAATTCATGATCGGGGTCTCTCTACGTAAAAAGACGCTATGTCCATTTTAGTCTTCGGCATTTAGTAATTATTCAACACGCAGCATATTTTTATTGTATGTATGTATATGATAAATATTAAAAAAAACCCGATTATTTTGATCACGCTGTATATATCTTGTATCAAATAAAATAAATTATAATCGACAATACTACAAGTCGGCAATTTTATTACCAAAGTTTATTGACTTATTAAGTTATTATAGGGCTATAAAATGATTAAAACTGATTAGGCATTTATCTTATACATTTAAGGGTTGGCAAGGGGCTCGTCAACCACGGCCAAAATCAATCTATGACAGGCTTTTAAACTGTCTTTTGACAAGTGTCCTTGTGCGAGTCGGACTCGTACATGGGGGTTATCAGGTAATCAGGCGAACGGCCCACTTGATAGCAGGTGGCTACCGTTGCCTATGGACGTTTGCAACACCAGGGGCGTTGCCGACGCGTTGCCGGCCTCTAAGAAATTTTATAACGCCCTTCTCAAACGACCCCATGGCGTAGCGCAGAACGAAAACCTCAGTGGGAAGCTCTCTCCAGATCATTGTTGTACGCGGTATAAACGTTCTAGATAGGTGACCGTTGCGTAGTTGAGCGCGGGAGCTCCAGGAAGTGGGGGTGAACAACCCGTTGATACCGAGGGTTAAATCAAACCAAATCAAATAATTTGTTGCGTAAAAATATAGATTATACAAATAGGTCTTGTTATTTTATACTGATCTTATGTTTTTTGCCGGTTGGGCGTACAAACTAATATTATGTAGGTACGTACTTACTGTAAATATTTTTATTTTTAATGAACACAATTAAAAAAATATTACAAAACAATTATGAAATTACATACAATCGAATGCAATTCAAGAAAACTTAAATTATTTGTATTGTATTCTACCCATAGGCCTTCAAGACTATAAGTAGAATACTGAGCCCAGATCACCGTCTTCTATGGGTAAGGTGCCCAGAAGGCTGGCCACGTTTCCTCGCTTTAAGTAAGCGATTCAATATTTATTTGGTTTTAATTATTGTTACTAATGTTTCAATCTTATATTATGTATAACTTTAAAAGTAACAAAATATTAAATGATAAAATTAAATTTAGATATATTTCTAATGATACTAATATGATAGGTACAGAAGCACTCATGAGCCACTTTGGCTCTATAGTCATGGCATCGCGCCTAGCAGGAGCGGACTACCTCACTCTCATGGACTATATAAACCAAATGCCCTTCATAGACAGGAACGACTTGTTCCCCATGCTATATCACCGCCCTACACCCTCGGCGAAAATCACCCGAGAACAGCTCTATACACACCGAAATCCACTAGACGTAGCATATGCCATGAGTGATGTATACTCAGGCATATACTCGTCCAAAAATCAAGCTCGTTCCCTGGAACTTTCATCCGTGCAGGAACGGAGAAAGAATACAATTTCCTGCGGCCCGGCGGCCTGTCGTAAGAGGCGACAAAACAACCCACAGCCAGGTGGTAGGGCATTTGCCCAACTGGATGGCTACCACCCCTGGTCTAGAGTATGTCGCCATAACAACCTTGTGTTGTGTTACGGCATTAGTGACCAGGTTCCAGGCTCCCTAAAGAGAGCAGCAGCGCATTCGTAGCACCTTTGGTGTTGCAAATGTCCATAGGCGATGGTAACCGCTGTCCATCAAGTGGGCCGTCTGCCTGTCTGCTGATCTCCTGCAATAAAAAAAAAAAAAAAAAAAGAACTCAAACGGTATTCGCGAGGGCGCATACCCACAGAACATACCAATACTCTTTATCTAACTCACACGCAGTCAGAAAAAGAGAGCCTAATAAAACTAGGCTGTGGCAAAGGCGAAGGGTCATGCGTTCAAACGATACACGAGGCTCAGGGTCTTACCTTCGAGACAGTGGTGATCGTGAGGTCCAATTCCAACAAGATAGACCTGTACAAGAGCATCCCTCATGCGGTCGTGGCAATTTCGCGGCACACTGGTAAATGTATTTACTACACAGCCGTGTGCGAAGAGGACGCTACCGCCACCTTCGTCCTCAAAGCGGAAAAAGTCACAGCCGATGAGATCAGGCATTACAATATAAAAATGGCGAGACGCATGGGAGACAAGACGGTGGTCCAACGTCTAATGGAGGGTCAATAATTCCCCTCCTAAACCATCCATCATCACTTACACCAACTAAAAATGTTTCATGTCACGACAATTAAATAATAAATTATAACACCACACAAAGTCACAATCACACACAATCAAAAACAACAAAACTTATACACTTACTCACACCAACGCGCAATACCACTGCATTGCATTACACGCACAATTCACAAACAAACCAAGACGCACAAAGAGCTTATAAATTAATAACCTAGGCACAGAAAGAAAAAACAGCATACATGGCACTAGGTAAGATAATATATATAGGTATAGACATAAGGCACACACTGCACATGCACTTTCTCACAACACCAGCATGTAACAGATACACTCTACATTAGTATAAGTTAAGTATTAAAATTAGAAAAAAAATAATTATATAAGTTATTCTTAAGGTACACAACACAACACAAAAATCATAAAGTTAATGTTACATATAATAACACATAAACAATAAGCGTGTATAAATTCAAAAACTCTAACAATAATTAAGTTGTAAAAAGGGTACGGAACTAGAGTCCGTAGATTAGTTAATTAAAAAAAATGGTAGGTACAAATATTATAAATATATTTAAACACTAACATTCTTACTATATTTAAAACTTATCATTAAGGAACTCCCTTGTAAATATAATATAGATATCAAGAGTTTCATAAATAAGCACCAGGCAACCAGTTCTGCTTTTTCTATACCTAGGCATTGCGACAATATTCAAAGTAAGATTCCAGTGCGATAGCCTCAAAAATTCGTATTCTACTAATACCACAACACCTCCTAGATATCGTTGCGGTGGTTTCGGCCACATTTAAGTGGCCGTGATCACGGAAGACATAGATGTCAAGTTTTGGTTGGTGCCTTATAAAAATGGAGAGCGCTAAGCAGCGTTTTCGACCTATCTTACTGTTTTACTACAGAAAGGGTAGAAATGCTGTTCAAGCTAGAAAGAAATTGACCGATGTGTATGGAGGTGTGTTGACAGTACGCCAGTGCTAGAACTGGTTCGCTAAATTTCGATCCGGCAATTTTGATGTAGCAGATGCACCACGTTCGGGAAGGCCGGTTGAAGCTGACAAAGACGCGATAAAGGCATTAGTTGATCCAAACCGGCAAATAACAACACATGGAATTATGCTACTACCAGAAAGATGGCAAAAGGTGTTGGACCAGAACGGCCAATATATAATTTAAAAAAGTGTTTGTTTATTATACGAAAACTGTTTTTCATTTCCACAAAAAAAAAAATACTTACCAAACAACTCAATAGATACGGTAAATAATAACCGTAAACAAAAATGAAACTAATTATAAAGGAGAAAATGGCGCTCCGTCCGGATGCGCTCCCGATCATAGATCGACTTACGGCCGGGAGGAGTTTTATAGTTCTACCCTAGCTCAACACCACGAATTAAGAAAATTGATATACATTAATATACATTGATATACATTTGAATGCAAAGAAAACAAAGGTTATGGTTTTTGAAAGCGAAGAAACCAGAACGAATGCAAGGATAATGGTCGATGATGTTATGCTGGAACAAGTGAATGAGTTTGTATATCTTGGATGTGCTTTTAGCAGAGATGGAAGGTACACCGCTGACATAGAAAGAAGAGTAAATTTTGTGGAATAGTGTGAATGGAGTATTAGGTTAAAAACTAGGCGCTAAGAACCTCAGCCAGAAGGCCCAGCTTGCCATACACAACGCGGTGCTGGTACCTACGCTCACGTATGGAAGCGAGAGTTTGGTATGGAATAGAGAGCACGAAAGTAGAGTAAACGCGGTCGAGATGCGAGCACTGCGCAAAATGTGCGGAGTGACGCTCGCGGATCGCGTTCGTAATACCGAAGTAAGAAAGAGAGTTGATCTGAAAGAGAGTTGGTCTGAAAGAGAGTGTCGGGGTGAAGGTAAGGAAAGGAATGCTCCGGTGGTTCGGGCATGTGGAACGAATGTATGATGAAAGAATGACTAAACAGATATACAATGCAAAAGTGGATGGATGCAGAAGTCGCGGAAGGCCACGACACACCTTCCATGATCAAATTGATCATGTGTTAGCAGAAGGTGATGTCAGGAGCCTTAAGAACAGACGAGCGTGCATGACAAGAGCTATGAATGTTAAAGAAGCAAGTGAGGTGTGTAAGAATAAGCCTGTATGGCGCTCTGTTGTTCATGCCTACCCCGCAAGGGACCTGGCGTGAAATTGTGTATGTATGTATGTATGATATACATTAAGCATACACAACAATTAATGTACAAGCTAAATCACTAACAATATTTAAGAACGTGACAAAAAAGCACTACCAGCAACATAGTGATGGTTGATATTTCTACGTATATTTATGTCTGTGTATATACATGTATGTATATACATACATAATTTCAAGCCAGGTACCTTGCGAGGTAGGCACGAACAATAGAGCGCCATTTAGGTTTATTCTTACACACCTCACTTGCTTCTTTGACATTCATAGCTCTTGTCATGCACGCTCGTCTGTTCTTAAGGCTCCTGACATCACCTTCTGCTAGTACACGATCAATTTGATCATGGAAGATCTGTCGTGCCCTTCCGCGACTTCTGCATCCATCCACTTTTGCATTGTATATCTGTTTAGTCATTCTGTCATCATACATTCGTTCCACATGCCCGAACCACCGGAGCATTCCTTTCCTTACCTTCACCCCGACACTCTTTCAGACCAACTCTCTTTCTTAATTCGGTATTACGAACGCGGTCCGCGAGCGTCACTCCGCAGATTTTGCACAGTGCTCGCATCTCGACCGCGTTTACTCTACTTTCATGCTCTCTGTTCCATACTGTATGTATAGAAAACATAAATATGTCGGAGGGAAGCTTTAATTGGACGTATTGTTGACTGGATGTATAACGCACAATATCATTTGTTGACATTTTATTACTTCTAAAATTCTTAACGTAATTTAATTAAATTTGTTAAATGTTACTATAACTTAAAGATCCGTTCTAACCTAATAAAAGTTATGAATATTGTAATTTAATAAACGACCAATGAGAGCAGAGCATATGGCGGAGCGGGGTCAGACGCGCCCTCTATACTTTGAGTAATATCTACTTGGGTAGACTGAGGAGTTTTTGTGACACATTAAAATTTGGTTGATGGCAATAGGTCGAGTTGGACCATGGAGTATTTTAAAGAAAGTATTGTAGTTGGAAGTATGAGCGGGTGCCCTGAACCCGCTGCTCGGTCTAAACTATGTCATAATGTTGATCAAATCTAAATTAAAAGTGTATAAGCCGTGGCTATTGTGTTTTATGCTCGCATTTTATCCTGATGACGCCAACTAAACCTGCAAGAACTAAAGATGTCGTGAGAACGAGGCCGTTCTGCGACATCAGAAGTGGGATAACAACCTGAGCCCACAGTGGAAGCAAAAGCATTTGAGGACGATTGACATGTCTGGGCCGTCGGCGGAAATAGCGGCGACGTAGTGGTGACGCCCTGAATGTGCTTGTGGAGCGGCGGTGTGTCGGCTTATGCATGGTTTGGTCACCGTTGGGCCTACTGTGTGCCAGCAATGCTTCAAATTCACGTTACGTACAGCGAGTAGAAAGGCAATTTTATGGATCGTGAAGTCTAATCTAAGGTAAAAATTACGTGCCTATTGTACTTGGTACAGGAGGTATGGTAATTTTTAATTATTATCTTAGTGCGAATTCTGAAAATGAAGAAAGCGATATTTAAAAAAATTATAGTTCATCGTTTGTGGTGACAATTTTACTACCCTCATATTTAAGTGATATTTTTCGTGTACGAAAAATTACGATATGGTTGCCAAAAAATGGAAAACGTACAAATTACGTAGGTAGTTTACTTTTTCATCATTATTTTTGGGAGTTTGTTACTTACAAGAAATTTGTGTTCGTTATAAACGATGTGCGTGTATTCATTGTCTTTTCAAGTCTACCTTCCAAGAGTTTTTATAATGTGAAAATCGTCTAGTTTTTTAAATTATTTTACTTAGATTATGTATGGTAGAAAGTTGACTTTGACATATTATTCCTATGCGATGTTTTCCTTGGTTTTCTGATTAAGATAAGAAAACTTCTGTATGATTCTTTTCAAGTTTACCTTCTAATAATTTTTACATGAAAATCGGATCTAATTTTTGAGTTATTTTACTTAGTTTATGTATGGTGGAAAGTTGATTTGAGACATTATTCCTATGCGATGTATTCTGCTGGTTTTATGATTAAGGTTTTCTTTCCCGAAAAAAGTAAGTTTACAGGCGTTATATGAAAGACATTTCATATTCAGATAATTAGAATTTTACCGTGAAGAAGTTGTGGCTATGAAGAAGTTTGAAAGCCACTATAAGGTACACAAGGGGTATTTAAGTTAGTAGACACTTTGGTAAGATGATTTTTTATTTAAAATTATTTTTATGATAATTCCAAATTTGAATTAGCGTGAATACCCTAGTTATTGAACTCGTTGTAAATAATCGGAAAAAATAGTTTGAGTTTGTTTGTTCCTCTATTATAATGAGTTTTCATAAGTTGTCGACCCTAGAGCCCGTAGTGACGACCTTGGTTGCTCCGATTGCCTACTCTGGTCACAAGAACTGTCATCCGAGCCACGCTCAGCGGGGGTTGGTTGAGAGTACATCACTCATTTAGATGTATTGGTTTGATTGACTGATTGAGAAGTGTTGTTAGCGGGATGGATGATTGATGCATTCACAAGGTTTTTGTTTGAATTTGAAATAATGCAATTTCAATTATTATTAAAGTTAGTAAATGCAGTTGACTATTATTACGTGTAGTTTTTAAATTTAGAGGTACATATAGAGTGAACTGGGTTTTTTTTAAAGAGTTTTTGAAGCCTGAGAGTGAACTAGGTTTTTTTAAGAGTTTTTGAAACCTGAACAGTAGTTATAGTATTCCTAGGTATTTTTTAAGTTACTATACTTAAAATGAGTTGTACGTAGAGAGTATGAATTTGTGATTATTATTTTTGAAATGAGTCGTTGAAAATTTTGAAAGTTTGATGTTAAAATAGTCATTAGTGACCAGTGAAATAGAGGCGAGGTGGCCAGTGAAACAGAGGCGAGGTGGCCAGTGAAACAGAGGCGAGGTGGCCAGTGAAACTGAGGCGAGGTGGCCAGTGAAACTGAGGCGAGGTGGCCAGTGAAACTGAGGCGAGGTGGCCAGTGAAACTGAGGCGAGGTGGCCAGTGAAACTGAGGCGAGGTGGCCAGTGAAACTGAGGCGAGGTGGCCAGTGAAACGGAGGCGAGGTGGCCAGTGAAACAGAGGCGAGGTGGCCATTACAAAGTGAAATAGAGGCAAGGTGGCCAGTGAAATAGGTGCGGGGTGGCCATTACAAAGTGTATGAGAGGCGAGGTAGCGATTGAAAAGTGGTATCGATAGAATGAGATGCTGGGTATTATTTGGAGCTATTTTTGTGTTTGATGTTTTGATTTGTGTTTTGACATTTGACTCAAGATACGTAGCTCGATGGCGACGAGGTGGCAGTTTCGATACTGCTGACTTGATTTGGTGTGTAGTCTGGAGTCTGTTAGGACTCGGATCTCAGAAAAAAAATCCAGAATGAAGTTGTTGCGCAGAAGATAAAATGTACACGATGTCGTTGGTCAGGAGTGGCCGAACTATAATATCTCTTTCTTTTTGCAGACAATCCATAATGGGCGGCCTATTACACGAGGGCGTGTAATACGTCAGGAAGACCGTGTCGGAGGGAAGCTTTAATTGGACGTAATGTTGACTGGGTGTATAACGCACAATATCATTTGTTTACATTTTAATTACTTCTAAAATTCTTAATGTAATTTTTAATTAAATTTGTTAAATGTTACTAAAACTTAAAGATCCGTTCTAACCTAATAAAAGTTATGAATATTGTAATTTAATAAACGACCAATGAGAGCAGAGCATATGGTGGAGCGGGGTCAGACGCGCCCTCTATACTTTGAGTAATATCTACTTGGGTAGACTGAGGAGTTTTTGTGACACATTAAAATTTGGTTGATGGCATCGAGTTGGACCATGGAGTATTTTAATGAAAGTATTGTAGTTGGAAGTATGAGCGGGTGCCCTGAACCCGCTGCTCGGTCTAAACTATGTCATAATGTTGATCAAATCTAAATTAAAAGTGTATAAGCCGTGGCTATTGTGTTTTATGCTCGCATTTTATCCTGATGACGCCCACTAAAACTGCAATACCTAAAAATGTCGTGAGAACGAGGCCGTTCTGCGACAAATATAAATCATACATACTGTATGTATGTATATATTTATGTATATAATATCAATAGGTGGTATTTATATAAGTCTATTAAGTATAAAATATATGTAAGTGACTGCATATCCTCTAAAATTTATGTATACCACTGTGGGGGCGAAGAGGCCAAAGGCCCTGAATAAAAAATGAGAAATGGCAGTGAAAGAGTGTAGCCACGTCGTTATTGTCCACGATTCCAAAATTAGCAGATCAAAACAGTACTCACGGTAGTCGCCTCGCCACGTTGCCTTTACCAGGCCTGGTATGATGATTCGTATGTGCTGAATACCACTCGCGAATGAAGTTTGAATTAAGTTTGTGTGAATAAGGGCTGCGCACGCGACAAAGGTTTAGCGGGAACGTTATAAAAGCCACTGATCGCGTTGCGGGGTGCAATGTGCGTTTTAACCTGTGCGTGCGGGCGTCCGCGTGGTGCGATGCGGTGGGGGCGGGGAGAGAACAAACCGGCGCACGTCTGTCTGCTTGTCCTTGAATAAGGGAGAATTACGAAGTGGCCCAAACAACCACCTTTGACTAACATAATATATTTTATTCCTGCCACGGGTTGTCTGGAAGAGATCGTTTCTTAGCGATAAGACGCCATTGTGCACATTTAGAATATTCTAGGCTATAGGTTCTTCTGTGTTTTCTTTAATGGTGTACAATTAAGTGTTATCTATCAATCTGTCTACATTTACGACATAATATCAGACACCGATCTACTTATTTATAGGTATGTTAATATTTATAACAGCACAGATACAACGATTACATTCAATCGAAGGGGCTCGCCAGACATCACCATGATTATATCAGTTTTGCGAGACATGAATTATGATAAGAGCAGTCGATTTACTGTTTTAAAGTAATACGCGCGTTTACAAGAATGTTAGAACTTAGTCATTCTAGTGACATTCCGGATATACTGTGCAAAATGAAGATCGTTTTTAAGAAGGTAAACTCAATAATCGAGTTTTTTTAAACCGCTTTTTTTTAATGGGATTTTTGTTTTTTTTATGAAGGGGAAATTCTGACCTTTACTAGGGATTAGACCAAAGGGACGAGAGGTGAGTCAGGAATAGCTTTCAGAGTCAATCGCCGGCTTGAATACTCAATACTCCACTAAAACCACCCTCCTCCCATGTGCCCTTATAACAGGAGGAGCGTGAGATTCAGAACGTCGTTACGCCTGCGCTGATCCGTTCCCTAGATGCTGGAAGGCTTTACAGATACGTCACCCCATTGTACTCTTTTTTATGACACAGTAGGAATGTTACTTCTTGAGGCACTTTTCTCGGGCCTGGGAGAAGTTCAAAATACTACATGTGATTGAACTGCATCCTTGGTAATTCTACTTTCCTTATGAGTTACGCAAACTGCTAGTGAATGTGACCAGGAAGTGGTTATGGCGTCAATATGAGACATAACAGAACAATAACGTAAATTAGAAATAAATTACACTACTAATTACATACATACATAACTTCACGCCAGGTCCCTTGCGAGGTAGGCACGAACAACAGAGTGCCATACAGGCTTATACTTACATACCTCACTTGCTTCTTTGACATTCATAGCTCTTGTCATACACGCTCGTCTATTCTCAAGGCTCCTGACATCACCTTCTGCTAATACACGAGACTACTAATTACTTACTAATAATTACAAGTAAAACATCTAGTGCAGATTGCTGTCGGCGGGGAGCGTTCCCAAAATTCCGGCCGCATTCCCACGTTGTATGGCGACGCTTATCCGATCCCCTTAAAATAGACCAGCCCTTTGGTCACGCGAGATTTCTTTCAATCGCCTGGAAAGATCTCGATGAAAATAATCTTAAGCCAGTGTAGATACTTCGATGACGTGGGCTCAGCATTCTACTTATGGTCGAGGGATTATACGTAGAATACAATATAATACAATATAATATACAGGCCCTTTGTTTCTGCCTTGACACGAAATTACTGTAAATGATTTACTTTATGTGTATGTGGTGAACAATAAAGTATTTTCTATCTATCTATTTATCTATCTAAGTTTTATTCATTGTGTTAGTTTATAACTTACATATATTTTGATGTAAATAAAGTTATTAATTGTCCATTAAGTGGACGTCGGTCGGAACAATGATAAGGATTAAGGACTTATTCGGAAGTTAACAAATTTAATTGATGCAAAGGTTAATCTGATTTAGATTTGCATCAATTAATTTGATATTATTACATGATAATATAATTATTATATGTATGTCTTTCAAGACCACGGGCCATAAAAATGGCCCGGACTTTTGGAGGGCTTGCGTGGGGCCATGGGGAGGCCAACACATAGAGGCCCCTTGACAAATTTAATGTAAATATGTGGCGTGACACTGACCGGCGATTATCCCTGTCTACACCATATAATAATGCACCCAAGGACAAGCCCCGGCCAGTGTAGGACTATTGTGGGAAATGAGGACAAAAAGTACCGGGCTATTGGGATGAACTGTTAGTGGTACTAGCGGTCTGGGAATATGGGGACTATGGCTATATAATTATTATTATTGATTATATAATAAATACTCTTTATGACTATGAGATAACATCATTATGTAAACAATTTATTATGTTGTTTTTGAATATAATGCCTTTATATATTTGACATGTATCAACGGTTTTTTATGTCATTACTAGTTCTGCCCGCGACTTCGTCCACCTGGAATAGTAAAAATATAGTAAATATTTGGTCATCGCTTCTTTGTTTTCTTTTTTGGCACAGCACAATACTGAGTTGCCAACCTAGTTGACTAAGAAACTCGGTGTACAAGCCTCGTTATTGCATCTGTTTTTGTGTTTTGGAAATATTTTTTTTTGTTATTGTGTAATATTTATTGTGAATGTATTATGTGTTTTTATGTATAGAGTTGTAAATCTTAATATATCTTTTTCTTTTGCCGCATCTGTTTCTATGTGACACCACTGTTCGCAGCGCTACTTTCGCGAAAACTTCGCGCGTTTTGTATATTGTGCGCATTCTACGCCCGCTTATACAAACGAGAAAGACGTGTCTACCGGTACGAAGCCCGCATGGTTGGTAGCGTGTCTGATGCGGTCCTATCCTGTAAGTTATTTCCTTCTCTTTTATACCCGCTCCCGCCCGCGCCATCGCCGCTATTCCACCGCCCCACGGTTGATGCCTGCATGACAACGACAATGGCGGCAGCGGTGTCACAAATAAGGCCGCAAATTCGGAACGGCTGTGCATGCAGCGGCGTTGTTTTGAGCGTGCACGCTCGACTACTGAACGTATGGATTTCTCTCTCGGTATATTCGTAGCAGCGTTGTTGGCGTGTACTTAAACGGCGTGATCAGTGCTTTGGCGTTTTAAAGAGCGTGTACAACTGACATTTTGTTCAGTGTGTTAATATTTGCCTGCATATGCACGCTGAACGCGACGCTGCACGCGACAATATACGCTGTAACGCTCCGCTACACGCCTCGCCGTTCCGAATTTGCGACCTAATGATGTAGCTTTGACGCGATGCTGGTATAATGTACGCACGCTTTTAAGGGTTTTTAATTTCTTCAAATCCACCAACATACCAATCCATCCATATACCAAAAATTATTGTGATCCCGGATCAAAGTCTATCATGTATCACGTAAGATATATTTTTAGTATTTTTATACTAGATATTGGGGTCTTGTCAGAAGCGTGCACGTCGCGATCCCCGCTGGCCCAGAGGGCCACAATTCTGACCGAATTGACACATGACTGCAGTGCATGATAGGGCGTCCCCCGCAGGCGACGCTCACCGATGCGCCCCCGTCGGTGTGGACTCTTGCGCATGCGGCGAAGGGGGCCGCCACCCTTCACGCAGCGCCAAACCTGGCGGGTCGAGAGGAGCAGAGTGCCGTATAGGCACGTGGAATGTGAGAGGTGGAATGAAAGATAAGATGGACGAAATGATTGATATAATGAATGAGAGAAGCCTGGATGCCTTATGTCTGACAGAGACAAAGCGGAAGGGGTGTGACGTCGATGACCTCCCCGATGGCATGCTTGCTCTGTGGTCCGGCGTGGACCTGGACAAGCGTGCAAGTGGGGGGGTGGGCGTCGTACTCTCATCCCGCTTTGTGTCTGGAGTGAAAGACTATTGTCTGGTGAACCCGAGACTTCTTTGGGTCCGTCTAAAACTGGGGATCACGCGAGTTTTTCTGGTCGCAGCTTATGCTCCCGTAAGCTCAGCGGATCCCCAAGAACTCGAGAAGTTTTGGGAGTCTGTGAGAGAAATTCTGGATCTGGCTGAAGGGAACGAAAGACTAATTATGTGTGGTGATCTTAATGGCTGGGTGGGGACCAAACGAGACGGCTTTGAGGCTGTCCTTGGACCCTATGGCGACAAGAGAGTGAACGATGCTGGTAAGCCAATCATAGACGTATGCATGGAAAGAAACTTGCTTGTGTCGAACACCTTATTCCATCATAAGGATATCCACACGTATACATGGAGAATGAATGAACAGAAAAGTATGATTGATCTGATTTTAATAGATAGTCGCCTCCGAAACACAATAATGGATACAAGAGCCTACAGAGGCCCCACTCTTGGAACGGACCACTACCTGGTGATAAGCCGGTTTGTGGGTCTTTTCAAGAAGTGGAGGCACTGGCGAGAGCGTACCAATTTCGGGGAGCTTGAAAGAATAAGATGTGAAAAATTGGAAGATGTTAGTGTAAGGAGTATGTATGCGCGCCTAGTCGAAGAAAGGCTTGCAAAAGCGGACTTCTCCGACTTAGATGTGGATAATGACTGGGATAATATGAAAGAAAGTATAGTGGAAAGCGCAAAAGAAGCATGTGGATGCGCAAAGAGGCATATAACAACGAAAGGAGACGAATGGTGGGACGCGGATGTTAAATCTAGCGTAGAGAGAAAGAGAAAAGCCTGGCTGGATTATATTGCATCTTTGCATCAGAATGACAGCATGAAAGAGATGAAGAAAGAAATGTATCGCTTCTGCAAGAATGAAACCAAAGCTTTAGTGAAAGAGAAGCGTGAAAGAATAAAATTGAAAGAAGAAGAGAAGCTGACGGAGAACTTCGAGGCAAATACCAAACTCTTTTGGAGAGAGGTTAAGAAGTCTCGGGGATTTTCGTCAGCTTCCAGAATGGAAAGAATTAAATCTAAAGCAGGGGACATTCTTGCTAACCCACAAGAGGTTTTAGCGCGATGGAGTGAATATTTTAGAGAAATGTATGATACTATCCCGGATGCTGGCACCACGACTGAGTCTGTGACTGACTTCGAGGAGTCAGCATCCGAGATCACTTTGGAAGAGATCGAATGGTCGATAAGAAGTCTGAAAAATGGAAAGGCAGCAGGAATCGATAGTGTGTCTGCTGAGATGATCAAATATGGTGGCACCTGCGTCCGGGACGCTTTCCTGTCCTTATGCAACTTGTGCTGGAGGACGGGAAAGGTTCCCAACGACTGGAGGCGCGCTGTCATCGTGCCCTTGCATAAAGGCAAGGGGTCACGTATGGAGTGTGCCAGCTACAGGGCCATCAGTTTGATCAGCACAGCATCTAAAGTGTATGCGAAAATTGTTGAAAGGAGAATGAGAGTGGTATCCGATGGATTACTGTGGGATGCACAAGGAGGCTTCAGAAATGGAAGGGGATGTATGGATCAAGTTTTCTCGCTCCGCAATATCGTGGAGAAGCAGCTGGCTACGGACCGGAAGGTTTTCTGCGGTTTTGTGGATCTAGAGAAAGCATTTGACAGGGTTGTGCGGAAGGACCTCTGGGACATATTGCCCGGATATGGGATTGATGGCCAATTGCTGCGTGCTGTACAGTCCACTTACGAGGACTGTATGGCATGCGTGCGGGTGGACGGCAGCCTGTCGCCCTGGTTTGACGTCAATATTGGCGTCCGGCAGGGCTGCGTGCTGTCGGCTTTGCTGTTTGTCCTATATCTGGACAATTGTCTCCAGAGATTAAGATTGATGGATGTTGGGGTGCGGATGGGTGATCTAGTTGTTAGCAGCTTGCTTTATGCGGATGATGCCGTGCTTTTAGCCGAATCGCCATCAGAACTGCAAACACTAGTCACAATGATGAAAGATGACTGTCAGGCGAGAGGCTTACGTTTGAATGCGAAGAAAACAAAGGTGATGGTGTTTGAAAGAGAAACAACCAGAACGAATGCAAGGATAATGGTCGATGATGTTATGCTGGAACAAGTGAATGAGTTTGTATATCTCGGATGTGCTTTTAGCAGAGATGGAAGGTACACCGCTGATATAGAAAGAAGAGTGAATTTGGGGAATAGTGTGAATGGAGCGTTAGGTAAACTTCTAGGCGCTAAGAACCTCAGCCAGAAGGCCCAGCTTGCCATACACAACGCGGTGCTGGTACCTACGCTCACGTATGGATGCGAGAGTTGGGTATGGAATAGAGAGCACGAAAGTAGAGTAAACGCGGTCGAGATGCGAGCACTGCGCAAAATCTGCGGAGTGACGCTCGCGGACCGCGTTCGTAATACCGAAGTAAGAAAGAGAGTTGGTCTGAAAGAGAGTGTCGGGGTGAAGGTAAGGAAAGGAATGCTCCGGTGGTTCGGGCATGTGGAAAGAATGTATGATGAAAGAATGACCAAACAGATATACAATGCAAAAGTGGATGGATGCAGAAGTCGCGGAAGGCCACGACACACCTTCCATGATCAAATTGATCGTGTACTAGCAGAAGGTGATGTCAGGAGCCTTAAAAACAGACGAGCGTGCATGACAAGAACTATGAATGTCAAAGAAGCAAGTGAGGTGTGTAAGAATAAGCCTAAATGGCGCTCTGTTGTTCGTGCCTACCCCGCAAGGGACCTGGCGTGAAGTTATGTATGTATGTATGTATGTTTATACTAGATATGTGAGACACCAGTTCCAAGCGTGAAATGTTGAATCATATTGATAAATACTAATCCTTTATAATACTGCAATATTAGATTTATATAAAAGAATTTATTAGTTAATACTAGCATCTGCCCGCGACTTTGTCTGGAGAATGGTTTCAGGATCAAGTTAGGCTGGCTAATCTGATCAGTTGTACGAGGTAGGAGTCAATGAGTCGATTTGATAGGTCATTGTAGAGGTTCGTGGCCTCAGGATCCCACGGTCCAAGCGTTTCAAATTATTGATCGACTAGCTGTACCCGCGACTTTGTCCGCGTGGAATTTTTTTCACGAAACCCTAAACAAAACGTTACAAAGTAGCCTAAGTCACTTCGTATAACATCAACTATGTGCCAGTGAAACTTTCGTCAAAATCGGTTAAGCCATTTCAGAGATTTGCCGGAACATACAGGGACACAGATCATATATATTTAAAAAAAAAATACTGTGTTATACTTTCAGACACATTTAGTAAAAAACTGTTATTTTGACATTACAAACAGACCCCTCCATTCTATTTATCTGTATAGAATAGATAATTACCAATGGAAAGTTGTTTCGTTTAACATGGACCATAATTTCGACTTTTTCCGACGACACCTCTCTTGCCTTTCTTTAATAATTAAAAATGTTACATGAATAAACAACTATAGCGGCCTTACTTATAATAATCTCGTTAAGAAAGGATTATATATCTCTTAAATAAGAGACTCGTAAGCCTCTAATGAATGACTGTTTCACAAAAAACAATGTTACATGAATAAACAACTATAGCGGCCTTACTTATAATAATCTCGTTAAGAAAGGATTAGATATCTCTTAAATAAGAGACTCGTAAGCCTCTAATGAATGACTGTTTCACAAAAAACAATGTTACATGAATAAACAACTATAGCGGCCTTACTTATAATAATCTCGTTAAGAAAGGATTAGATATCTCTTAAATAAGAGACTCGTAAGCCTCTAATGAATGACTGTTTCACAAAAAACAATGTTACATGAATAAACAACTATAGCGGCCTTACTTATAATAATCTCGTTAAGAAAGGATTATATATCTCTTAAATAAGAGACTCGTAAGCCTCTAATGAATGACTGTTTCACAAAAAACTTGCCATCTTGCTTGCTTGCAGTCACTAAAAATACCTTTCCATGTTGGTTATTTTTGACAGATATTTATGAGTTACTTTACCACCTCTTATCCTTAAGAGTAGTTTATGGGTAAGATTTTCACTAATCAGTTGCTGAGCAGTTTCTTAAAATTTAACAAACGATTATAAGTAAGGCCATTTATGTAAGTAATCCATTGAATGTTGTTCACGCCTATTACATGAGGGTAACATGCAAGAAATTTTATTTATTGCCCGATACAAGTTAAGGTTTCTTTATATACAGAGTGTTCGCGTAAAAACCAGAGGACTGGGGATCCGGGGCTTAAAAGGGCGTAAATAGATATTTAAGTCTCGACGAGGTAGGCAATGCATCGGTTACCTCGTTGTTGCAGATATCCATGGACGACGGTAACCACCTACCACCAGTGATCCGTTAGCCACTATGCCTAAAGGCAAATATAAAATAAAGAAAAGATTTTTGAAAGGCTACAATACATTTAGGGTCGCTTGCATAATGATCGCCTTTAAATAAAATTAGTTAATCATATTAAACTGCCTAAATACGTTTACACATAATGTATTGACAGTTCTTTAAACATATTACCGACAAACTTTGCGTTGTGGAAGACGCTAATCGTATTTCAGGGTATTAAATAAATGCGTTTAGTGTTTCTTAAATAAATTTAAGGAACATTATGCAAGCGGGTCTTAATTAAGTAACTATAATTATCATACAAAACCAATGACAGGTTTCATGAATAAGCTATTGGTTAGAATTAACATTCAGACGTAAAAAGACACCGAGATGTTTAGTCACTGACGAAAAATTTAAGGCTTAGACACCGCTTGGCTCCTGAAATACTGATTACAAATGGGTCGATGTCATCGTATTTACTTACATTGTTTAAATTATTAATTGCTCTTACTAGAAATGAATCGCATTAGAAACAATAACAATAAATAATCTAATACAATGAAGGAAAACTTAACATATTTATATAGTACCAGCTGCACCCCGCGGTCTCTCCCGCGTGGTGATTGAAAATCGTCATAATTCCAAATTTTTTTTTTCTTCTAAAATTAAAGTAGCCTAAGTTACTCCTTATTACATCTGCCAATAAAGTCCTGTCAAAATCGGTCCAGCCATTTCAGAAATTAGCCGGAACAAACAGACAGACAAAAATTTAAAAAAATGTTATTTTGGTACATGTACCCCATTCATATGCATGTAGTAAAAAGCGGTTATTTCAATATTACAAACAGACACTCCTATTTTATTTATATGTATAGATTTTACACATAGTCCTCGAAGAATTAACCAGTAAGTAGAATACTGAGCTTAGATCACCGTCTTCTATGGGTTCGGTACACGTAGAAGGAAAAAAAATCCTAAAAGCAAACGTAACGAAAAAACCCGCTGTATAAGATAAAACATAATCTACAACAATAACTGGAAGAGTTATTGACTTTTAATAAAGCTATAAAAATGATAAACAATCTCTGACTACAGTTTATCTGTTTTAACCCGTTAACTGCGTGAAGTCTTTCAATTTTAATGAAGTAACTAATAATCTTTTTAAAAAAGGTTTTTAAATACAAGCTTTTGAGATCCTGGATATCACGTAGCAGCAGAGTGCTAGCCAAGGCAAGTAAAATGAGCCTAAGCACGACAGCTCTATCTTAGTTTAGCGGCCTTATCTTTATTTAATACAGGAGTTCCTATGGCCACCTTGCGAGTGCACCACCATATTAGCTCTATGATACCATATTACTGCATTGTCGCATATATATATATATATATATATATATTAGGGTGGTCGTTAAAAATTAAATTTCTTGCGACGCCCCCTAAAAAGCTTCCTTTTAATGAAAAAACACTGGGATTTTTTTTATAATTTTTTCAAGTCAAGACATCACGTGCCTCAATCACGTCTTGACGTGTAATATATATATATGTGTATATACTTAATCGGAAACTGGGAAGTTGGTCAAATTTAATTTGCAAGTTAAATAAAAGCTTGTAAAAAATTCAAGTTAAAATATAATTTAACCATTCAATGTCAGCGAATACAGTCGTAGAATGGTGGCGAAAGAATTAAACATGCTCAATATGTTTACTTTTACTGTTCAAATTCAATACGGTTGAATGAAAATTAAACGACTCTTTACGAGCAGTTTTGTAACATATCGTTAGTCAAAGGCAAAAATGATCTTTAAATGTAAACTACAAAATACGAGTGTGCCTCTATATCATACAGCCTATGTAGTCATAAAATATATCACTCTAATAGTTTAGTATTAGTATGTATATATTAAAATAAAATTATGTAATAATATGAAAAAAATATATCATAGATTCGGTTCCGGCAGACATTTTTCTGCGCTAAAAAAATACATACATACATACTTAACTTCACGCCAGGTCCCTTGCGGGGTAGGCACGAACAACAGGGCACCATTCGGCTTCACTCACACACCTCACTCGCTTCTTTAACAGTTTTTGTCATGCACTTTAATATGATTAACTAATTTTATTTAAAGGCGATCGTTATACAAGCGGCTCTAAATCTTCTTAATTACAAAATAAACAACTTCTGAAAAGTAAAAATTTATCAAGCGGCAGCCAAAGTGTTAAAAGGGGCTCGTCAGCCACGGCCCACACATCTAACCCGTGGTAGGAATTAAAGAGGGCATGATTATAATTTTATTTAGCAATATAAAATTTTATTGATAGATTTTACCACCAACACTGTAAAGGTCCCTACACATACACCGGCCCGAAGCAATTTGGACATATAGTTTATTAGGTCCCGATACATTTAGTACCGTTTTCGGTGTCTGTATAAGTGTATATCTTATTATCTCAGTTGATTATCTCAGAAACTTCATTAGCTAGAGAGATAAAAAATACGCTTTATTGTACACCACCATTACAGAGAAAAAAATACACAACAACTTAAACCATCAGACCATATTTAATCTAATATATAAAATTCTCGTGTCACAGTTTTCGTTGCCATACTCCTCCGAAACGACTTGACCGATTCTCATGAAATTTTGTATGCATATTGGGTAGGCCTGAGAATCGGCCAACATCTATTTTTCATCCCCCTAAATGTTAGGGGTAGTCCACCCCTAAATTATTATTTTTTATTTTTACCGGGCAGGACGTCGACTGCCGGGACAGCTAGTTTAAATTATAAGTTTGAACATTATTACGGTTCTCTTGTCAAAGACCATATTTCTATAATCACAGATTTCGCCAAGACTATACTGTTAATTTGACTTTAACAATAAATAAAAAAGGATATATGCGTGTGTGTCTCAAATACATGGCAGTGTGTGTAATGTTTTTCATTGATGTAATATATGTTTCATACGTAAATTAAAAAAAAAAAATTAGCATTCCTCCTTCTCTATATAAATTATAAGTACGAAATTTCATACACCTCCGTCTGCGCAATTTTCGTAAAAAGTGGAACAAAACTACGTTTTAACGGTTTTAAGCGCGATAATTTATTTAATTTTGGTTTATCCGACGTTTCGGCCGCTTTTCAGTGGCCGTGGTCACGGACGACAAAGACTTTTCCTTCCACCCATTTTAATATTATATAAAAAATTTTAGAACTAGGCATGTTTGCTGAAGAGTTTCTTGCGCCGCTTCTTCTCTTCAAGCCACAACATGTTGTGAAGCGGTGGTAAATTAGATTAGGCTCCCATAGAGTAAATAATATGCATAAACAAAATTAAAACTAAATAATTAAAATGAACAAGTTGCTAAATAAATACTTTAACAATACTCGCTGGACAAATGTCACCTTTGTCGTCAGTGACCACGGCCACTAAAAGCGGCCGAAACGTCGGATAAAACAAAATTAAATAAATTACCGCGCTTAAAACCGTTAAAACGTAGTTTTATTATGTATACAAGTCGCGAAAACTTAAGAAAATATTAAGGCGAATAAAGTTTTTGTTTCACGTATTAATATATGGCTACCACTCCTAGTCTAAAGTATTGTTACGAGTTACATAGGTCTCGAATTAAAATGACGTTGGGATGAATATAGAATTTATTAGAACTACACAAACACGTATAACATAAGTACAAATATAACTAGACGCTATTAGTACAAACTGCACGATTCAATAACATGTGCAAAGTCCGTTACTAAATCGCTCATCGAATGTACGTCTTGCTTGTACCGTAACCCTCGCTTGACTGCCTCACCCCTCCGTTTGGGTATTGTTTGATAGTAAACTATATAATACAACAAAGGACCGCGTTGGCTCAGGTTTCCGAGAACCGTAATCTGCACATCTGGTTAATTATTCCTGCGAACGGCCATAAACGCAAACGATGACAATAGGCTATTGTCTAATTGAAAATTTCAAACACAAGTAAACAAAATAAGTCCAAATGCGGGAGGGGTAATAAACCAGGTGCGCATTTCTTTGTCGGTATGTAACAGTATGTCGCCACAACAACCTAGGGTTGTGTTCCGGCATTAGTGATCAGGTTCCAGTCCCTTAAGAGAGCAGCAGCGCATTTATAACACCTTTGGTATTGCAAATGTCCATAGGCGATGGTAACCGCTTTCCATCGAGTGGGCCGTCTGTCTATCTGCTGAACTTCTGCATTAAAAAAATAAATAAAAAAATTAGCCAATCCAATAGCCAATAGTAGAATCCACTACTATTTCCTTAAAAGAATTAGAATTAGAATTAAAGATGATATCATTAATATATTTTAATCAGGCAATTCAAAATGGTAACTGAAATTGTTACGTTTTGAATACAATCGACGACTTTATCAATTTTAAGCACTGTATTATCAACCTTGAAAATCGATTTTATGGTCATAGATACTAAATCTATCAAAATTTTATAAGAACTAGGTATTATTGGCTTTCAACTTTTAAAGAAGTTTATACATAGCATTTTGGATTACATTATTGAAGTTTTTGTAGGAATCCCGATTCTTTTCTAGTAATGTAAATAAATATGTAAAAAATATCAGCATTCGTTGCTTCTTTTCTATATAAACTATAAATGTGCGAAATTTCATACTTTTCCATTCGCGCTATTTTTGTAAAAGGGGGTATAATGTTTTTGCTTCACCTATTAATATGTAGATAATACTTATTCATGTATAGACATTAGGGTGGTCGTTAAAAATTAAATTTCTTGCGACGCCCCCTAAAAAGCTTCCTTTTAATGAAAAAACACTGGGATTTTTTTAATAATTTTTTCAAGTCAAGACATCACGTGCCTTATATTATTTACATGTCTATTAGGGTATAGACATGTAAATAATTTGAGGCCAAATAAATATGTGAATATATACAATATGTATGTATGTGTATATATATATATATATATATAGCGGTAGGTAGTTGGCGCTTGCATAATACCGTGTGTTTTTTCAACCGGCTTACCCTGGCCGAGTTCCCACCCCGCGCCACTGGTGGTTTGCCTCGGGTCTCCGCTCGTGGTCTGCCGGAATTTCTTCCCTTGGGTTTTCATATCACTCGTCATGAGTTAATTCATTGTTGCCTTGACTGGCGTCTGAAGATTCAACTGCTGATGGCTGTAATCCAGCTGAAGTAAACCCTAAAGACCTCCCTCGAGCAGATTGTCCTCGGGCTCGTGATACAAAGACGTTCACCCCAAAACTATCAGCAAAGCTGTATTTATGTTGTTGGTTCGAGGACCGTAGAAGGTCTTTGCAAAAACAGTATAAAAGTTCATATAAAAATGCTGAGTTAGTTGACACACTAAATAATGGTATCTAAGGATAAAACGGCACATTGTACTGATGACATCCTTAAAAAAAACTACGTAGCCTATCATTTAAAGTCAAACAATGGCATTGATAATAGATAGAATATGTACAAAAATGCTATATAAAATCAAGAACATCAATATAAAAGTACAATTTGCGGTCTTATCACCCATGGCGATTTTTCCTAGACAACCTTTGGATGGAGTTTAAAGGACAACAAAAGTCGGTAGTTGCTAAACCAGCACTAGTAAAATAATAAAGATTAATATTTGCATAAGTTAAAAAGTTAATTTACTTGCCAAGAAACCCTATCATCATTTGTTCAGACATTTACTTGATCAAGAACTTATTAAATAGAAAAGTTTTCTCCGGACGATGACATGGACTTAACTCGTCAGTCTCGCAACTTATCCATTTCACCATATTTAATACAGGTTACAATGTATCAAATGTTGATGTAAGTGCTGTTTGTCCCCAGACGATTAATTTCATTATAAATCGCAAACTATCCCAACTCACATACATAAATAAAGTGTGCTCAAAAATACAGCAAAACCGATCCAGTACTACAGTAATTTTTCCGTGAAAGTTTAACAGAGACAGGCTTGTTGCTTGCTTGACAGGCAGGTTTTTATTGCAAGAGTTCAGTAGACAGGCAGACGGCCCACCTAATAGTAAGCGGTTACCATCGCCTACGGACATTTGCAACACCAAAGGTGCTACAGGTACCTGGTCACTTATACCGAAACACAACTAAAGGTTGTTATGGCGACATACTTTAGACCAGCGGTGCTAGACATCCATTCGGGCAAATGCCCTGCCACCTGGTAGCTAGCTTAGCTTGGTAATATACAATATGTGTTTGTCTGCGAATAAAAAAAATCTTCTAAATTAATATCCTAGCGAATTAAGTTATTTATCTGCCATTGATCTGAAATTTCAAAACAAAAAAATGTCTTTATCCTCTGACGAAAAGGATTTAGTATCTCTAAAACATGTCGAGCTCCACATGAGCTTCTCCACCGCGGTCGCCTTTTTCATGGCATAAGTGTGCCCGCAACACGTTCGCGGTATCTCCTAGAAAGTCAGGTTCACATACATGTTTAATGGCAACAAACATACTCAGAACCAAGTAATCAGTACAATTATAAAACTGTTGAATGCAATGATAACATTATGCTCAACAGTCAGCATGACTGTAAAATAAGCTTTTACGAAAATCCCCAAATTTATGACTTTAATTTATCCATACTGAATAATTATAGTACAAAAGATTTTTAATATAAACCATACCATAGCGAAATTCCCTTCGCACTGCAGCGATGACGACCTATTTGTTAGTGAATTGCAACGATGGCATCGAATAACGGAAACGCAGCGCCACCTTGTTATACATACATACATACATACATAACTTCACGCCAGGTCCCTTGCGGGGTAGGCACGAACAACAGAGCGCCATTTAGGCTTATTCTTACACACCTCACTTGCTTCTTTGACATTCATAGCTCTTGTCATGCACGCTCGTTATATTCGACTAATTTCATTTATCGGAATCAAAAGTATTGTACGACCTGAAGCCCTGCAGACATTATATTACATTTTCGTCATTTGAAATTATTTTGTTTACTTTGTGTTTAATATTTGTAATTAGAAAAACAGCCCACTGTGTATTATAATCTTTATTGTAGTCATTAGGTGTGATTCTAAGAAATTCAGTCTACGCGGCCAAGAGACATTGTATTTGTGCAGTATACAATGCCCCAATGGAGAGATCGGCAGTCGAGCGATAATCACAGCGATACAGATAATATTGTATAGTTACAGTATTATATATATTGTATAGTTCAAATAAATTCTATAGTAATTCTAACGGTATTTTCCTGCAACTCGTAACAGTATCTTACGTCTTCATTCGGGTTATAAGCAAGACCTTTGCTAGGACATCCCGTCACATTCCCAAAAAGCATCCCTTTCCAGTCAACATTTCCTCTTCGTCGTTGTGAGTCCCTTCTGAAACTTAGCCAAGATATGATGACTTGTGATGTGACAGCGGACTATCTCAGAATAGAATAGAATATACTTTATTGCATAACATTTAGATACAATTCAAGAAGTTTAGGTACAGAAGACAATAGGTGGTCTTATTATCTTAATATATATAAATCTCGTGACACGATGTTTGTCCGCGATGGACTCCTAAACTACTCAACCGATTTTAATCAAACTTGCACAACGTGTGCAGTTTGATCCAGCTTGAAAGATAGGATAGTTTTTATACCGTTGGAACCGGTAGGTGGCGCTGAGATCGGGTTCTAGAATCCTCTTAACAACGGGGAGCGATTTTGTTTTTGTGTGTTTGAGTGGGTCCACGGATGGTTTAAATCCACAATTGGAACCGGTAGGTGGCGCTGGGATCGGGTCATATTTTTTCAGGGCAGGACAACGTCTGCCGGGGCTGCTAGTTAAATTATATATTAAAGCAATTTCTTCCAGACAACCTTAGGATGGATTACAGAAAATTGTGTAACATGTCAATTTTGCTATATAAACAGTATGAAAAAGTATATATAAGATTTTGAGATGGCAAGTATAAATAGACATGGAAATGATTCAAAAATATACATATATAATATACATAAATAAATAATAATCATAGTAATAATGTATAGAATTACGTAAATATGGAGAATAGAGGAGTATTGAAGGAAAATACATAATACGTAAATATTGTGCCAACACCCGTAACACCAAATGATGGCGGTAAGGTGAAGGAAGCAAGAGATCATCGCTAGGACGTTACACCTTCAATCTACAACACGACCAGCCCTCGCATGCATTTTTCATGGAGTCATGAGAGCCTCACCGATACGTCAATCATCACATAAAAGCTATTAAAAAAACAACTAGAGTAAACTATATAAAGGCGGAGAACACGATGCAATGTTTTTAGATCTCTAATCTGCTTGTGGTTTTGTCTGTTTGTTCGGGATTCAAGTAAAAACTACTGGGCCGATTTCGATGCGGTTTTCCCCCGTTGACAGCTAATTCTTAGACTTAAACTCTGCACTACTTTTTATACCGGGATTTTTTCTGCGATTGATTTGAAATGGCCAAATGCAAAAAAAATCGAATTCCAATCTATTTTTTTACAAAACTCTAATCTTAAGACAATAAAGTTTATATTACAATTATTGTAATCATTAACACAATAAATGACTTATATGAATAACAGATATTTTTATCTACCACCATATTTTTTCATATTTATATAATTCAAGGGTTCCATCAATAGCAGTATATTTTTTGGGGGTCGTTTTAGGACGTGTTCCGGCAATAGTTCACAACGACCAAAGTGCTCCGTTGTCGTTCCACTAAGCGACCGCGGTCCTTATGGTCGAGGCGAAAACATCACTAATGACGTCATAATTTTCGATCACACAGCGCTCACAACGACCCATGTCAAGATGGGTCAAAGTGGGCGTTGACAACAGATCATTAATTCTCTTTATCTCCTGACATCGAAAAGGCCCGATTTTCAAATCAACCAATACATTTGTGTATTTTGTCGTTTATGACATCAACGCCTCATAATCTGTTCCACTAGAGTTTATGATTGTGACGTTCGCAAGCAAGTGGAACGGGATAAATCGCGGTCGTGAACGTGGCCGTTGTGAGTCTCATCTGGAAAGCCAGTAGCCTTAGACGTATATTTAACTTTATATTTGTGTTTAGCTAGAAGTCTTAGTTTTCATCGCACAATCAAAAATGTTAACAATTATTTGATATTTTTAAGAGAGTACATTTACCAGTTTATTCTTTCAAGGTATGACTTACCACGTGTAGACACGGTGTATAAGTCAGAAATTCAATTTTTTTGTGTTGCGTAAAGAGGGGCTATTTTAGTTACCAGCCGCATATAGCCGGTTGTCGCGCAAGCAAAGTCGTTTGCTACCCAACTTTAGTCACTAACCGAATTGCCATTTACGAGTAGATGGTCGATTTTCGCCGCGCGGGAAAATCGTGCGGCTTTAGTCACCAAACCCCACTTAAATTACCTAACTGCAACAGGAATTCTTTTAACACCGGCTCCACACGTTGGCCCCAATATTGGGCCCAACGCCACTCGCCCAACGTGTGGATCTAGGAAATAGTGTTGGCCCCAACGTTGGAGGGACCGTTGGTAGTTGGCGAGCGAGTGTCGGTTTTATCAAAGGAATCTGTGCCAACGTTCGCGATCCGTCCACATATTGGCGATTTCCTCAGTCCTGTTGCGTGTTGCAACTAGTGCGTACGTCATCCACTATCTTCTTTTACGTGGCTTTTTCTTTTTTTTTCAATAACAAATATGTCTTATACGCACTCAGTACTGTAAAAACGCTTAGAAAAATTTCAATTTCGGTATCGGACATCTTTACATTGGCTTTGGCGGAAAGGAAAAAGTGTGTACGCTTCACCAAATTAACCGACCAACGTTGGTACAAGCGTTGGTGAAAGGATTGGTTACAAAATGTTTTACGTATACCTCACTGCTTCTAGACAAACATTGAGTGTTCGAAATACAAAATAATTAATAAAATATGAACATAATATGTCATTTTTTATTGCATCAAAAGACAGTATACCACGGAATCTCTTTAAACGCACACGTATTGCTATTGTCGCATGGTTTTGATATTGTGTGATATTGCGTAGACCACCTCATGCTACTGCAGTGCTCATCTGCGAATTTACCGCGTGTAACTCGCATCTAGATCTCCTCTTAGGCTACGCTACACTCCTCCTTCACTGAACTGCCCACTAAACTTTTCACTAAATTCACCACTAAACTCCTCAATGTTTTCTATTAAATTTCTCTTTCAACTCTTTCGTATCGCATTTTTCGCTTCGCTGTCTTAAACTGAACTCCTGGTAGGCGCACCTTACGCTACTTATATACCCGGAAGAATCTTCTGGAACTCATAATTTTGGTATTATTTTCGTTATTTTTTTATTTTCTAGCTATCACTTCTTAAACATCTATCTTTCTCTGTCTTTTCCTTCCTGAACCTTTTGTTCTAGAATTTTTGTTGATTATCTATCCCTTTCTAAAATGTATGTGTCCTTGTCTTTTCCTTGCAGAACCTTTTACCTTTTTCTAAAAGTCTAAAGACCAGCTTACGCTGCTAGAAATTTCCATACTCGGTCGCCATAATATTGTACAATTATACAGCGTGTTTCAGACCTTACGACAATAAATCAGACCACGTTTTAGTCATGACGTACTCTACCCAAATACAAAAACGAATCAAAGTAGCTTCTTTGGTTTAGCCACAAGACCTCATTTTGCATTTCAGAATTTTACAACAACATGTATCTGTTATTGTGACTAAATCGGTAGGTTAGTGACCAAATGTATCATGTTGCCAACTCGTCACTTCATCATTAAACGCGGAATTTGTTCATTCTTACCAAGGTGAGTGAACCAATATTTACAAGATGTTCTGTTTTTATTGTCTTTTTATCGTAATTAATTTGTTCGGAAATTGCTTTTTTTTTGATTTTGACATTACGGTTGATAGTACTAAAAACTTTGTATGGAGTAAGACTGCTAAAATTATGATTTATTGTCATTTGAAATGAAACACGTTGTATACAAAGTGAGCGTGGTTGATTGTATTAGATAAAAAGACGAGACGCAGTTGCTTTTGGAAAGACATTTAATCCATCCCTTGGTAGTAGATGACGACGATCACGATACTAACGGAATAGTATTCCCCCTGTATTCCTCTTCGCACCGCCGGTCGATGATCAGATAAGCACCTAGGTTCAAATAAATTTCTTGTGGGTTTGTGGCTTCAGGTTCACCAATCCCGCCGTGCATGTTGAGGTAAAACAGTTCAGCTTAAATTAGGGTAGGGTGTACTTGATAGATTTAGGAAGCGTTACTCTTTAATCAGGTGGCTCAGTTTGCTGCAACCCCATTAATTCTTCAAAATTAATTCTGTAGCATACTTCTGTATAAAACTTATAAAAAAAGAACTTGTGATATAAATAGAATAAGAATTATAAAGAAAAACAATTTTTAGCTAGACGTGTTGCTGGAGGTTTCTTGCCGCTTATTCTCTTTAACAGCAAGAACACGTTACGAAGCGGCGTACATAGTATAGGAAGTAAAATTAAATTTTAACTTATATGTATGACCTTCAGAAAGTGTTTTCTAGTGGATTTTCTTTAATAAAAGTTTTTGAATTTGAATTTAAAATGGGCGTTGAAAAATACTTCGAGGACAACAAACAGGATTTTCCAAAAGAGTTGTAATAATAATATGAATATTGAATAAGGAAGAATTTCACAATTTAACGAAGAAACCCTATTACTTGATAATCAATTATTGCGATGTGATAATTAAGTGTATTTAAATGTGGGTACAGTCTGTTCACATTGTCACTCAGCGAAACAGTCAACAGCTTTTACTATCAAAGAAATAAAATGTTAATTTTCTTAGGTTTCTTGCTGTTGGCGATTGGAGTCCCAACTTTTGGGTATGACGACCCAGCGGCTGGAACTGAGCTCATGATGACCTTTCTGGTAAGTAAGAATTATCATCTTTAACGGGTTTTTCTTATTGTTGTATGTAGTAAACAAATCAGTACAGTCTACGAAAATGACAATGATTGTATTTATTTCAAAATAGAATCTTACATATTATACTTCATTATAGTCGTGGTAGCGTAATGGCTAGCGCACGCGCTCTAAACTCAAAGGTTGCGGGTTCGATCCTGGCCGGAACGCATGCACTACTTAGGCTGTTTTCTGACCTAATGTGCATAGTGTTACAATTATCACGTGCTAACAACGTTGAAGAAAAACATCGTGATACAACCTGCACATCGAGATAACCGTTGTGTCAAACCTGCCAAGCCGCCTTGGACAAGCGTGGTGGGTATACTGTCCACTCCCCCTACAGTGGAAGGCCCGAGTCCAGCAGTGGGACAGTTATGGGCTGCTGTTATTTATTATATATTATACTTAGTGAAAGTCAAGAGTCTACAACCGCTTCCAAAGCAATTTTAGTTACTGTTAAAGGAGAAGACCTTATCTGTTGGTAAGTAGTCACCACCCCCTAAGGATATTTGCACGAAACTTTATGTCGCCGTTCTGAAACCATTCGATTTTAGAGCAAACAGTTAACCGCACCGGGAACTGCTCGAGGTTCTCATTGAACGTCCAGGAAACGGTGCAGCAAATCGATCCAAGGTTGTGCTTCCAACGTTGTTCTTGTGATTACTTATGCCAGGTGGTAGGGCATTTGCCCGACTGGATGGCTACCACCCCTGGTCTAGAGTATGTCGCCATAACAACCTTGTGTTGTGTTCCGGCATTAGTGACCAGGTTCCAGGCTCCCTAAAGAGAGCAGCAGCGCATTCGTAGCACCTTTGGTGTTGCAAATGTCCATATGCGATGGTAACCGCTGTCCATCAAGTGGGCCGTCTGCCTGTCTGCTGATCTCCTGCAATAAAAAAAAATAAAAAAAACTTTTATATATTTTATAGATATTATTATACTTTTATGATATTATACTTTTTTAAATTTTATAGATATTAGGTAGCAATGTCAATTAATGTAATTAATAAGTCTCAATCTTTTTTTTAAAATATTTAGTTAACGTTATTATGATTTTTTCACTTATTTATTTTTTACTGTTTTTTCACTTCATATCTTTATTTTGTTTGCCTGTTTCGTGTATGTCACGAATGGCCCTAGCGGAAGATCAGCGCTGGTTATACTAACCGGCAGTTTTTGCTGAGCTAAGGCCAATTTAGGACTGCATTTATTTATTGTTTTTATTTTAATAGTTTAAGTGAGTTTTATAGTAGTTCTAAATAAATCTTTTTCTTTCCTTCTTTCTTTCGATATATCTTTTGCTATAAGTGTATATTGATTAAAATATTCCGATTTCTCAATATTATTTGAGATAACTTCCACGGACAAATCTTTTGTTATCCGAAATTGTCACAACTTCCAACATTCTATAATATCTTTTTATCAAGTCAGAATTTATTGACCCAAAAGCTTCTGGTAGTCAATTTTTTAAATTATTTAACTAATACAATATTTCTACTTAGATTCATAGACATGGAGACCGAACACCTCTTGAAAGCAGTGTATCTTACAGCACAGATAGTGATGCCTTGGAAGCGTTAACTGCTCCTTACGGATATGGACAACTTACTGATGTAAGTAATTATGAATTGAAATCTATTTAGACCCGGTTAAGATTAATCTACTACTGAACGTCTGTACGTGTATTTAAATTGTTTTCCCCTAGTATTTCATTTTGGTACATCACACATAAGACTTTTGCAATCAATTGCATTATTTAATGATGTTTCACTCAACTTAAGGAACATCTTAAGTTAGATATTATATAAGAAAATGTTTTCAATTTACCATTTCGACTCATTCATTAACCTTTTATTTAAATATTATCTCATTATTAATATTATCTTATTAAAATAATTTAAGGGATAGTTATTTAAGTTACTGGGATATGATTTTTTTTAATTATTTGTGCAAGTCATTTACATACATGTAATGAAAATTATACCAAAGGAACGCATGTATAAACGTTAAATACTCAGTATATTACAATGTAAGTGGAACGCGACCTAAGTCGCACACTTAGAAATTACGAATGACGGTGGAAACAAATATAAGTTTTAACCAGTGTTCAGTTTTTAATGAGTTTTTTGGCGGGAACTGAAAGGAGACGTTGTGCTGTGCAGTTTTATTTTCTAAAAATGTGTATAATTACTCTAAAATGAACAATAGTTGCAGGATATTGATAGTCTTTGAGTAGACATTATGTGTTTTTGTGAGAAATGTGAACTGTATAGTCAGATGTGATCTTTCGAGTTTTCACAAGAACTCCATTGAATGGCGTCGGTTGTAGACTGCAATACAACTGCGCTACTATACGAAAACCTATTAATTAACATGTTTCCGACTGAAAGACTTTGATTCTATGGTCATGAATAAATTAATAAAAAAAAAACAGTTTTTAATAACAGTTTTAAATAATATTTCAACTAGAATTTAAGTGAATGGACTTTGAATGTCGTTTCTTTGTCCTTTCAAGTAAGCCTAGTGCATATAATGTTAGTTCTTTATTGTATGTTTAGGTACCTACCTAATTGTAAGTACTGACAAATAAAACTTTGTCCTTTCAGAGAAACACATCGTTTTCATTCTTTAAATTGATTAATTTAAATAATAAAGAGTTTTATTATAAAACAATATTATATACATAAAATTTAATGATGAATGGGATACTCTTGGGGTCGCAAACGAACAGACAAAGTCAATTTTACATTTATAAGTTATTGTTAAATAAATCTTGCTATCACATAGTTGGATTAGTCTCTCCCCAAGTAATTATTCCGCGAATTTGTACGAGTATATAAGCGATCATAAACAGTGCAATCACGGTTGTAATAATAGCTATTAATACGATATATATTCAATTTTTTATTTCAGGAAGGGAAACGAACAGCATATAAGCTTGGTAAATTCATCAGATTTCGCTACGATGAACTTCTTTCTGAAAAATACAACAAATCCGAAATCTACATCAGGTCTACTGATTCATCGCGTACGAAAATGACAGTATTGACGGCTATGTCAGCTGTCTACCCCGCTGGTGAAGACAACTGGAGTGATGAAATCAACTGGACGCCCACACCTTACACTACCGTTCCTGTCAGATACGATTTTGTACGTATCAAATCATATTTATTACTTAGTTTAGTCTTAGATGTTTATTCATCCATCTCAATATATGATGCTTGTTAATTTCAATTGATTATTCAAGCATGTAAAATATTCAAAATTCAAAAGTTTTTATTCAAAATAAGTTCCACTGGAGAACACTTTTTGAAAGTCATACATATACGTTAAAATTTAATTTTACTTCCTAGTCAATGTTAACCGCTTCGCAACGTGTTGTTGCTGTTAAGGAGAAGAAGCGGCAAGAAACTCCCCAGCAACACGTCTAGCTAAAAATTGTTTTTGTTCATATTTGTTGTTCCATTTATATTTAAGTACTTTTTTAAGTTTTATACATTATTATAATATAGTAATCATATCTAATATCGAATTTAAATATCTACGACGCAAGCTGGAGTATTGACTTATTTTTGCTAATACACTTTCACTTTACACCCCAGTTCTTCAGGTAAAGAAACAAGTTTTCTCCTACGCTATGTAACATTATTGCCTGTTTTTACACTACCTGATCTTTAAAAATAAGATAATTACTATTTTTAAATGTCCGATATTTTACAGAACGAGGCTATGCTCAACTGCCCGACCTTCCTCAGCTACTATGAGACGGCCGTATCGAGCACCCCTGATTCAATGGACAAATTTGAGGATATACTCAAAGAATGGTCAAATTACACCAGCGTTAACTTAACGGAGTATCCTGCGATGGCATATTCAGTCTACGATGTGTATACTGCACAGGTAAGTAGTTTACTGTTTCTGGCGTAAAAGAAATTAATTGAGCAAAAAGTCAATCTGATGGTAAGCGGCTATTGTTGTCCACGCATATTTAAAAGACATCAATATAAAGAGAACATCTGTAAAGTAATTAAAGTTTGATAATATGCCATGTAAATCCGTGTAACATAAGGATTTTGTACGTCATAATTAATCTTCAATGAAACGAATGATTGACTCTTTAGGTGATCAAAAGGCTCGCGGTTACCTTGGGTAAGGGTTCGCGATCCAACGAGGAAACACAGCTAGCCTTCTGGGCACCTTACCCATAGAAGACGGTGATCTAGGTTCAATATTCTACTTACAGTCTTGAGGGACTATAAGTAGAAAACAATACAAATGAGTTTTCATTATTTTTATTAGATTATTTATATTGCCTAATTCTACATTATAATTTATATATCTTTAATAATTATATAAGATAATTGATCTATATAAGATCAATAAAAAAGAATTTAGAAAGGTAGAAATTTCGGTTAAATAGAATTGATAAGCAATAAAAAAGATAGAGAAGGCCATCATTTTAGTGACCTGGATAGTTTCATAATTTCATCCAATGTCATTCTTTGCGATACTTACGAGTAGATTTTCGACTAACATCCACATTTTGTTAAAAAGGAGAATACACCACCTGTTTCTGTCCTGTGCGATTTCCCTCTCTGTCCGCTTTATCGACCGGATATCGCTTATCCGATCGTCTCAAATAGGCCTTCTTCATGCTCCGATCCTCTCCCAACCGTTCCACGTGCTAACGGAGGCGATGAGATTCTATTTCTCCTATTATGTTAGGCTCGGCCACGAGATTTACAACTTCGAAGTTGGTTCGGACCCTCCAGCTGCCATCGTCTCTCCTTGTTGGGCCCGAAATTTTAAGAAAAAACACAAAATGTTACAGTCTGAAATTTTACTAATGTAGACATCGAGTGGTTGTACAGTATTTTTTTAATTATTTTTTATTATCAGCACTCGTATTCCCAGGCGAACAAGATATGCCCGGGCGTTGTTGTACAGTATTGGTCATGGTAACACCGTCAAATAACCACTTATTAGTGTGATTTATTAATTAATTTCTAGATGAGTTTAGGCCTTTCTTTGGGTGACGATCTTATGAAAATATTCCCTGGCATTGAAGACGCTGCCGGCGGTGCTATTGATGTCGTGTTTGGAGATGACGATTATATCAAATACCAAGCAGGTAAGCATTAATTCAGGTGTTACTATTCTATTAGTCTATATCTTTAGAATTTAATGTATTGACTGTATGGGAGCTGTATACGTCTAGTCATCGTAACGGACAACAAACTGTAGACTAGCACAATTTTTCGCTTATCTTCAACAACGTCAAAACTCGACGTGTTGGTGAGGGGGCTTCGAGCTGGTGGAGCTCTTTGCCCCGGCTGCAGCTCGGAGGGCCACTACCCTCCGGTAACTATGTATGAGAGCCGCCGTGCTGTCGGCGAATCGCGCGTGCCAATCCGCGGCTTTCGTTGGCCCGTGAGGGCTACGTCAGTGGCTTGGTTGGCCAGTCATGGCTTTCGATGGCCTTTCCGGGCTTCGGTTGGCCATCATTGGCGTCTGGTGGCCCATCTGTGGCGTTAGGGGCATAAATCGCGACCTCTTACATCACCCTAATCCCGGCGAATGAAGTCACGTGGGTTCGATAGCCAGGTTTTTCCTTCTTCCTTCGTCTGGGGGTTGCGCATGTAGCGGGGCGATCCCGTTCAAGTGGGTATGGCGGCAGTTGTCGGCGCAGGCTGACTAGCACAACGCGGGTGCGTTCATATTAATAGTTGCTCTATTTCGCTCGCACGTCGTCCGTCCCGCTCACACATTGTGCTATATATTGTACTAGCTGTACGGCTTGTTAATATTTGTATATAAGGTTACGGTTTCCAAAATAAATGAGTTCACCTCAGCACTCGATAGTGAATACTTCTCTCTGTAGTCTGAAGTATCATTTAACCTCTACCTCTCGATTCTACAACTGTTTTAAGGTTCTGAGACCTAAACGGGAGTTTGTATAAAAACAAAAACGATTTACCAAATATGTATTAAATTTGGTGAAAGCGGGCATTTATTATTTATAGAAAGAATGAAATAGGCTTGCAATTAAATTATTTGAAAAACTTACCGCTAGCACCGTGCTCAATATTGGTTTGTATAGTTTGGTTTGTTGACGCCAATGTCACTAATGTCATATGTCACACATTGATTGATACGTTCCGGTGAGCGATTTCTGTTATATTTCAAGCATTAAATCCGTTCAAACAAGTTACACTCACATATAACCCATCATAGCCAGCTATGACCAAAAAGAGATTGATGGATTGTCTAAAGTGAAGATGTTTTGTGGTGTGACAGAGGAGGTATGTCAGAATAGAGGAGTATGGAAGGAAAGAACATATTGTGCTGACCCCACATGATTGGAAGAAGGTGAAAAGAAGAGATAGCTAGCTAGACAGTTGTTTCTTAGAATATTCGTAAGATGTAACAAAATTGATAAACTGAAGTGACAGTGGGCAACGTCATGTCAATCGCAATACCGATGAGTAATGAAGTAAACCGGTAATGTGGACTGTGTGTTTATAAATACAGTCTGAGGGTCCGCCAAGTGGACTGATGACCTGTCCAAGGTCACCAGTAGGGAATTGGATGAGGATAAGTAAGTGGGGAACCTGCTAGCGTAAATTTGGGACGGTCCACGTGCAGAGGACTGTGAATATATGATGACGACACCTAGAATATTTTCAGGTGTACTTCTCAATAAATTCTACAACGTGACAGAGACTTTTATGAACGGCGATGATACGCAAAGAGTACAAATTTACTCTGCCCATGATTTCAACGTTTTCTCCTTCATGGCCGTCACTCAAATTACTCCAAGACAAGGGGTCCCTAAATACGGTTCAGCGTTTGCTTTGGAGCTTAGGAAGGTCACCGAAACTGGAAAATATGTTGTCCTGGTAAGTGTTATTTACTTCTTCACATTAATTAATGCTGTCCAAAAAGACAATTACATTTTAGAAGATTAATAAATGAAATTAAATCATAGATCATAAGAAATATAATAGAATATACTTTATTGTATAGAAATGCTACATAAAATCAAACACATTAATATCATACAATCGGCGGTCTTATCGCCCATGGCGATTTCTTCCAGATAACCTTTGAATGGAGTATATAAAGACTAAATAGTAGGTAGTTACTAAACCAGTACTCGTACAATAATTTTGTTTATAATATAAAATTGTTTATAAAAGTACTAAAAACATCCATATAATTGTGTAATATTAAATTGTGTCAGCGAAACTTGGTTCGCGTTTCCATAACGACGGTGATATATATATATACATATATTAGTATGATTAACCTGTTCGTGCAGAAACGGAGAAAGAATATATTTCCCTGCGGCCGGACTGCCTGTTGTAAGAGGTGACATAACAACACACGACCAAGTGGTAGGATATTTGCCCGACTGACCGGCTACCACCCCTGGTCTAGAGTATGTCGCCATAACAGCCTTGAGTTGTGTTCCGGCATTAGTGACCAGGTTCCAGTCTCCCTTAAGAGAGCAGCAGCGACATTTGTAGCACCTTTGGTGTTACAAATTTTAATGTCTTTAGGCGATGGTAACCGCTTTCCATCAAGTGCGCCGTTTGGCTGTTTGCTGAACACCTGCTATAAAAAAGGTTGCATTTTTGTAATCTTCTAGTGCGTATGAGTATAATGCGTATTATTTTCATTTTCAAGTACTTCGTAGAAACTCGTTATCTACAACTTTAACATATTACAGACAGACGGATGTATAATACTGCTTTTTTTACCAGGCCGTCTTGCTAAAAGACCCCAAGACCATGGAAGTCTTATACCTTCCAGTTATCGGCTGCGATGGCCTGCTCTGTGACTACGATACCTTCAAAAACGCTACCTCCAGCTACTCCATGGATGAGGATACGTGGAGGTCTGACTGCGGTTGGACCGCGGATATGACGATCGATTCATCTGGCGTTGATTAAATTCATAAATCAAACTTTGGGTCTAATTCTAAAACTTCAACATTTCCGTACTTTAAATGTTCTGTAGCCATTTTAAGAAATTAGTCTTAATATAGGAATGATTATGTAAATCTGCCAATATTTGTCATAGTTTTTTGTTCTCAAAACAACCGGGTTATAAGGAGATAAAATTATGGTAAAATGTGTATTTTGAATAGTTGCTGCTGGGCACGAGGTATTACAATCGCGGAAAAAGTGAGGGTTGAAAAACATTTTCTTGAGTAAGCAAATGTAAGGAATATTGTAATTCAAGATATTAACAAAGTAAACCAGACCTTAAATCAATAAGCGGTGAGAAATTTCTTTTTGCTAAATTTTTAACTGTGAGGTGAAAAGCTATGAACCAAATAAGTTGGCAGAAATTAAAAATATATGCAACGATAATATAATTAGTCTCAATAATATCCTTTTGTTTTTGAGACATCTGATTAAATGTATAAATTATATATAGATATAAAAAGTAGAATAAATAATACTAAAGAAATTAAATGATAATTGCTTGAGTACTGCAGCTAAATAAAAGAAACAGAATGTCTATCAACTACGGAACAGCGTTTATTCCTTTTCTAGTACAAGTGTCTTCAAGTTTAAAAGATAAAGTGTAGTCAATAAATCTAGACAAAAGCTGAGCACATTAGACCCAACAAGATCGTGATACCATTACTACTGGCATTGGTGGGGAATAGTCTTAGGAAAATATTTTTCTCATAATCAAAACACTGGCGACTTTTGGAAAAGTTCAAATATTGCCTCGACTTAATTTATTATTCCTTCTGTCACTGTATTATAAAATACATAAATTTGTATCTGACTAGCTAATGTATTATTTTTCGCCTAAAATAGTGACAGCTTAATAAACTGCAACTCTGTGTGGGACTCACGTCTCACATTAAGCTCATACAATTTGAAGTAATCTGACTTTTTACTTGGTATTAAAACTGTTATAAAGCCTAATACAACATTTTCTCATACATATTTGTTTTATTTTGGGTAATAATATAAAAAACTTTTTGTAGTAATTTTATTCTCTCATTTTTATGTTCTATTTATTGTATTCCTTTATACATAAAATATATGAAAATATATAAAAAAGTTGGCGTTCGCCGGCAACGGAGTCTAAGGTCTAGGCTGCCGGTAATTAGGGCTCTTCTCTCTAAGGAGAACTTTTTCTTCAGTATCTTCACCTTCACCCATTTAATCGAGGGGGAGATTCTCTAGATGTCGGTCTAGACTCTTCGCTATTAGATCATTAACGGACACCACTACTGGTACGATGATCGTTGACTCTGTATACCACATGGTCTAAATATTTCGTTAATTTATCACTCTCTGCTCCTATAACTGGCTCATCCTATCCGATTTTCTGTCATCGTCGCGGCACAAGGCATTTGGTTCCAAAACGTCATGTACCCCGGCGGTGACAAGAGCCCGGAGGATGATGTTCTTGAGTGCCACGTATCGGAAATTTCTACCGGAGCAGATTCTGAAAGTCGCGTCGCCGAGGGCAATGTTTTTAGCCAGAGACCTGACTCCCAACGTGAGACAGCTAAGAGACGAACTCGCTGTTTCTCCCTTACAAGACGAAAAGTTTCTGGTACGAGCCGCTCAGCCTTATAAAGATAAGGCTGAGCGGCTCGTCCCAAAGCTTCTGGCTCTTTAGGCTTATGGGTAAGAAAAATAAAAATACCAGGCATAGCAGTACAGGTAGATGTAGTTCAAGTGCGCGCGCTTTAGTATGGTGTGTAACTTAATGTAGACTACATTTCAGAAACGAAAAAGGTGGTCGAAATAAAATATGTTGTACACTTGTTGATACGGCTATCACCTGCTATAAATGAATTATCTATAATCCATATATTGCATAATAAGATTTAAATAATCATTTTATTGCGTTATTTAGTATAATCTATTGAATCAGTGTTCACGCTTTTCGCATGAAGGTAACATGTGAGATAGTGTTTGTTGGCAAAAGCAGGTGGGCTTGATGGATGGCAAAAAAGACGTTATTATTGTGTATTTTAGAATTTATTGGATCATGTGTATATGACACGCACCTTACTGCTTCATAGTGTTTGTTAGTCATTGACAGAGATATTTTTTTTATTATTTTTTTTTACATTGGGAAATGCGTTGTCGCATTGTCAGACGCGCGGGGGATCATGCGCGGCCGGTATGTGGGGCTGCCCCGACGCCGATTAATCAATACGACCGGCGCCGGTATACCCACTAAAACCCCGTGGGAGCCTTATTCCGCCTAGCGCCGGGGTCACGGTACATGCGCTTAACCCGCAACCCCGGCAGCGGCTGGCCGCCTCGGAAACAGAGGCGGCCTCTCCTGTGTTCGGGCCGGGGAATGACGTTTCCCCGGCCCTGAGAGGGTCGCGCGGCTGCCTCTCGCGCCCTCTCGCGGCATTAGTGCGGGCGGAGGTCTCTCTGATCCCCCAGACCTCGACGCCCGCTGCCGCCCGCCCGTGGCTGCCATTTAGCCACGGGCGCTATCCTCGGTGGGGGAGGCCTGCGAGGCTGCGAGGATTGCTCCTGCGCCTTCTTACTCCTCCCTCTCTCTCTTCTTCCTCTCTTCCCCCGCCGCCTCACGCTCTCAGCAGCGTCAGCGGTGGAGGCTTTTTTATTGGGGGAGGGGGAGGCTGCGAGGATTGCTCCTGCGCCTTCTTACCCCTCCCTCTCTTTCTTCCTCCCCTTTTCTCGCCGCCTCGCGCTTTCAACAGCGTCAGCGGTCGAAGCCGGGGGAGGCCACTTAACTTCGGAAGAGAAGAGTGTTTTGGGAGGAGGTTTGGAAGGAAGGGAATGCTTTTAGGATTAGGAGGCGGAAAGGTGGGACACCACTGTCACGGAGTGAAGGGGGGAATGTGACAGTGGCCGCTCGGGGCCCCGGGGACGCATCCCCTTGTACCGCTTCCTGGACGGAGGGGAGTCCAGGGCGGCACACGGACAGAGATATGACTTATCTAAGATACAAGTATCTGAAATACAGATACAAGATACAAAATACGTATTTTCATCTTATATCTAGATACTTTAAATATATGTATTTTATATCTTGTATTTAGATACCATTCGTCATGTATCTAAGTATTTTGTAAATAATTTTAGACATAATTCTTTAGCAGTTCGGTTTGCCACCCTGTCATCTCTGGTCGAGGCGCAAAAGGCTCACAAACCACCCACACCTGAATGACTTTTCTCTTCTAGGAGTATGATAGTATATAAGAACCTCATCGAAGAAAAATGAGTGATATAATGTTTGAAGAGGTCTGACTTTAAAATAATAATATTTTATGACATTTGCATGATCTATTCATAATCCATCTAATAAACTTCAGTTCAATAAAATTCGGATTTCTTTCAAAATGTATTGTATCTTTGAAAGTATTTAGAAGATACTTATTTTGTATACAGTATTTCAAACATCATTTTCAAAAGTATCTTGTATCTGGTATCTCAGGTACGCATTTAAATAGTATTGTTACATACCGACAAAGAAATGCGCCGCTGGTTTATTATCCTCCCCGCGTTTTGAGTTCTTTTGTTCACTTCGTATTTAAAATTTGCAATTAAAAAATAGCCTATTGTTGTTGTTTTTTACTTTTTTGGCCGTTCGCAGGAATAATTAACTAGGTGTGCTAATCACTGTTTCTCGGAAATCCCAGTTCACGCGGTCGACTTTTTTGTATTGTATAGCTAGTATAAAACAATGCCCGAACGAAGGGGAACAAGACGTAGCTTCGATGAGCGATATAGTGACGGACTTTGCGCGTGTTATTGAATCGTGCAGTTTGTACTAATAGTGTCTAGTTATATTTGTACCTATGTTATACGTTTGTATAGTTCTAATAAATTCTATAGTAATTCCAACGGTATTTAAATTCTAGACCTGCGTAACTCGTAACAGTATCTTGTATTTTGTATTCAGATACTTTGTATAAGATAACCTGTACATCTGGTTATTGACCATTTTACGCAGATGTAGCGATGGCTTTAATTATATACTTTATATAAATATATCTCCTATTCTATTAAATGCACAGTAAAACTTCTGTACGTTGAACTTGAAAGGAGATGCTAAAAAATGCGAGTTATAGAGTTTTCAACTTATGCATTTCGAATTAAGAGAATTTTGTAAGGAGACAAGTTACTCTCGTTGACCGTGTTCGTAATACCGAACTAAGAAAGAGAGTTGGTCTGAAAGAGAGTGTCGGTGTGAAGGCAAGGAAAGGAATGCTCCGGTGGTTCGAGCAGGTGGAAAGAATGTATAATGAAAGAATGACTAAACAGATAAACAATGCAAAAGTGGATGGATGCAGAAGTCGCGCAACGCCACGACACATCTTCCATGATAAAATTGATCGTGTACTAGCAGAAGGTGATCAGGAGCCTTAAGGACAGACGAGCGTGCATGGCAAGAGCTATGAATGTCAAAGAAGCAAGTGAGGTGTGTAAGAATAAGCCTGAATGGCGCTCTGTTGTTTGTGTCTACTCCGCAAGAGACCTGGCGTGAAGTTATGTATGTATGTATATTGTAAGCAGACATTCGACATGTTGAGGTTAAGATTTATATTTATAGGTTGTAAAATCAAATTTTGCTATGTTAGAGATACAGAGGTCAAATTTATTTTTCGATTTATAGAGGGAAAATAAGTATTGAATTTGCTTATAGGAAGTCACTAATTATTTCGACTTATAGAGAGTCCAGATTTCGAGCAGCCGAGGTTTTGGGGGTTGAAAGCAAAATATTTTTTTTTTGCGTGTTTGGGAGATTTTTGCTTTATCGAGGTTCGACTTAAAGAGGTTCTTTCTACTGTAAAAGCAAGCAAGAGTATTAATATTAAATCTAAATAAATGCCGTGATTTTTGATTTCAATTAAAACATTTTCATTTCAAAACGATTAAATTTAGAAATTATGATGACGATTATATATAATACTAGCTGTCCTGGCAGACGTTGTCCTGCCCTGAAGAAATAAAATTTAGAACCCGATCTCAGCGCCACCTACCGGTTCCAATGGTATAAAAACTATCCTATCTTTCATGTTGGATCAAACTGCACACGGTGTGCAAATTTGATTAAAATCGGTTGAGTAGTTTAGGAGTCCATCGCGGACAAACATCGTGACAGGAGATTTATATATATAAGATAATATGCATTCAATGACTCACAGAACATCGCTTGGCACAGTGAAGTATTACAATTGTGACGTATTAAATTTATAGTAAAAAATGTGCAACTTAATGGGCGTGCAAATATCAAAAGTAAAATAAATCGTTGTATATTCACATATAAGTAAGTATTATTTATATATTATTAGTGCGCGGACGAAGGAGTATAAAATTTCGCACACTTATAGTTTACATAGAGAAGAAGCGGCGCATGCTAATATTTTTTAAATTAATGTATAAAGAATACATTAATTCATTAAAAAAAAACATTACACACACTACCATGTATTTAACGCACACACGCAATCTTTTGTTTATAGTTCAAGGCAAATTAACATTGTAGCCTTGACGAAATCTGTGATTATAGAAGTCTTTGACATTAACAATTATGGTTGAATTTCGACCACAGGCGACCACTATATTATTATTATACGTATTATATCTCAGAGTTAGCAGATAACATGCAAAATACTGGCCAAAATTTTCCATTTCACTTGCCTTTTCATTCTAAAACGTCTACATTGGCAAAATTGAAGTGTACGTTGAAGTCATTAAAAGAAGTAAATCGTTTGACAGGACTTGTCTTATATATATAACTGGCTTAAAGGCCTAGTTGCCAAGCCATAAATGCATAAACAAAGTATATATATATATATAATTATAAAAAGAAAGTTTGTCTGTGTACGTCCTTTATAGAATCGTAAACTATACATTTGTTCATGTGATGATCTTTAGCCATGTTGGTGTGCATGAGCCAAAGAAGGTTTCTGAATTGGTTCACAATTGGACCCGGTAGGTGGCGCTGCTGTCGGCATATCGATTGAAGCTTTCCGGGCAGGACGACGTCTGCCGGGACAGCTAGTAAAATATAAAATTCACACTAACCGATCCAAACAAGCTTTGATAATAAAACATTACTCAACATAAAGTCACGACTGTTGTTAAACAATGGTTGTGGATATTTCACATTGAGATAAAGTTCTCCATTTTTTTATACTAGAGCAATACCGCAGATATTGGGCACTATTAATAAACTGCCAAAGAACCGTTACAAAAAATGATAACTCAAGGTTACATTATAACAGAAATTGTGAAACATTATTATAATGAGATGAAATAGAGTGGCCCCCAAATGCCATACCGATTATAATCAATAATCGATTTTATGTTTAATCGGGTACACTGGTTTCTCATTTATAACATATTGGATCCGTTTGCAAATGTATCTAATAAATGAATTGCACCAATTTAATTTGATTATTTGTCGTCTTATATATAAAATGATTAAAGATTTTGCAGTGTCGATGATGTAATCTTGTCAATGTTGCTAGTTGCGAAATTAATAGATATTGTTACGAGCTACACAGGACTCGAATTAAAATGCCGTTGGAATTACTATAGAGTTTATTAGAACTGTACAAACACGTATAAAACAGGTACCAATATAACTAGACACTGTGTAAGCAGCACGATTGAATTACACGCGCAAAGTCCGTCACTATATCGCTAATCGAAAGTACTACACACTTCTTGCTAGTATCGTAATCGTCGCTTGACTGCCCCACTGCACTGGGATTTCCGAGAAACAGTAATTTGCACACCTGGCTAATTATTCCTGCGAACTGCCAACAAAGTCGAAACCATAACAGTAGGCTATTGTCTAATTGCAAATTTTAAATACGAAATAAACAAAAGAACTCTGAATGCGGGAGGGGCAATAAACCAGGTGCGCAGGATTTCTTTGTCGGTATGTAACAATAGGTATGCAGGTGGCCCAACTTGTAACAACATTAAATACAGTATTTCTTAGGCTTTCGTTAAATCAATTTTGCCGACACTCGTTACAGAGAATGCTTAATGTATTTTGAATATAAGTACTAAAAATTTGGGAAGGGCCTTAACATTTTGGGATTCATGTATTGTTTTTTATTTTATATTAAGCTGTATATATTTTAATTTTAATATAATATATAATACTTTTAAATAGATAAGTCGTAATCCACAATATCATAAAATTCTAAAGATGCCATCTCAGTACATTGGAGCTATTAAAAAAAAACAACACGGAACAACATGGAATAGACTATATAGATGATGGAGAACACGATGATTTTTTTTAGATTTCTTGTCTATTTGTCTGTTTATTCGGGATTCACTTAAAAACTACTGGGCCGATTTCGATGCGGTTTTCGCTGATCGACAGCTAATTCTTACACTTAAAATCTTGCGCTTCTTTTTATCTCGGGAATCCGCGTGAATTATTCCGAGCATAATTTCAATTGGTCAGATTGAAAAAAATGCTAATTCCCATGCGATTTTTTCAATGGTCGATAACAAATTTTATGTAATAAGCTGCGTGATATGATTTATCCTGGGAATCCCGCTGGAGTTTTCCCGGGAGTCATCTGCACTTGTTCGGGTGCATGAAAGCATGACTCGCTTGATGAGTTATCTTCTAGGTGCGTGCTCTACCTTATTCTATTTTATTTCCACCTGACATCAGAGGCAATGATGGTCAAACGCGAACCTATTTATTTTATACATTTTGTACTCTATTCGTTTGTGCTGTCAGCTACGTTTGTCGCAGGCTTGATGGCCGATGGAGCAGACGAATCCTAGACTGGAGACCACGTCTCGACGCCCTCCAGCCTCATGGACCGACGATCTACCGGTCGCCGGTGGAGGCTGGATGCGAACAGCGGAGGACCGCAATAGGTGGCGTAAACTTGGGATGGCCTACGTCCTACGTCGATCTTAGTCGCTATAACCGGAACCTGATTAGATACTTTTATCAAACCCGTAATACCTTCACAAGAGAAGTTGCAAGAAAAGTACTATTTATGCAAAAACGAATATGTAAAGTATTAATGAATCTATTCCCGCAACTTCAATATACTTTATTGTCCCATAGTCGGTTTTACAATGCCATAAATTAGTTGATAATGATAATGAAAAAAGCACTAATATACGGCAGCAATAACCTTATCGAACACTCGAGTTATTAATAAAACGTCATTAAGTAAATACCTTATTGAAATAAAGCCTTTTGCGAATGTTTATACGTAATTAAATGTCAGTCAAACTCGGAAAATTCTGTCCGCACCGAATGAATGAATAAATAAATCTTTATTTGTAAAAATACAGGTAATAGATATATATATGGTAACAAAGTCAAATGTTCTCACTGTATTTGAACCTACATATGCAGCGCGTTCCATTAGCAGCTCACGCCCAAAATGCTTCGTTGGTCATTCGTCTTGAACCGATTACTGAACCCAGCTGCAAATTACCCGGTAGGTGCGCCTTATGATGCTTATATACCCGGAATGAATCTTCTGGAACCCATAATTTCGATCTTCTTTTCGTTATTCTTTTTTTACTATCTATCCCTTTCTAACATCTATCTTCCTCTGTCTTTTCCTTTTCGAACTTTTATTCTAGAACTTTCGTGCATCGTCTATCCCTTTCTAAAATGAATCCGACCTTGTCTTTCCCTTCCAAAACGTTCTACATTCTTAATTCTCTAAAAGTCTTGAGACCGGCTTACGCTGCCAAAAAGTTCTACCACCGGTCACCATAATATAATTTGCAACAAAAATGTACTAGGTCCACATGTCGCTTACGATAAAATGGTGGTAAAAGGCCGATGTGTCCGCTCCCTTATTATAATTACAAAAAAAAAACTGACAAAATCGACCACAAAAGTTACCTATGTCGATAGCAAAGCGAATAGGAAGTCAAATGTAACAAAGAAAATCAGTTAAATTCACTAACCAATCAAATGTTGTAATAACGGTACAGATTGTACGAGTTTTTATAAGCAGTTTCTTTCTATTTTCGCGGTTTGTTGACCACTATTCTTCGTTAGATTCAATTGTTATCTGCGAAAGGATGGTATTGCCAATATAATTTATTCGCTTGTTGCTTTTGTTCTACTTAGTAGAGATGGATTTTGACATTTATTGCTCTCTGTGGGCTTAGTGCGAGTTTTTTCACTATAGTAGAATTATTTTGTCCGTGCAGTTTGGGTCATAAAATAAAACGAGTATTTCGCTCTCTTTTCCACTCACGGGCCTTATGGGCGGGCGTAGTGATGCGCATTATTGTTGTCGAAAAGCGTTATCGATAGTGTATTTAGTTTTGTCATTTTGTGGGTTAGTTATAAAAATGAAAAATATATATAATATATAAATAGATACAACAACGTATTTATTAAAATAAGAATAATAATGACTTATAATAAATTATTAATTAGGTATCTATGTTAAAAAACTATAAGTACAAAATTTTAGAATGTAACAAGTTATATTAAAACTAAATATAAATACTTATATCAAAGTTTAATATTAACAGCCAAAAAGATACTAATGATTTTTATACGATTGATAATCTTTCTTTGATAAGAATGAGTTTTTATCGATAATGACGTTGCGCCCGCGCAACACGCTCACCGCTTTAGCCGGGCTGAGGCCGAGTTTGATTTATGACCCAAACTGCACGGACAAAAATATCTACTAAAGATCCTATAGGGAAAAAACGTTCAAGATAGCGCAATTTTGTACAGGAAGGACTTATGCTGGTGTGCACCGACATTTAACCAAAGATTAAAATAAAATAATCACTGTTTATGCATACATTTTTGGCGGTTATTTTATTTTAATCATCGGTGCACACCCTTAGTGCCGTCTCGTGAGCGTGAAGGGAAACATAAAACGTGCCTTACAAAATTGCGTTAACTTGAATGTGGTCGAGTAGTAAAAAGACACGCACTAAGCACTCTAGATGTTCAAAGATGTTAATGAAATAAGCGGTATTGCATATTTATATATATAAAAGAAAGTCGTGTTAGTTACGCTATTTATAACTCATGAACGGCTGTACCGATTTGGCTGAAAATTGGTGGGGAGGTAGCTTCGAACCAGTAGACGGACATACGATACTTTTTATCCCGTTGGAACCGGAAGGTAGCGCTGAGATCGGGTTCTAGAACTCTCCTAATCACCTGGACCGATTTTGGTGGTTTTGTTTTTGTGTGTCCCCGGATGGTTTAAATCCACAATTGGAAGCGGTAGGTGGCGCTGGGATCGGGCCCTAGATTTTTATTTTTTCAGAGCAGGATAACGTCTGCTGAGACCGCTAGTAGAGATACATACAAAGTACTAGGATATGCCCGCGACTTTGTCTACGCTTGATTTGCAATTTCCGCGGGATTCCCGGGACAGGGTGTGTAAAAATCTCGTGTCAAGGTGTTTGTTTTGGAACTCCTCCGAAACGGTTTAACCGATTTTAAGGATTTTTCTTTGTATATTTAGGTAGGTAGGTCTGAGAAAAGGTCGTAAGTACTTTTCTCCGTTCTGTGGTATTGTTTATATTTTTATGGCTGAACAATGTTTATCGCGGCAGCTAGTTTATGTATATAATAGGGTGATCCAAAAAAAAAAAAATTGTTTCCAAACAGGCTCAAAAGTTTCTTTTGGGTTTAAAAAAAAAATACTGTGAAAAGATGAGCCCTTAATATTAATATTAAGATTGTCCTCATCGCATTTTTTTAATTCCCATAAGAATAACACAGGAAAGTTTATTTTTGCTTCTTCTGATTTTTGTACCGTTCAAACGAGTGGTTGACTGATAAATCGCTGTTCCAATCTTTATAGAGAATTGAACGTTCTACAAAAAAGGTCTGATAACATTTTTTATCATTCAACCAGTCGTTTGAACGGTACAAAAATCAGAAGAAGCAAAAAAAAATTTCTGTGTTATTCTTATGGGGATTTAAAAAATGCGATGAGGACAATCTTAATATTAATATTAAGGGCTCATCTTTTCACAGATTTTTTTTTACACCCAAAAGAAACTTCTGAGCTAGTTTGGAAAAAAAATTTTTTTTTTTTTTTTGGATCACCCTAGTATATAATGTTTTGTAATTTATGTGAGACAAAAAATGGGCTCTAAACTTGCCGCCACTCCAGATCCAGTCCTAGACTCCAGCCTACTCAGCCTATTTGTGAATCTCGAAATATAGTATATAACTATATCGAGGGCTTCATAACAAATGGGCGTACAGCCAAATGCGCAGTTCTAAACAAGGGATAAAATTGTGAATAAAACATAACTAGTTGATTGTATAAGGCTGCTATTTGGATTACCCTTCTTTTTAGGTACACTTGCATACTGGCAAGACTTTCTAAATTTTAACATGCATAGATTTTTAGTAAACAACAATTAAATGACATTTTTGCTTATACGCCCATTTGTTATGAAGCCCTCGATATATAAGATTGGAGACGGAGGAAATTGGAGCATTCCATCTCGGTCCCTATTGAAATTTGCTGATTAAATATTTTCACTTGTATATTTGGGATGAACGTACAAGTAAAACATGCATGTTTAAGATAATATATAAATAAAATAAATTGGCTATAAACCTGCGCTTAGGTTCTCGCATATGTGCACCACACACATGTGTCTGTGGAATAGAGGTAATCGACCCGGGATACCACGGTCTTTGTTGCCGCCGCAGTGCCGGCAGATGGTCACGCCACGCCGCCCTGAATGTCTTACGGAGGGCGCTTGCCACCGCTAACGTGGCGGCTCTATTGGAGCCGAACGGTATTGCACGTGATGATGGCAGGCGCCCTGACGGAATGACTCTAATTCCCTGGCAGCGTGGCAAGCCTTTGGTGTGGGATGCGACTTGCGTAGACACGTTGGCCGCATCCCATTTACCAAACACTTCTAGATCGGCCGGTTCGGCGGCGGAAACAGCGGAATCACTCAAGCGGCGGAAATATGCAACCCTCAGTGAGAGTTATGTTTGTGCCGTTTGCTATCGAGACGCTTGGACCGTGGGCCGTGGGGTACTGAGGCCATGAGCCTCTACCAAAATTTATCAAAACGACTCATCGACTCTTCAGGTGATCAGAGGGCTGGTGCTTACCTCGGCCAACGGATCAGTATGGCGATCCAGCGAGGAAACGTAGCCAGCCTTCTGGGCACCTTACCCATAGAAGACGGTGATCTGGGCTCAGTATTCTACTTATAGTCTTGACGGACTATGGGTAGAATACAATACAAATAAGTTAAGTTTTCTTACATTGTATTCAATAGTATGTAATTTATATTATAGAAGTACATACTTTTTAGATACATAAAAAATAAAATAAACAATAGAAATAATACAATATATAATATATAAACTACTCGCGACGATATCAACGAGAACAATGCTTCTCCGACATATATATTAGTATATATATAAAATATTAATATGGGTTATTGTTTGTTTATATTAGATATTTGCATATTGCAATATTTATGAATCCTATTTATATATGTGTTTTTTTAAATAATGAATAGGTCCGCGTTTGACTGACATTGCGTCTGATGTCAGGCGGAAATCCAGTCTAAGGTGGAGCACGCTTACCTAGAAGACACCTGTTCACGCAAGACTTGAAGACACCTACATTGTATTCTTCAGGAAAAACAGACGACGGTACAGTTCCGTTCTTCAGTGATACGTATGATAATAGTGGAGGCATAGCGCTTTGCCCGCTTTGTTGGTATTTCCACCATAAATTGGTGGCATGAGTGCGTACGTCTACTTGCCCGGTGATAAAATCGTGAGGGAGGAACCAATTCATGTAATTCCGTGGCACACTCCCCGAAGTGTATCCTATAGAATACAAACAAACTAGCGACTTTACGTCGATGACTTAGGCTCTGAAGCCTCTTGTCAAATAGTCGGTTATCGCCTATCAGTTTCCTAGCTCTTTTCTTTATTGACTCAAGTGTCTCGAGCTGGTATTTAGCTGAGCCATCCCAATGTATTAAATGTGCACACCACCGCCATACACTTGTGATTTCGTTCATAAATTCATAGCCCGGGTTGTCTGGAAAAAATCTCTCTAAAGCGTGACGGCCTATTGTTCTTGCCTGACTTTTTGATTTAATGTAACTACTGTATTGTTGATTTAATGTGTATATGGTGAACATTAATGGCCTTCGTTTGCTTAATTTTAAGAAACTGCTCAGTAACTGATTAACGAAAATGTTACCCATAAACTCCTCTTAAGGATAAGAGGTGGTGGTAAAGTAACTCATAAATAACTGTCAAAAATAACCAACATCGAGAGGTAGTTTAAGTGACTGCTAAGAGGCAAGATGGAAAGTTTTAGTTGAAACAGCCATTGATTAAGGGCTTAAGAGTCTCTTATTTAAGATAGCTAATCCTTTCTTAACGAGATTATTATAAGTAAGACCCTAAAGCGTTTTCTATTCTATTACAAGCTTTATTTAGCTTGCAATGGATGTACTTATGTATGTAAGTTCGGGTGGAATCTTGCATTTTGAATTTGACCAACATCCCGGTTTCCGATTGATCTAAAATTTTGCACGCATATGCATATATATCGCATGACAATGCAATAATATGGTACTATGGAGCTGTTTTTTTATATTTGTTAGTAGGTAAACTGGCAAACGGGCCACCTGGTGATAGGTGGCTACCGTCGCCCATGAACATCTGCAACCCAAGGAGAGCCGATGCGTTGCCTACCTCGTTGAGACTTTAGGTATCTGTTTACGCCCTTTTTGAGGAGCCCCATATTGTAGCGCTCTGGGAAAACCGCGGGAGCCCGCGGGCTCATTCCATAATCCGGACACATATGGCATGAAGGAGCGTCCGCCACGTACCGTGGACGACTTCCAAGTGTCCAGGAAGTGTGGATGAACTCCCAATCACCGGCGAGCGGTGCGATGGTAGAATGGCGACGTAGGCACCAAATCAAACAGCTCATCAGAGCACTCCCCGTTGTACAGACGGTAGAACACTCTTAGAGCGCCAACGTCTCTTCTGTGGCTGAGAGACTCTAAGCCGTCTGCAATTTTGGGATCGTCGACAATCCGGACCACTCGGCGCTGCAAGCAGTCAAGTGGGAGCAGCTATTACTGGGGCGTACCAACCTAAAGATGGGAGCAGTACTCCATATGGGGACGGACTTGAGCTGATCTGATGATGGAGTCGGAAGGTGGCGTGGTGGTGTTTGGAATCGTTTTACTTGTCTTGGCTAGCTCTCTGCTGCTACATGATATCCAGGATCTCAAGCTTTTATTTAAAAAACAAGTTATTCTATTCTAATTGCACGCTTTTCCAGACAGGAACCCACCTTTAAGTTGGGGGCGCGAGTGCTTTAACCGCTGAGCTACCACTGCTTCGTCTATTTTGACAAGTTTATATATTTTAAGAGGAACGGATTGATTCGGTTCAACGCTCAAAGAGTTCATTTGTCTCGCTTTTTATGCGTTCACACTGACATTCCGGTTTTTGCCAATCCAATAAAAATTTGACGACTTTTCGGTTATACATCTTATGAACTTGACTTATTTATATGAACTAGTGGTCACCCGTGGTCGAAATTCGACCATAATAATTAGTGTCAAAACCTATATTTCTATAATCACAAATTTCGCCAAGGCTACACTGTTAATTTGACTTTAACAATAAACAAAAGACTATGTATTATATATGCGTGTGTGTGTCAAATACATGGTAGTGTGTGTAATGTTTTTTTTATTGAATTAATATATTCTTTATCGATATTTTTTTTTAATATTAGCATTCGTCGCTTCTTGTCTATGTTTGTTTATTTATTTTTTATTGCAGGAATTCAGCAGACAGGCAGACGGCCCACTTGATGGATAGCGGTTACCATCGCCTATGGACATTTGTAACACCAAAGGTACTACTAATGCGCTGCTGCTCTCTTGAAGGAGACTGGAGCCTGGTCACTAATGCCGGAACACAACTAAGGGTTGTTATGGCGACATACTTTAGACCAGGGGTGGTAGCCATCCAGTCGGGCAAATGCCCTACCACGTGGCAAATAAACTGGCTATATAAACTATAAGCGTGCGAAATTTCATACTACTACGTCCACGCAATTTTCGAAAAAAGGGGTACAAAGTTTTTGCTTCACGTATTAATATAATGATTTAATTACAAGAAATTTTCATCCGTGCAGGAACGGAGAAAGAACACAATTTCCTGCGGCCCGGCGGCCTGTCGTAAGAGGCGACAAAACAACCCACAGCCAGGTGGTAGGGCATTTGCCCGACTGGATGGCTACCACCCCTGGTCTAGAGTATGTCGCCATAACAACCTTGTATTGTGTTCCGGCATTAGTGACCAGGTTCCAGGCTCCCTAAAGAGAGCAGCAGCGCATTCGTAGCACCTTTGGTGTTGTAAATGTCCATAGGCGATGGTAACCGCTGTCCATCAAGTGGGCCGTCTGCCTGTCTGCTGATCTCCTGCATAAAAAAAAATTAAAACCTAAAGATAAAACTGCTATATAGTAGTATATAGGTACTACCGGACATTTAGTTTTTTAAATTCGTTCTATTCAAAACATTCTTACAAGATAGATGCACGGAAATAAATTATTTTTAATTTGGTTATTTATGAGTGGACATAATGTAAATTGTCTGCTATTAACATTTTCATTAATAACAGCTTTAGATAGATATATAGCTAGATAACTCTTTATTGTACACCAATACAAACATGAACTTAAGGCTAAAATTATATCTAGTTATGTACAAAGGGCGGTCTTATCGCTAAAAAGCGATCTCTTCCAGACAACCCCAGAAAAGAAATTATATGATAATGGCGATGGTGGTATACGTAACATATAGTACAAACTATTTACATTTTAATAATAAATACATACATTATATATATTACATAGATATGTACTTAATATACATACCATACAAATACATATCTATAATATATATTTATAAGTGAATTTAAATATCATATTCCAAAGATAGATAGTATTTTTTAGTCATAGTTTTAAATATCGCTAGCGATTTTGCTTGTCTTATTGTAACAGGAAGCGCGTTCCAGAGCTGTATAGCCGTAACTGTAAAAGATTGTTATAAAAACTTGAGTTATGCGCAGGAGTGTTCAACTTAAGTTTAGTAGAAGGGCGTAAATTATGAGAGCACGAAAGAAATTCAAAACTTTGTTTAAGGTAATCAGGAGCACTAGGGACAAATAAAATACCATAGAGAAGAGCAAGGATGCGAGTATTCCGGCGAAATCGAATTGGCAACCACTTGAGCTTTTTATTTCATTATCTATCATTATATATCATTGCTTTGGATAAGCGTGGTATAATATTAGCACCCCTTTACTCGAAGGCTCAATCCCAGCAGTGGGACGTTTATGGGTTGTTATTAGATATAGATAATACCAACGGAACATTCTTAGCGTGGGAGTATACAATGTGCGCGCTCGTTTGCTGAATATATTGATAATATTGTTTCAACTAATGAACAATCTCCCTAAATGCGTTTGAGCAAGTCTGTTTCAATAATTACGACGAGTTGAAGCGTTCTTGAATCACACGAGGAAATTTCGATAGTTCAGCCTTGGCGGTGCGCAGACGGGCGGCAGAAACACAGGCGCTCTACACGCAGATCTTGTCTTTATCTTCTTTCATGCTATTTGTCATCAATATTCTAATAAGTTAGCTAAACCTCGACGTAGCTAAAATTTAAAAAATAACAAATATAAAAAGGTTTGCGTTTCGGGACGCTCGACAGAAGGGATAACTTAAAGTAATCTAACTTGAACTATTTAATATTGAAATTGTTTGACTTGAGAAAAGGTTAGGTTATTAATTTGCGAAATATGCTGTGGGTTAGAGTGAGAGAAGTTGAGCCTGTCTACCGCTGCCGTATGCGTGAGAGAAAGCGTAGCCAGATCGACTGGCGCCGTACCGCGTTACGTAACGATCGGGTTTACCCTCCAATAAGAAGTTATCATTTCAAAAAGTATTACTGGAATGGTTTTTAAAACACCAGAATGACCTAAGTTTAATTTTGACCACTTATGATAGATTGCAAAAAAAAATATTAATTTAACTGTACTGTTCAATAATCAGTGGGATCAGGGATCAGTATCCAAGCTCAACTAGTACGAAAATAAATTCCTGTAAGCAACAAGGCGTATTTTCTTCACCCTACTGCAAGATAGCACCAGCATTCGAATAACTACTGCCAGCATCCACAAGCAAGAGCAAGTGTACAAACTGTACATTCATACACAAAACAAACAGAAACATAACAGACAATCAACACAAAATACTTATACAAAACTTAGGAGAAATGCGGTTGGCACACAGTATTTTGCTGTGCCAATACGTCCAACACAGCACTAATTTTTTGTGTCCATCTTCTAAATCAAATATGTCATAATACAATATTTATCTATTTGTATTAAAGTACTAGTTTATACCGTCGATTTCACTCGCGTCAATGCAGATTTTGACAAACAAATGTCGAATTATTGTTACACCGACCGCCTAAAAGTCATTTATCTAAACCTCTTTAAAAGGTAGGCTACGTCCTTTTCTGCGCCCAGGGCAAGAAATAAGGCCTGAAAGCGAAACTAATTAACAAACAAACTTATATTCGCATTTACGATGTTAGTACGACTACTGGATATACAGGATTAGTACTGCATACTAATATGGAAATATAATTATATTATAGTAGGTAATATAATTACTTGGCTATAAATAGTGCATATTAAATAATTAATTTTAACGCTTAAAGGTAATCTTGTCAAATCTCAGTCACATTCGTAGTTACTGGCATAATATTGATATATCTTCTAGCATCATATTATGAAACCTCGCGCGTTTAAAACGCTCGACTGTACTGTAGCTTGCACTGAGATTGAAGATTTCATGCCACTGCTGTCTGTCTGTTCAGATACCATCTAAAGAAAAATATGGATACGAACGTAATTTTCTTAAATATCTTACTAATATAAACGAAAGCAAAGGTTTGTAAGAATGTATGGATGTAAATATGGTAGTCTTTCAAAAACTACTGAATGGATTTTGGTGAAACTTTACAATAATATAGTTTACTGTAATTTATCCAAAGTATAACGGTTTTCCATCACCACGCGTGCGAAACCGCGGGGTGCAGCTAGTTAGACATTATAATATATTCAACAAACATAAAACATATCTTACTGTAGAATCAGAACCATTTTTAGACCTTTGAGAACCAAAGCAACAAAATATGTATGGGTTATAACAGCACAAGTCTGTTGTAGATGTGCGTATTTGTCAAGGAGATCAACCAGCTCATATTGGTATCATTTAAACTTAGTGGCAGTTTTGGGTTGTGCTCTATTTTATACGCCTAAATAATTATATACATTGATTATTATTAAACGTTTACTTTTGATAACGTGGATGAAATAATCTTCTTTAATGGAATAGTTTCCATGAGACATAAATTTAACTTGATGTTTAGACTCTATTCCACCATAAACGACTGCAATAAGCAGCTGAAGTCATATTGGATGATATGTGTTGAGACAGAAGATGTATGTCAGAGTAGAAGAATGTGGAAGGAAAAGACATATTGTGCTGACACCAAATAATTGTGTGAAAGTGATAAAGAGAAAGAAATATTGTAAAGTTATTCTTAAATGTTTACAAATTTTAATAGTATTAAATTATGTCTACCTTAATGATTAAACTGCACTACAAATAAATCACTTAAATAATAAGAATTATTGTAAATATATTTACAGATGAAAAATGGAATATAGATCGCTGCCGGTGGACAGGTTTCCAAAATGTTGGCTGCATTTCCCGTTGAAAACGCTGATCCGTTGTCCTAAATATAGTGCAGTGCTTAAATATTAGTTTAATATACTACATGCGCATACGTATATACTTACAGATACTCACAGATAACCTAACACTTTGCAAATGACTCTTTGACATTCAGTCGCATCCATACTTTTCTTTCTCAGCTATATTTTCTTTACCGTTAAGAATCGTTTTGTAAACAATATAAATAATAGTAGTATTAAAGCAACACAAACAGTCACTGTCGCGCAGTCGTCACGCGATCACCTCCCACGTTTAATTGACAAATCGTTATGAACTAATTCTCCATTAAAAATGTTCCTTGCAATCCTTACTTTAAGTGTTTTAACTCCTTTAATCAGTACATTAAGTATAGGCACTGTGAGTGAACAGAATGTGACAGAACCGCACGCGAATGCAAGTGAATTCTTCCCGGATTGGGTTCCATTCAAAAACAAACACGGTGAAGATTTAGGCGAGTTCGTTCAAGTAGAAACTAAACCTAAACCAAAGAAAAGGCTAGCTCTGCCAATTAATTTCGTATTAAGGGCTGTAGCTGAGCCAGAAGGTGATGATTATTACGACAAAGGACAAGGGGAAAGTGAGAATGAAGACGATTTCGAGAAAAAAGAATGGTCTGACCTTAATAGACCAGCAAGCAAAGTTTCAGTGAACCATACAGCTATTTCAGAAATAGATGATGTTGTTAATATTATTAATAAAAACCCAAACGACCCAATATTAGAAGCTCTTAATAGAGGTAGTGCGAAAGATGATAAAATTGAGCCAGAAAAGAAGATAAAGATTCTGAAGTAAAGGAAGAGAAGCAAAAAGAAATTGAAGAAGACAAAATTGATGAAAAAACTGGGAAAGAGAAGGAAAAAGTTGAAGAGGACTATGATGAGGGAAGTTCAGAGAAAAATAAGACGGAAACTAAAAACGATGAGCAGACTGAGGCGGAAGCTAAGAAAGCTAGGATACTTGATAGTGTTGATCAGTTAAAAGAACGACATGCTCAAGAGCAAAGATTCATATCCGAGAAAATAAGGGAAGAAGAGCTATTCAGTGAAGAAAGAGAAAGAGAAAAAATACCGCCAGTAGAACGTCAAGACAAATATAATATAAGGCGTAAATCGAAATACACTCCAGAAGATTATGACGAGTATAATGAGTCAGAAAGTTTAGAAGAAAAATATAAAATGCAACGTGAGCAAACATCAACAACTGAAGCACCGAAACGGATGATAAAGAAGAAGAGAAAAAAAACTACAGAGCCCGGTAAACTCTCAGTATTTAGAAATCCAAGAGTTTTCATGATGTACGACGATGAAGGGCAAGAAGTAACAACTGCTAAACAAACCAAAACGCCAACACGTGACAAAGAGAAATTTTCATCAAAATATCAGTCCACACCAAGAACAGACGTAGAAGAAAGTGAGAGAATATCTTTGCTTCCTGATGACACCGAATCCAAAGAAGGCGAACCTACAAAATTCTTCCCCAAAAAGAGAAAAGGTACGAAGAAGAGAATAAAGTTAACGACCCCAGCGACTGATTCTACTGTAGCTGAGACCATTCCTAACAGATTAGCTAAGGAACTGACTACTCTGGACACTACTGGATATACTACAGCTGTGGAAGTAGATACGCAAACTGCTGCAGATGTTACTTCTACAGGTGAAGATGCAGATCCTTCAGCATCGCATGCGAATACTGAAGTTAAAGATGCGGTGCCAGCGTCTTCGGATCATAAAAAAGATGCAGGAAAGGCTGAAAACTACAGTCGAGAAAAAGGTGAGTAAGCTTTATTATTATATACTATCAGAAATCCAACGCTATTGTAACTATCTCAATTCGTATATATTTGTTTAAACAGCAACAAAGCTATTACTATTATCTGTTAGCGATTGAAACCCACCTATCACCACACATTGTTTTGTACGTTGTTATAGTGTATTTATATGTACTGGAACTACCTGTGAACTGCTACTTCATCTACCATCATTTTTATACTAGCTTTTGCCGGAGCTTAGCTTATGTGAACAAAGCAATATATTTCTTAGAAATTTCAGACTTAATTTTTTTAAATATTTTCACGCAACCTTGAAAAATTATGGCCTTATAGTATGAGCTATCTGTCAGTGAAAGTCTCATCAAATTAGGTCTAGCCGTTTCAGAGATTAGCCGGAACATCCAGACAGACAGACTGACAAAATTTCAAATAATTGCATTTTCGAAGTTTCCTGATCTGAATTACCTTCCATGATTTTTTTCACATTTTGGAAATTGCAATCTACAAGCACGAACTATTCACAGATTTATTATATAATAATAGATTTTCATCATTTAAGCTATGGAATTCTATAAATCATTTAATTGCTTCATTATTATATTATATATATATAATTATATATCATTTAATTGATCTTGATCAAGATCCTGCGATCTTACATAATAATTCATTGATTGCAATACACTTGTCCGATTATCAATTAATTCACATTTTTATTCGATAAAAGACAAAAATGATTACAAAAGTATCGAGTTCGAGTTTGTACAATGCGTTTAAAAATGTGAAAAAATCAGGAAGGATAATTCGGACCACAATATTCCCAAAGTGCAATTTTTGTCTCTCTGTTAGAGCATCACGTGAAAACTACTAAATGGATTTAAACAAATCTCGACATAGATCTAGCTTATATCCCGGGGCGTAATTAAGGATATTTTTTATCCCAATAAATGACATCGCTTCCGCGGGATAGACGAAAATAGCGAAAAATGTGGCGCAGCGATCGCATCTTTTTTGGAATCTATTTAACGTATATGAAAGAAACTCAACATAGTTCTGGCTTATAACCCGAGCTACACATTTATCTACACGAATGAAGTCGTTTCTTGTAGAATAGACGGATTAGCAAAATAGATGGCGTTGCAATCGCAAATACCTACGTTGTTAAAAACAACATCTCATATATTGTATTACTCAAATCAAGTTGGCTCGCCTCTGTTTCGCTGCGCAGTCGTGTAGACTATGGACTTAGTTTCTTTGTTATTGTAGTAAGCAGTAAAGTTTGAGGTAAAACATCTAACTAAATTTGTACAAACGTATTGTTACGAGTTTAGCGGTACTCGAATTAAAATGCCGTTGGATAGATAGATAAATAAAAAACAATTGTTAGCTAGACGTGTTGCTGGGGAGTTTCTTGCCGCTTCTTCTCCTTAACAGCAATAACACGTTGCGAAGCGGTGTACATAGACTAGGAAGTAAAATTAAATTTTAACCTATATGTATTAGGGTGGTCGTTAAAAATTGAATTTCTTGCGACGCCCCCTAAAAAGCTTCCTTTTAATGAAAAAACACTGGGATTTTTCAAGTCAAGACATCACGTGCCTCAAGACGATTCAAGTTAAAACTAAAAATATAAGAAAAATTGAAAGATAAGCTTGAATCACGAAGAATTTTAAACTTTTTCTGAAACTATAATTTGAAATTCATCACTGAGAATGATAATATGGAAGGTTTTTCATTGTTAAAACTATTCCAATCTTAAAATAATTATTACTTCTAAGTATGAAGAAGTTTCCTGAAAAAACATGATATTACCCAAAAATTAACTTGAATCGTCTTGAGGCACGTGTTGTCTTGACTTGAAAAAATTATAAAAAAACTCAGTGTTTTTTCATTAAAAGGAAGCTTTTTAGGGGGCGTCGCAAGAAATTTAATTTGTAACGACCACCCCAATAATTATGTATGCCTATATGTAACCTTCAAAAAGTGTTCTCCAGTGGAACTTATTTTGAATAAAAACTTTTGAATTTTGAAAATTTTTGAATTTTGATAGATAACACTTTATTGTACATCAATACAAACATAAACTTAAAGACTAAAATTATATTTATTTATGTACAAAGAGCAGTCTTATCGCTAAAAAGCGATCTCTTCCAGAGAACCCCCGTTGGAATTATTATAGAGTTTATTAGAACTATAAAAACATGTTTAACACAGGTACAAATATAACCGAACACAACAAGTCCAACCGTAAGCAGAAGGTCGTAATTAGTCGTAGTTACTATTAGATTCCCGCATATACAGACGTCACGCTCGTGTCGTAGTCATCGCTTGACTGTCGCCCCCTCTACATAAGGCCGTCGTTTTATACTACACAAATTGAAATGAATCCGCAACACCTGGCTAATGTTGCTAATTAGCTAGTACAATAGGACAATAGGCTGTTCTCCATAATAACTAGAAACGTATGCAAATAAATAAGTCAACAAAAGAAGACGATCATAAAAGAATTAGAATCGTTTCAATCTTATTCGTTATTAGTTCAAATGTCGACGGGTAAAAAGATGTGTTTTGTTTCAGATATACAGGGGGGTTTTGTTTTTGTCAGGACCTGAGTTGTAACAGTATTATAGAGCTTACCACCTAAGGGGACAACTTTGGTCATATAAATTTTCTTCTTCTACATATACAATTTACTTATATAATGAATTATACTGGCGATGTCATTTCTTATCTTATTTACATCTAGAAAATTGACTCAGCAAACGTATTTCACCTTTCCCAAAATGTTATATATGAAAGTATCTCTGGACCCTGCCAAAAACACACTTGCTCGTCTTAACCATTTTTATTTGCCGTCTTATAAATAAATGAAATTGAAAATTGATTCATATGCTTTGGGAATAAGGACTAGAGAGATAAGATTTAGGTTTCTTCACAATTGTACCGTTGTATGAATTGATTTGGGCATATCATTCATGTAATACTTGCAACAACTCAGAACGGTTTATGGTAATAAAAGAACAGCAACTGCTCACTATACTTATAATAATCAGAGAACCTTACGGCTTAAACACATTTCATACACTAAACTGACATGCACAGGGTATCAAAATTAATATGAACAAGACGAAAGTTATGGTGTTTGAAAGAGATGAAAGAATGACAAGTTGTAATATACAGATAGGAAATCAAAAGTTAGAACAAGTTAGTGGATTTGTTTACTTAGGCTGCATGTTTACCAGAGACAGAAAGCATGAAAGGGATATTGAAACGAGAGTTAAGATAGGTAATTGGGTAAATGGAGCGCTAAATTCTTTTATGAATAGCCAGACAGTGTCTGTAAAGGCACACTTGGCTGTCCATAAAGGAGTGTTGGTCCCGACCCTGATGTATGATAGTGAAAGTTGGTTATGGCAGAAGAAACATGAAAGTAGGATAAACGCAGTTGAAATGATAAAGATGAGAAGTATATGTGCGGTTAGCTTATATGATATGATAAGAAACAGTGTGATAAGGGATCGTTTTGATTTGAAAGAAGATGTATTAACAAGAGTTGAAATAGGAATGTTAAGGTGGTTTGGACATGTAGAGAGAATGGATAAAAGTAGAATCACAAAACAGGTGTATGACAGTATTGTGAATGGTAGAGTCGTTGCCGAACATACCATGACCAAATATCAGAATTGTTGAAGAAAGGTCAGGTAAAAAGCATTTCAAATAAACGTGCAAGTATGAAGAGGTTAATGAAAGTAGGTGAAGCGAAAGTTGTCAGAATTTTCGCAAGTGGAGATCCATAGCTCTGCCTACCCCCATGGGAAACAGGCGTGATATTATGTATGTATATATGTAAACTGACACACTCAACAGACTATAATAACACCAAAGTCCTAGAGGTTTTTCCGTTTTGATTTACGGGCGGGCGATACCGGGGATTCCATGTTTTTCAGGTGTGCTATTATTTTATTGTGAATAAAATAATTTATTATTTAAAGATTAATAGAACCAAATTATGTATTTTTCTTTTATAAAGATGTAGACAGTTTTATATTCTGTTTTAATCAAAATTCAATGAGTAAAATGGTTTCATATCAATAAATTGGTGGTGATTTGATGACTATTTTTATTAATACAAAATAATATTAAAAATTTAAAAAAAACACGTGACGTCTCATATCGTGAAGCCTTATGATAATTGTTTTGGTCAATTATTGATCAGTAAATAGCAACGAAAAGCTGTTTTGTGTGCAACTTTTTCAAGGCAACAGGAACCTTAAGAAGAGGTATGAAATTGTAAACATGAGTTTGTTTAGAAGTTTGACACTTCTTGACGGTCTTAGAATATAAGAATAGGAAGATACCTTTATGCCAGAAAATCACCCACCTAGACACATGAATAAATTCCTATAATATTTTTTTCGGCTGCTCCTCCGCCAAGACAGAGTCTTTTACTTACTAATGTATATTTACTATATACTATTACATTTATTTATCTAATGTATTATATATTTCTGCTACATATTTATATATTACTCTATATTAATACTATTAACAATCTTATAAATTATAATAATCAGAAATGTCCAGTCTAAGTCAATTCGCTCCCTGGTGTATAAGTATAACAAATTTTATTTACAGTTTTTAAAACTAGGTTAATCAACTGTGAACTTTAATGTAACGCCTTGAAGGTTAAATATAAAACATTTGTCCTTTACAAGTGTATACAAGATTGGCAAATAGCTAAATAGGTCTAATTTCACAGATAAGATTTTCATATTATGAGCACCGATTTCTCTTTGACAGAATAGGATAATAGATAATTTGTATCAGCGCAATAAATAAATCTACAATATTATAAATTTCTATAAATAAAAGAAACAACTGAAATACACTATATAAATTTTTTTAAGAACACGATGCAATTTTTTTATCTGTTTGTTCGGGATTCACGTAAAAACTACAAGACCGATTTCGATTCGGTTTTCACTGATCTACAGCTACATTTCATCCCGGGAATACCGCGGGAATTTTTCTGGGAATTATTTAAAACGACCTGTTGAAAAAAATCCAATATATATTATGTACTAGCTGTCCCGGCAGACGTCGTCCTGCCCGGTAAAAAATAGGGGTTGATCGTAGAGGGTTGAAAATTTAGGGTTGTATCTTTATTTATATTAGGTTGTATATGTATCTTTTAATGCTGTATCATAAAAAAATATAAATTAAAAATGTTGTCTAAAAAATAAATAATAAAATTTAGGGGTGGACTACCCCTAACATTTAGGGGGATGAAAAATAGATGTTGGCCGATTCTCATAGATACCGGATAAGCACAAAAAATTTCATCAAAATCGGTCAAGCCGTTTCGGAGGAGTATGGCAACGAAAACTGTGACACGAGAATTTTATATATTAGATATTATCACTGATCGATAGCAAATTTTGTGTAAAAAATGTGTGGCACTTCTCATCCCGGGAATTCCGCAGGAACATTCCCTAGGTTTTTTTTTATGTTTACTCATCATCATGTCAATCTACTCCACTTCTATATGGTTTCACAATAAGCAATATAAGCCGCGCGCAGGTTTGCCGATCACTACTTACTATATATATACTTATGTAAACTATATACAATAATAAATTTATTGCAACCACTATTTATGTAACCTTTTTTGTCAATCCTGCTGACCATCGACACGTGACATCATGAGACAGTCGGCAAACCTCCTGTGCACGGTAGTACTTTCTGAGAAAAATGTATGTAACACGTATAGTTAGGGGGACAGAGAGACTGACGGTTCAAAAAAAAACGCAACCGTTATGAAACCAATCAAATTCAAATCAAACTCACAAATCACAAATCAAACCAAAGGTTTCTTTCCATTTTTATCAAAGTGGTTTTGAAGCCCTAAAACGAAATTCGAAAGTAGCACAATTTTGACAAGCAATAATTCCGTTTTTTCTAGACTCATTTGGTCGTTTAATTTTCCGGACATTACGACCGGATATTGGACGGTTGATCGGAACACGGCTATCGATACCCGCCGTATAACGTACGCCTTATGAAAATGAAACCTCGTGTATTATTTTTATAAGGTGGCATTTTAATTTAATTTTTTGCCAAATCGAACTTTACAGATCACTTATTAAAAGTTATGAATCTACCACTGCTCCCAAAGCAATTTTAATTATTGTTTGAAAGAGAACAAACGGCGCAATAAACTTCCTAGTAACATAGGTAGGTCGCTCCCCCACAAAGATAGTTCGAAGAAATGTCCATCTTTTTATAATTATTAACTTACGGGACGATAATTTATTCTGCCGTTACACAGTTTTAAACTAGTACGGAGTGTAATGTCAAGTTAAGCATTATTGTATGTTGTACTTGTTAAGCTGGAGAGCAATAAATTCTTTAATATCTTTACATCATTTATGTATGTCTGTAGGGACCGTTGACCATAAAAGTGGTACGGACTTTTGGAAGGCTTGCGTGGGACGATGGGAAGGCCAACACGTAGAGGCCCCTTGACAAATTTAATATAAATGTGGCGTGGCGATGACCGGCGATTATCCCTGTCTACACCATATAATAATGCACCCAAGGACAAGCCCCGGCCAGTGTAGGACTATTGTGGGATATGATAACAAAAAGTACCGGGCTATTGCTATTAACTGCTAGTGGCTAGGGGTATACGAATAAGGGGACTATGGCATCTGCCCGTCGCAATGTTCAGGGAACATGGAAAATTGGGCAGACGGTGACCCGCCACTCCTTGCATGGGCCCAGAAAAATGCCATAAAAGACAGGGGCGACATGGGTGTGAGTGGCTAAGGGGTGTAGAGAGGTGGGCTGCAGGTTCACCGAAGCTACTTCTGACGTGATGCCATTTATCACACCCACCCCTGGAGCTTGAGTCGTAGCTCTAGCGATCTCTACTCCATGCCGGCTGGCTAAGGCAAGCACGGAGGCGGGTACGAGGTGTCGCTACTTACCTAAGGCTTCACCACAAAGCCCCCTTGATTTATTATTATAATATATATGTCTTTGGGGACCATTGGGGACATTTGGAGGGCTTACATGGAAAGGCCAACACGTAGAGCCCCTTAACAAATTTTATGTGACGCAACTCGGGCAGTCCTATGTCCAGCAGTGGAGTACGGTAGGCTGACGACGATGGAGGAAAACATTATTCAGCCTTTTTTATACGTGACAGATCTATGTTGAAATCATTATTTTAATTGCAGCTTTAAGGGCCGTCTTGACTGGTGAGATATCGCGCTCTCACAGAATATCAACTTGGAATGGTTAACCCTGGGATAATTGTGTTTCAAACAAAGAGTAAGAGTGATAGCCCACTTACCATTCCCTAACCTTCATTCCTAATCCAATCTTCCTATTTCATTCCCTTAACCCACCGCCATTGTAAATGCGTGCCATTTTCATATCAAAAACGTTAAAAAATGTAAAAGTCAACTTACTACACTTGTATCATAAATAGCAATTATTTTTATTTGAACCCTCTCGTACTTCATAAGTACCAAACAGCCGTCAGGCTGCACTTTCAACGTTACTTTTCCACAAATCAAACTAGAGTAGACATACACATAATATTATAAATAATTACATACATGTACATAATTTTGAAATTATTTTTAATTTTGTGAATATTCTAAAATATTGCAAAACAATTCTAGAAAAAATATTTATTATGATTTTGAAGTTACGTTACGTATATGGTGCCTATTAAAACTAATGATTTATATAATCTAGCGTGATGCTACTGAATCTAAAGAAAAAGGATCCTGAAAATCCATTTAGAAACAAAAAAAACTTGAGAGGTGTCAAGGGACACCCGGATAGAACGAAGTTCCTTTCAAATAATTAATGAAGGAATTGTAATATTTTTATTTATAATATTTTTTTATTAACAAATAGCATGAGCCTCTACCAAAATTTATCAAAACGACTCATCGACTCTTCAGGTGATCAGAGGGCTGGTGCCTACCTCGGCCAACGGATCAGTATGGCGATCCAGCGAGGAAACGTAGCCAGCCTTCTGGGCACCTTACCCATAGAAGACGTTGGTCTGGGCTCAGTATTCTACTTATAGTCTTGAGGGACTATGGGTAGAATACAACACAAATAAGTTAAGTTTTCTTACATTGTATTCAATATTATGTAATTTATATAATATTTATAGTAGGCTCTATTTTAGTAATAATTGGCTTGTGGTAACTGAAGTAGGAAACATATGTTTGGGATTCTATTTTATTGAAATGTCTTGACAAAACTGCATCGATGGTAGTATTATATTTTGTTGTTGATTCTGCTGGATTATTGTTTATTCTTAAATCAAATAACAAAAATAATCGTCGCGACACCACACTGTTCAATGCGAAATAGAAAGACGAAACGAAAATAATTGGCTTGCTTTCTAAGAGAGAGAGAGACAGACAGAGAAACACGCGCACGCCGCACGGCTTACAACTATAGCAAAAAGTTTCGTTACAACTTTTGGTTTTAATTTTTTCCGTCTAGCCCCTTTTTGCAACGCGCGATTAGGAACTTCGTTCCAAAAATTTGATTGAACAAACATAAAAATATTTACATGAATTGAAAATCCTCCTATTTATAGTTGGTAAAAATAGTCGATACATAATTAGCCCTAATCAATTTCAACTTTACTGTATTTGCGCACGCCTTTGCTTGCAGCTAATATCCTAGCCGCCATAAAGTTTGCATCGAACTATATTAAAACTAGAATAAATTAATGTGATAAATTATTCGTAAGGTACACCACAAACATATATCATTGAATAAATGATATAATAACACAAAAATAAAACTCAACTCAGTACAACTTTAAATCATTTTAATCTCTAAAACAATTATGTTTTATGAAGATTACTTCAACAAATTTTCGTCAGAGATGAAATTGTGACTTTAGTCGGTATATTAAAATTCCATCCCCATTCGCAAATAAAACCTTGTGGTGGTTTTTAATCAAATAAAAGAAGCAATACTATATGCAAATAACCCCTGGAGGGAGTTGCAATATATTGAATTGACAGTAACAATCATTTTATAGGGGCTCCAAGCTTCAAGACGAAGTAAAGTCGCCAGACAGGCGGACAGTAAGTCTATTTTGAAAAATATATACAGTGTAAGCTCTATATAACGACACTGAAGAGACTGTGCTTTTTGTGGCGTTATAGAGAGTTGTCGTCGTCGTTCGTCGCTTTTGTATATCTCTCTCCGTGCCGTGCCGTTAGAATTATTATAGAATTTATTAGAATTATATAACACAGGTACAAATCCAAACGTAATGCAGAAGGTCGTAATTCAATAAAACGCGCCAAAGTCGGTCACTATAAGATTCTCATTATGTACATACGTCACGCCCGTATCGTAATCGTCGGTTGACTGCCTCCCTCCCTCAACCAGGCCATCGTTTTATACTGCATAAATGCAATGTGCCCGTATCGTAGTTGGCGTAATCCGGAACACCTGGCTAATGACTTGGCTGCAAGCGACCATATACGAGAATAATAAAACAATGGGCTGTTCTCTAGAATAATTATTAAACGCATGCCAATAAATAAGTAGACAAAAGGAGACGAAATAAAAGAATTACAATGTGTTCAAATGCCAACAGGTAATAAAATGTGTTTTACAGATATGCAGGTGGAATTTGTTTTGTTGTTGGCGCCTGGGTTGCAACAATATTATGACGTCATTTATATTATTACGCCACGTTGCATATCAAATAACGCATTGAACTCATCGCCAGCTCTGCGTGAAACGGCCTAAATCCTTCTCTTTCTAAAATATTAATATTTAAAGGTCGTTTCACGCAATTATGTTTTTTTATTGCAGGTGTTCAGCAGACATGCATACGGCCCACTTAATGGAAACCGGTTACCATTGCCTATGGGCATTTGCAAAGGTGCTACAAATGCGCTGCTGCTCTCTTAAGGGGGCCTGGAACCTGGTCACTAATGCCGAAACACAACTCAAGGTTGTTATGGCGACATATGTCAGACCAGGCGTGGTAGCCATCCAGACAGCCCTACAATCTGGCTGTGGGCTGTTTTGTCGCCTCTTACGACAGGAACTGTTGATGGGTTTAAAGCATTATTTAAGATGCGACATTGTTAATGCCGTTACAACAATGTCAATACAGAAAACGTGTATATATACTCTAATATAAACCTCTCATTAATCTTTGTGAGTGTGGTCGTCCATTATTTTTATTAAATTAATTCTAAAACAAATCAACATAACCAATAAACTTTCACAAAATCTCACTTTCATTTTAATGCAGATACTATCATTTACGCTGTCAGACGAAACCGCTTGCGTAAAAAGCGTAAATTTTATTTGCGCTAAACATCATTTAAGCTGAAATTAGCGTAAAATTAATTCGTCGTGTACAAAGGCTATCGATGTTTTGTTGCTTTGAAATCTCGTTATATATTTCAATTAATTTAATTAAAGAAGTGTACCATTTTATAATCGCTTTTTGTCACGTTGCCTACTCATGCGATTCTTAGACTCCGCGGGGACACAGTATCGTGCGTCAGCGTGGATGATCATCGCTCGCAACGAGCCGTCTCACCAGCGTACTATAAATGTAACCGCATAGCGCTCTAGTGTGCACATGTGGAACAATCTTCGCCTTCTTCGTCCAACTAGCCGCACCCACAGCCAGGTCGCAGGGCTTTTGCCCGACTAGATAGCTACCACCCCTGGTCTAAAGTATGTCGCCATAACAACCTTGAGATGTGTTCCGGCATTAGTGACCAGGTTCCAGTCTCCCTAAAAGAGCAGCAGCGCAATTGTAGCACCTTTGGTGTTGCAAATGTCCATAGGCGATGGTAACCGCTTTCCATCAAGTGACCGTCTGCCTGTCTGCTGAACTCCTGCAATAAAAAAACGAAAAATAAAAGTAGCCACCTTTGACCGCGTACTCACCAGCGAACAATAATATTAACCGCATACAGCTCTAGTGTGTACACATGAAACGATTTTCGCTTTGTTCGCCCAACTCATTAATTATTTATTAGATTAATTAAATATTTATTTAATTTTTATTCAGGAGGTGGTCGAGAGCACCATTCTGAGCATGAAGAGGAGCATGCCGAACATGGAAAGAAGGCATATGAGGTAATGATATAAATCTTTTACTTATCTTTAAAAATCACTCACTATGTCATCACTATATGTAACATATTTTTTTCGTTTACGGCCTTTAAAAAAATTAGAGACTAACCTTGAGAATACATTATTTCATCCTGGCCCCCAATTTATTAATGTAGACATATTTTAATGACCATAATAGCAATCGATACCTTAATTACATAGTTATTTAATGTGCATTATACTTTATAAATAATGGTTCACGACAATGTTTGTTAATATTGTCATAGCAGCGAAAAAATTGTATGATAAATAGTAATGAATTTTAGATTTTCTAATTCAAAACCTATTAAATTCAAAAGTTTTTAATCAAAATAAGTTCCACTGAAGATCATTTTTTGTAAATCTGCTTTTTATATAAATGAACTGAAGAAACTGAACGATAAGTTTTAATTCAGATCAACTCTTAGATTTCAAGTTAAAGTTAATCTAATATATAGGCAGAATAAATGTGAGGTTTAATCAAGTTTTTTAATATCCAAATCTAATCTTTCCAAAAACTCGTAAAGCCTTTAACTAAAATAAATTAATGCCAAACTAAAATCATTGTTTAACAAAAACTTTGCTTTCTCACAAGCTACTTACGAATAATCAATGTAGTAGTAAGATTTTCATTTTACTTTAAAACAAGAAAATCAGTATTAACCTTCAATGCATTTAAAAACCCCTTAATTTTATCTGGTCGATAGTAGGCCTCTAACGCTCACAAGGGGTCATAATCGCCCACTTTGAGAAAGACAGAAACAAAATTTTGTCTATATAATAATGCCATATGAATTTTAAACATGAACTACAAAATATTAACGATGCATTAGTTTTGTATAGTTTATATGAGCTTTGTAATTTAAACATAGATAACTTCACGCCAGGTCCCTTGCGGGAAGGCACGAACAACAGAGGACCATACAGGCTTATTATTACACACCTCACTTGGTTCTTTGACATTCATAGCTCTTGTCATTCACGCTCGTCTGTTCTTAAGGCTCCTGACATCACCTTCTGCTAGTACACGATCAATTTGATCATGTAAGGTGTGTCGTGGCCTTCCGCGACTTCTGCATCCATCCACTTTGCATTATATATCTGTTTAGTCATTCTTTCCGCATGCCCGAACCACCGGAGCATTCCTTTCCTTACCTTCACCCCGACACTCTCTTTCAGACCAACTCTCTTTCTTACTTCGGTATTACGAACGCGGTCCGCGAGCGTCACTCCGCAGATTTTGCGCAGTGCTTGCATCTCGACCGCGTTTACTCTACTTTCATGTAATATATACAATAATAGAAATTGTTGTAAAAGGTTGCTGAGGATATCTCAACGAAGAAAATTAGGCAACAACATGTCGGCTTCTGGAAACCAAACAATTGGTATTTACCTTATAGTTATGACGTAAGTTTAATGTTCTGCGTCTTTTGTGATAACTCGAGCTAACTCTTTAACAACTCGCTTAATATTGTTTCTCGGAGACTGAAAGCATGAAAGGGTTATTGAAATGGGAGTAATAGTAGGTAATAAAATTAACGGAGCGATAAACTCTTTTATGAAGAGTCAGAAAGTGTCTGTAAATGCTAGCCTGGCTGTCCACCAGGTTTTTGTACCGACTAAGTTATGGCATTGAAAATTGTGTATGGCAGAAGAAACATGAAAATAAGATAAACGCAATGGAAATGAGAGCTTTGTAAAGTATGTGAGGTCAGGTTTAAATTAATCAATAAAGGACCATTGTCGACTGAAAGATGTATAGATACATACATACATATTACCACACCTGTTTCCCATAGAGGTAGACAGAGACGATGGATTTCTGCATGCAACGATACAGATAAACAACTTTCCCCTCGTCTACTTTCATTTACCTCACTCACAAATGCGCATTTATTTAATATGCTTCGAACCTAAACTCTCTTTAACACTTCTGTTATTTGATCAGGGGTTCTCAAAGTGGTCGATATCGACCCCTGGGATTACAATCAATTTTCCAGGGATCGATATAAACGAAAATTGATTTTGAGGATCGACGAGGTTTAAAAATCGACCTATATTAATAACACACGTTCTTATTTCTAATTTTCAACATACTATATAAGTTGTATTACGTGTAGAAATATATGTTTTTGTCAAAAAATAATTACCTACTCAAGTATTTTTACGTAATTTATATTAATAATTATTAATAAGACTTGATATTTTATAAATTTTATATCTATTTAGTGTGTTATATTTTGATGAGAAAATGATGTTAAGTTTACTCACTTTACCAACCGCAAAGTTTATCAATTGGTGAATATTTTATATCAATACAAAAAACTACTGATAGGATTTTTAAAGTAATTTGGGTATGGGGCAGACCCCCGAACCTCAGAAGGTCTGCCCAAAGCAGTTTGGGAATCCCTGTATTCGATCATGGTATATAGGTCACGGTCTACTGCTTTTACTTTCATTCATTATCTCTATGTACATATATAGAGAGTAGAGATAACAGTTGAAAAGGAATGTTAAGGTGACTTACATACTGGCTACAGAACCGTAAAAACAATTTGATAACATTCTAACTACTGTCTATTCTATTACAATATAATAATAGCCTTCGATGTTTCTATAACACCTAAACATATTACAATAGTAATCTCATTCTCATAACATTGAATTGTTTAATAACAATGCTGAAATTATCTTTAGCAGTGTAGCTGATTTGATAATCTATTCCATGTATCACAAAAGGTGATATCATTTAATAACATGTTTTGCACCCTGTTGGCAATGCTTCTGGTCTTGCAAACATCCATAGGCGTGAGTGACCATTTTCCATCAAGTGGGCCGATTGCTTGCTTTCGAACTTTTGGCAATGAAAGAATGTGTAGCATATGTGCAAATATTTGTATATTATTATGTCATTATTATGTCCTCTTTTTCATGAAAGTATTTAGAAACCATGTACAAACGTAATATAATATTACATTTACGGAAGAGCGGGATCTTCTGTTACAAGCAGCTTAAAAGAAGATCCCAAAACAGACTAAAAATCGTACAAGTGTTTATAAACGCAAAGAAATATTTTATTCAAGATAAATAAAATGATAAGCCAAATATAAAAACAGAGTGCCTTGAAATTAGTCCTCTTTTTTTTTTTATTGCAGGAGGTCAGCAGACAGGCAGACGGCCCACTTGATGGAGAGCGGTTACCATCGCCTATGGACATTTGCAACACCAAAGGTGCTACAAATGCGCTGCTGCCCTCTTAAGGGAGACTGGAACCTGGTCACTAATGCCGGAACACAACTCAAGGTTGTTATGGCGACATACCTTAGACCAGGGGTGGTAGCCATCCAGTCGGGCATATGCCCTACCACCAGGCTGTGGGTTGTTTTGTCGCCTCTTACGACAGGCCGCCCGGCCGCAGAAAATTGTATTCTTTCTCCGTTCCTGCACGGATAAAACCTCCTCGACACAACATATAATTTTCAAGATTTATACTTATTTACATCGATTACTTTATGCCTGCTAATTATATTGTATTCTACGTATAATCTTACGTTTTATCCGGAACGGGGAAAGAATACAATTTCCTGCGGCCGGGCGGCCTGTCGTAAGAGGCGACAAAACAACCCACAGCCAGCATTGGCCCGACTGATTGGCTACCACCCCTGGTTTAAAGTATGTCGCCATAACAACCTTGAGTTGTGTTCCGGCATTAGTGGCCTGGTTCCAGTCTCCCTTAAGAGAGCAGCAGCGCATTTGTAGCACCTTTGGTGTTGCAAATGCCCTTAGGCGTTGGTAATCGCTTTCCATCAAGTGGGCCGTCTGCCTGTCTGCTGAACTCTTGCAATAAAAAAATCTCATAAGAAGTAGAAACTAGTCCTCTGAACACCTAAATAGCCGATTATGCATTTTGGGAGTTCGTTGTAGAGGTTCATACCCTCAAGACCCCATAGTCCAAGAGTCTCAACAGCATATAGCTAGTGGCTCTACTTTGCCAATTTAAAATTTGTTTAAGTAGCTAGTTATAAATGACATTTTATTTGCGGTAGTATTCATTAACATGCAGTGACTATAATAAAAATCTCGAGTAAAGTTGTACGGTATGTTAATTTAAAAACTTGGCATAATTACTTCAAGTACCCCTACTATTTGTTCTCGAAGTCATTTTTTTTGTCTTTTTCTGTAAAGACGTGTCAACCAAGACAATGTTATTCTATTCGGCAATGGTCGGTATCTTAGCAACAGTCCATTTGCCTTACTATGGATTAAAATTTTACATAAGTTCTGTACAAGCAATGACAAAATTCAACCAATGGTAAGGTAAGTGTATTCACTCGACTTACACGCTCGCCTGATATTACGACGGGTGATATTACAAAGTCGCGAAGACCATAAAGCCGCTGATAGGCCACCAGACGCCGATGAATGGTCAACTAAGCCACAGACAAAGCCAACGCAAAGCCCATGATGGACATCTAATGCCGCGGAGTAGCCAGCTAGAGCCGTTGATGAGAGACCACCATTATGCGGAAAGGCTCCAAAGGTTCCAAACCCTGCCACCAACGGGTTGTTGCACGTCAAGTTGAAGTCAGGGCAAAAGGGGTTTTCCCCGAGGCCCCAACCTCCTCCCACCTATAATGATCAAAGAGAAAGAAGACCACAACTTGACTTACCATCGGTCGAATTTTGTAAGAAATAATAATTGGCCATAAATGTGTAGGAATTTACTAATAACTAGTGTGTAATAATAATAATAAAAAAAACTTCGCAACTTAAGAAGATCTGAGAGTAACATTTAAAATATGCTAATATCCTTTGAACATGAAATAATTTAAAGCTCTGTATGCTATAAACCTTAAGCCAATTTCGCCTGAGAGACCCTTTGAAACCCCCGCGACAACCTATAACCTCTTTCACCATTAAGAACAACAGTATAAAAATAGATGCTAACTCCCCTATCTCTACATTGTATAGAATTCTCAACAGCAGCAGTGATATTACTGACATTTACTTTAACTCCAAAAAATCATTTTTATAAAAAGATTCGTTTAGCGCAAAAAGACATTAGTTAGACACAGACTGGCGGAGATACTAATTTCGTTATCTTACACATTTTTGTTATTTTTTATTATTAGAGTTTAATCAAATAACAGTGAAGAAATTAAAAACTGCAAGCTGTGTTTACCTATAATTAGTTTTTACATCGCATTGTAAACATTAGATTTGTTCTCTAACAGTCATAACAGCAAATTGGGAAGCACCACAAATTTGTGGTCAAATACAGATAATTGAAACGAACGTTGAACTGATGCTTTCTCCCTCTAACGATATAGAATTTGTATTAGAATAAAAGAGACGATATAATTCTCTTGGTTTTGGCGCGGCAATTCTGATGGCAGCTGGCAGGTTGTGGACAAAAATAATAATATTAAATATGGTCCCTGGAAGGGGTTAGCCATAAGTCCATAAACTGACCAAATGTAAAAAATTGTTCGTGATCCTTAATAAAATAAATAAAATGTTATTAGGGTCTATTTTATAAAAAAAAGTTGCAAGACATCGACATACATAAAAGTGAGTATGCAAAGTAGGGGTAAGAAAACAAAGTTTGTAAGTCAATTAGGATGTCTGACGATTGTAAGACCGTTACCCGGATTCCCAGAGGATTTTAATTAACATTAAACAAGGGACCTGGATTTTATTAAGTATGACGTTTTAATAATAGCGTGGCGAGCGATGGTGGAACAATCTAGTTGGCTTAAGAAGTTTCATAAAAATGTAGAAGATGCTGGAAGAAAAACAAGACAGGACAAGAATAACGAGATATAGATCGAGATTCTAGAATAGAAGGTTCAGGAAAGAAAAGACAGAGATAGATAGAAGTTTAGAAACGGATAAACAGTAAATAAAAGAATAACGAAAAGTATATAAGCAGCTTAAGGCGCGCCTACTGGGGAGTTCAGTTCTAGACAGCGCAGCGAGAAGAGCAATATGAAAGAGTTGAAGAGAAGTTTAATAGAAGACAGTGACGAGTTTAGTGGTGAATTTAGTGAAGGAGGAGTGTAGCGTAGTTTAAGGTGAGATCCGGAAGCGAGCTACAAGCAATAAATTTTGAGATGAGCACTTTAATAGCAGGAGGTGGTCTACGAAATATCGGCGACGCTATTGTGAGTGAAACATCTTATCGTCGGGATAGTGCGTCACGTACTGCGTGCAAGAATCACATACGCTGTGTAAGTTAATAAAAGCGTTTAGTTAGAACTGGTGTTTCCTTCCAATCCTAAATGTGTACCCCCTCAACTCCCACTCCCACAGAAACTCCCACTGCTTTTTGAAAACGGTTAAAAAAGACCACTTGGGTTGCTCTTCAACATTCACTTCCTATTGCAATACGTCATAAGGCACCGAAGTAAATAAATGAATAAATACAAAGAACAAGCACTTGACAGGCGTCGGAATCCAATATTTCTCAAAAACTTTCTTGACTGTTGATTTTTTCATGGCTTTTCAATTACTTGTCTTTTTCATTAAGAAGCAATCCACCTGTTCCAATTATGTTTCTTCGTTTAAATTTCTTGGTCGTCTTTATTAAAATTACAACTTAATTTAGCTGTATGTATATCATTATACTATACATGTACCAAGCCACTCGGAAAATATTGCGAAAAAAAAAATTGTTCCGTAAATCAAAGATGCATCAATGACGATGGTATATTACCAAATGCCTGGCAGAAGTTTTCTCTGTTGTGAGCATCAAGTGACCAAACTCAGAGCTTCGGGGGTATTGTTCCACCACGACAGCGCATCCACCCATACCGCTCTCAAAACGAGGTACTTCCTGGTCAGCACGCCGGTCAATCTCCTGAGTCACGCTTCTTACAGCCTTGACCTAGCACAGTGTGACTTCTTTTTATTCCCGAAAATAAAAAATCAGCTCAAAGGGATACAATCTTCGTCGCCGGAAGATGCGCTGTCAGCGTTCGAGCAAGCTGTAAACGAGGTGTTTGCGGCGGACTGGAAAAAGTATTTCGAAAATGGTTCAGACGCATGAAACTTTGTATAGAGGCTGGTGGAGAGTACTTGGAAAAAAATTAATAAAAAAATTACCTATAGATTTTTTTTCGAAAAACTTTCTAAGTATCCCACGTAAACATATTGCGGGCGCGATGCAATAACCGTGAGCTGATAAATAGGGAGATGGCAAAGAGACGTGGAAGGGCAAGCAAGTGAAGAGCAACTTACCTCGTCACCAGACCACTACCACACTGCACTCGTCCCCCGGGGTTCACAAATTCACTACGATTTGCTTAGGATAATTAAAGTTATTAAATTAAAATGTTTTCTTTGTGTCGTGTTACAATTATCATTCACTATATATTGCGGTGACAGCACTGACACGAATTTGATGGTTGTTTTATTTTGTCCATACTTCATTTAAAAGTTTATTCTTTTCTTGATGGCCAGGACGGGGAGGATGAATTTATTAGGAGGTGTTCCAAGGCGCAACCTGTTATTTGTAGTTGTATAGCTGGCATATGTTGGACTGCACTTTTTTGATACCTTTGCGAGACTTTGGTATATACCTACATCGTTTAATTCATCGCCATATGTCTCGCTATGTGAGGACCAAATAAAAGGATTTTCTTTCTTTCATATGACATGTATTTGTTTGTTTATGCTTAGTACTGGTTCGGTCGCGTAAGTTAAAACACCCATGATACACTCACCACTTTAGGGATTAGAATTACCAAAAACCATACACGTGTACCTACATTTATTTCAAACCAGAAGCAGGAATATCAAATTTCGTACTATTTCGTAATTGGAACACATAGTGTAGTATTTGTAAGACATTCTTTGATGCCATCCGTGATCAAAAGGCTGGTTCATATTTCGCACAAGGAATCAGCATTGCCATACAGCGTGGCAATTAGTTTTATACTGGCGCAATAGAACGTGCATATTGCATCATCTTTTTTCGCGTGGTAGAAAGTGCGCGGGCGGGGGGAGCCTGCATCGTTGGGTAGGCGGGCTCATGGAGTTTTAGTCACTATGAGTCACTTCGACGGGAAGCGTCGCGCATTTTGCGTGCGCGCATTTTACGAGAACTCTCGTTCATACATCGTTACTAGGCGTTTATATTGTTCTGGATATGGACTACGGCAAATTAGTGAAGCTCCGAGTGCTAATTTAATTAAAATATGGGTACAGCGTTTTGAAGAGACTGGTTCAACGTTTAAACCACAAGCAAAAGGTCGTCCAAGAACATCTAGGACCGACGACAATATTGAGAGAGTTGTGCAGTCTGTACGAGGAGATCCACAAATGTCTACTCGCAAGAGATCGTCTGTCTTACACTTATCGCGACGAAGTTTGCAACGAATTTTAAACTTGGATCTTAAACTGCATCCTTACAAGCTGCAGTTAACACAAGAATTGAAAGAGTCTGACTTCGGAGTAAGGCTCGCATTTGCTAATGAAATGCTTAATCGATTTTCCAATTTTGACAATATCCTTTACTCAGATGAGGCCCACTTCCATATCAATGGGTTCGTAAACCGTCAAAATTGTCGTTACTGCAACAGTGAGAATCCCAAACTCAAGCACCAGAAACCACTGCATAGTCCTAAAGTGACAGTATGGGCAGCAATCTCTGGTAGAGGAATAATTGGACCGTTTTTCTTTGAAAATGCGCGGGGGCAAAACGTCACTGTTAATACCGAACGTTATGTTGCGATGTTGGAAGGTTTTTTGGCTCCAGAGCTTGAAAATTCAAGAATAGTGAATTCTAGGACTTGGTTTCAACAAGACGGAGCTACCTGTCACACATCAAATGACTCCATGGCGGTTGTAAAACAGATGTTCCCTGGCAGACTGATTTCGAAAAGAGGTGATATCCCATGGCCCCCACGTAGTCCAGACGTGACGCCTCCTGACTTTTTTTTGTGGGAATACCTCAAGAACAAAGTCTACAGCAATAATCCGAAAAACATCGATCAGCTCAAGGAGAATATCCGTGGTGAAATGGCAGCAATTACACCAGCATTACTGAAGAAAGTTTTCAATAACTTCCGTTTGCGATTAGAGAAGTGTCGTCGTAGAGAGGGTCATCATTTAGACGATATTATTTTTAAAAAATAAACTTCAGTTATTTCTTAATAATACCTCAGTTTTATTTTAACTATACCTTTTGTATTTATTTTTTAATCAATATTTTAAATATGCACGTTCTATTACGCCACCCTGTATAATCTACTGACAATGTTTTATTTCCCGCAGGGTTACCATGAGGATACGAAGGCCGCAAAAGGACATCATGACAAGGAGAATCACCTTGGTAAATATGAAGACAACGGCGGCATGGACAAGGAGCACCACCACGAGACCGGCCACTACGGCGCGCACCATCACGAAGAGCATGGCAAGAAGCATGCCAAGGTATGAATGAACTAGTAAAAATATGACGAAAGACGTGGCGTTTACGGCGTAAATATTTAATAATACAAATGTGGTTCCTTAAACATTGTATTATAGGAAAAAACATCTAGTGTTCTCATGAATTATATTTAGGTTTCAGTAAGAAGTTTCATTTTTTATCACTTAAGGATTAACGGGATATATTTTTCTTTCAAAATAAGTTCCACTAGAGAACAGTTTTTGAAGGTCATAGATACATATCGGTCAAAATTTAAATGTAGCAGATTTGAAATGGGCACTTGGGCAGTTTTGTGACCTAATGTGCATGTTGATACAATTACCATGTGACAGTAATAGTGAAGAAAAACACTGTGATGAAACCTGCACATCGAGACCTGAACAAACGTACTAATTACATATATAGCGATTAGATATCAATTTTCTATTTTGTTGAAAATAATACTCCACAGCAAAAGAATTGAAAAGGAGATGATCTTTAGGTTTTAGCCAAGAACACAATTTAACCTTTATTTTAGTATGAAGAATCAGGGAAGCATGCGAAAGGGCACAGCACGAAAGGCAGCCACGACATCCACAAGAAGGAGGAGTACGAGAAGAAGGTGGAATTCTTTGAAGAAGAAGGGGACTCTGCAGACGAGGAGAAAAACGGGGGATACAACCACGAGAACGAACATTCGTCGGTTTGTACTTGAAGGTTTTCTTTGATATTTTTTACAGCTGGAGTACAGCAGACGGCCCTGCCTGATGGAAAACGGTTGCCGTTGCTTATGAACGTTTGCAACACCTGAGATGACACCAACGCGCAAGGCCGCGGCATGCCTCGAAGATATTTAATGACACCCATTTTAAAGAACCCCATATTGTAGCGCTGAGGGAAAACCACAGCTGGGTCCACGTGTAATTTCCATTACATTGTATGCCTCTAGAGACCACATGCCATAAAAATGGCCTGGACTTTTGGAGGGCTTGCGTGGGGCCATGGGGAGGAAAACACGTAGAGGACCATTTACAAATTTAATGTAAATGTGGCGTGACAATGGCCAGTGATTTATGTACCCAAGGACAAGCCCCGGTCAGTGTAGGACTATTGTGGGATATGAGAACAAAAAGTACCGGGCTATTGAGGTGAACTGTTAGTGGTCCTAGGAGTTTGGGAATATGGGGACTATGGCGTCTGCCCGTCGCAATGTTCGGGGAACATGGAATAATTTTCATTATTATTATATAGTAAAAAACAACGTCGTTTCCCGAGTCTGTCTGCCTGTCTATATAAATGCTAAATCCTCCTAAACTACCCAATGGATGTTTAAGCTGTTTTCATCATCAGTTTGATAATTTTTAAGAAAGGAAATTTTATTAGCTTCTGCCCGTGGCTCTATATATAAAACCTAATTAGATTTTTTGTCTATGTAAAATACTGCTTCTTACCAGAATTGGCTCTAAAAACTCTAGTTAAAAATGTAATTTAAAAAATCGTAATTTCGTAACTTATCTTTACTGTTAATAATAAAGATAATCATTGTATAATTTAGTAAAAAATAATAATATTATATTTTCATATTTTAAAATTATTACACGTATGTATGAATGAATATGGTTTATTGCGTTTGAAAGATACAGTTAACAGAAATAAAATTTAACAATACAATAGGCGGTCTTATCGCTATTAGCGATTTCTTCCAGACAACCTTTGGATGGGCAAAAAAATTGATAAGTACAGAGGTATGTCGCATTATTATCACTACCGTCATGTATGTAATGTCCATAATTTATCTGTTTGGTATAAATTAAAGCGTAATACAATAAGTAAACTGTGTAAATAACATACATGATAGATAGATAGATAATACTTTATTGTACACCATTACAGAAAACTCACGTACTAGTGTTAATCTAATTGGGTACAAAGGGCGGTCTTATCACTAAAAAGCGATCTCTTCCAGACAACCCGTGGCGAGAATATTTTGATTGGGAGTGGCGATGGTGGTATACATAAATATTGTACGATTACCTATATTTTAATAATAAATATATAACTATACTACATATACACGTAAGTTATATATATATATACATATACAAGATATGGTGAAAATATGCAACTATTTAAACATAATAAATATATGCAATATATTGCATACATTTAGCGCTGCATATGGCAGCAAGATGAACAAAGAATTTGGCAGTCAAATATTTTAATTTAAATTATTTTATAATAGTTGATAAAGGTTTCGTAAAATCAGACACTTTTGAACTTTAAGCAACAAAAATAATTTCCAAACAATTTGACATCAATATAATTGATTAGCTTACAACACGACAGTCTGGAGTGCCAAGAAGAACTCGCGAAATTGTTGGCCAACTGTTTTATAGATGAGAAACCATTTCACACTTTGATGGTCGTGTAATTAATTGGTTCAGATATAAAGTGTGATGATTGTATAAAAAACGGTGAAACTGTGGTGTTGCCTTTTTCAAATTTTAATAAGACTGAATTTTCTAAAATATATTTTTCACTTTGAAGTTATAATTTTTGTAACTTGTATTGATGTTAGGCTGCTAATTGTTTTACGTGTGAAATGACAATTCACAAGGACTTAGTTTAAAGAAACAACTTTAAAATAAAAATACTAATCAAAAACTAAAGATTATAAAATAACTTATTTTTTTTTTTGACTAAGACTTTATTATTTTATTAAGAGACAAAATAATTTAAAAAAATTATTTATTAATTAAAAAAAAAAAAATTTCTACATCTTGAAATCGTTGCAGAGTAAACCAAAAAAAATACCATATACCCGTTATAACAACAAAATGTTGCAATTATTTTTAATTTTTATGTTTACCTACTTAAAAATGTAGATTTTTTTATATTGCTATGACTCTTAATAAAATAAATACATTTTTAGTCAAAAATCTTTTTCAAGTTATTTTATACTTATTAGTTTTTGAATTGACTTTTTTGAAACGAAGTTTTTTTTTATTTGTTACTTTTTAGTGTCTAGCTATGGGTAGGCTTACAAAAGGTGCCGCGCGCCTTCAAAAGTTTTCATAAAATGAAAACTACTGGCTCAAACTATGTTAAATTTTTAGGGGACCAAATGGCAACTTTTCCGCATCAAACTCAAAATCACGTACATCGGGTCATAAATCTCAGCATAATCAATCTTACACACATTTAGAAAAAAATACCAATCAAGTTGCGAACCTACTTCTTTTTGAATTCGGTTAAAAAATAAATATTGAAAGCCGATGCGGTCGAAATTTCCCAAAAATCATAAATAATTGCATACTCGAAAATTAAAAAAAAATGTTATGCTTTATTTTTTATTCTACCCAAAATAGTTACATATAAAACTAAAAAATAGTGGTAATGAACAAATGTGAGCTTAACCCTAAAAAGAGTTTTCTTCCAGTAAATCTATGGGTCTAGCGAGAGTGGGAAAACAAGAGGCAGGGTTCTGTAGATAAAAGTTTATATGCATAAGTATATATTCTTATACCTAAATGTAACATAAAATGTAGTTATTGAAAATAAATCTTCATTTAGTAAAATACATACAGATAGGGTTTTTTTGTGGGGGCACGTAGGGGCACCCACTGCCCTTATAGGAAATTTATAAAGTATCGTAAAATTGCCATAAAACTGAAAAATTAAAGAATTTAAAAACAATGAAATAAATCAACTTTGGTAACCTTTACAAAAAAATGATTTTTTTTTAATAAGTCAAAATTATCCAATTCCAAAATCTAATCCATCTTTCCCGAACAGTTACCGCGTCGCCTCATACGAAATGTGCGATGCTTATCAAGAGCTAAGTGAGCTGAGTTTGCATTTCTTGATTGTACTAGTTTATAATTTACGTATTAAATCCTAAATATTATAGCGACTGTTTTAAATAAAAACATTTGAATTTGGAGTGAACGCTCCGATCGCAACCGGGATTTAACGTTCGGACGATGTTGACTGAAAATTTGCAAAATCGTGATATAAGCCTAAACTCATTAGAGTGCTAATCAGAAAACTGAAAATGTGGTTCAAATATGTGGACGAAGAATAACTGAACCCGGTACGTACTATGATAAGGCTTTGGAAGCGGTGTATAAACTGTAATTTTTGTAGTGCAGCTTCAAACAAAAAACTTTTGTTAAAAAGGTTTTTAAATACAAGCTTTTGAGATCTTGGATATCATGTAGCAGCAGAGTGATAGCCAAGACAAGTAAAATGACCCCAAACACGACTGGTCTATCTTACTTAGTACAGGAGTTCCTACGGCCACCTTCCGACTCCATCATCAGATCAGCTCCATTGTGCCATGTTATTGCATTGTCACGAGATATACATATGCGCGCAAAATTTCAGCAAAATCGGAAACCGGGAAGTTGGTCAAATTTAACTTGCAAGATTCCACCCGAACTTACATACTTACAATACATACATAGGTGTACATCCATTGCAAGTTAAATAAAAGCTTGTAATAATAATAAATATAGCTTGCGCCCAAAAAAAGCCTACATACATATATACATAAACTTACATACCCATATATGTATACATACCTAATATATACATATTTTTATTATTGAAAAAATAACATATGCCACCCGGAAACGATCAGGAAAATGAGAAAGGAAGCGGAAAGAACAAACAAGCGGCTGAAATAATAAAAAAGATAAAATGAGTGATTGCCGATTGTATTATTTCTAAGAAGTTGCCTTAATTCGATAACAAAGCATCGAATTCGTGGCTTTGCAAGTAATTTCTTCATAGAACGTGTTTGATGGAGACTGTGACTGAGCAATACTGTCTAGACACTACTTACTGATCGAATGTTTTACAAAATCATAAACGATGAGATCTAATTTTCAGTCAACATCATCCGAACGTTAAATCCCGGTTGCCGTCGGGCGTTCACTCCAAATTCAAATGTTTTTATTCAAAATAACTCGCTATAATATTTAAGATTTAACACATAAATTAAAAGCTAGTACAATCAAGAAATTTATAAATAACTAACTATCCCGCCAGACGTCGTCGTACCCGGAAAAGTTTCAATTGATATGCCGACAACAGCGCCACCTACCGGTTCCAATTGTGAACCAACTAAGAAACCTTTTGGTTCGCGAACAATAACTTTGCGAAAGATAATCAAATGATGAAATGTCTAGTTTACGATTCTATCAATGACATACAGACAAACATTCATTTTTATATATAAGAAGAAGACTAGCTGTCCCGGCAGACGTCGTCCTGCCCGCAAAAGCTTCAAACGAAATTAAACAAAAAAAAAATAGGATTTGATCGTAGAAGATTAAAAATTTAGGGTTGTATGTATTTTTTAATACTGTATCATAAAAAAAATAAAAAAATGTATTAAAATTGAAAAAAAAAGACATTCAGGGGAAATTTTTATAACCTTAACATTTAGGGGGATGAAAAATAGATGTTGTCCGATTCTCAGACCTACCTAATATGCACACAAAATTTCATGAGAATCGGTCAAACTGTTTCAGGGGAGTATGGTAACTAACATTGTGACACGAGAATTTTATATATAAGAAGATCGAATATAATAAAAGAAAACTCATTTGTATTGTATTCTACCCATAGTCCCTCAAGACTATGGGTAAGATGCCCAGAAAGTTAGCTAGGTTTCCTCGCTGGATCGCCAAACCGATCTGTTGCCCGAGGTGAGCACCAGCTCTCTGATCACCTGAAGAGTCATTGAGTCGTTTTGATAAATCATATGCTCATGGCCTCAGGACCCCGCGGTCCAAGCGTCTCAACAGCAAACGGCACAAACATACATCCGATACCCAGAGTCCAGTTTTGTACTTCTTCTACTCCACTTCGCGTAATCTTCAGCATATCTGTTTGAGACCATTGGTATGTCATTTTTCACAATGTCAAGCCAGCATTTATTGGGCCTTCCTCGTAGTACGTGGCCATTTTTTAACTATCCCACGGGAACTCTTTAATTTCTCGGGATCAAAAGTATCCTACATGTTGACCAGGGATATAAGCTACCACCAGAAAAAAAATCATTTAAATCGGTCAGACAAACAGAGAAACAAAAATTTTAAAAACTCTAAATTAGTTCTATGACACTTCTTACATCCCCCTGACTCAGTTTTTATCATTTGTTTTAATGTATAGAAATTCAACCTCTACAATGTTATTATATGCATAGATAAGAGCCCATAAATGTCCCATTGCTGGGCTCGGACTTCCCATTATAAGAGAACGGACAGTAAACCGGCCACGCTTGTCCAAGGCGGCTTGACAGTTTTGACTGTTTGTTTAAATCTTTAATTTTAAGACTCAAAATCTTTTGGCTTATATTTTGCCCAAATTCGCCCTTCGTTATTATTACATTCATTGCGTTGTCAAATACATTATTAGGTACTTTGTCTAAGCAAACTACGTCGAGAGGTTCGTTTTACTTTAAGACTGTTTTTTTCCAAAGTTATTATGGGTGCTAAAGTTAATAACTTTGTTATCTCAAAACAAGAGATATGTGTACTTATTGTTACGGTAAAAGTATTTTTAATGTATACATTATAACTATAAAAAGATGACTGTTTGTACATTGAGTTATGTATGAATGGCATATATTAATATACTTATATATTCATAGTCAGAAGATTTTTTTCTTGGCTTGTGTTTATATAATAATGGTATAGGTAATTTATTCATTGCTCAAAATATTTAATTTAAAAAAAATCATTTTAACATAACTTCTTGTCAAAACAAGAGGATGTATTATCGTTAAAAGGAATCACTTCTAGGCAATCTAGATTTAAAAATATCTTAACTAATCTGGCGATGTAGGTGAAGCGAAAAGTAATTTAGGACTGGCCAATTTAAATAGTCCTTGATACACTAATTTGTAAACTCAATACATACGTAAAGCTGGCTGCTCTACGATTATGTATAGGTAGCAGGCGTCAGCATAATATGAGCGGGAGAGAGAGTGAGCAGCCACGCTCCTCTCCTCCCGAAATATTCGCTCACGGCGCCGAAAGAACCAGGACCTCCGGCCGCCATGAACCCGTGGCGCGGGTGACGCTCAGGCTATAAGGCCGTCACTCGTATCCAACGCCACCGAGTAGGGGACTCAACCTGAGTCAGGAGAGGCCTGCTAGACAGGGCGGGCCCACGCCAGCCGGAGTATCGGAAGAAAAACTTACGCACATCCCATGGCCCCGGTACATGGCGTCAGAGGTACCAAGGGGTCTTAGTGGGTATTCCGGACCCTCTGGCCGGCGAGTCCCATACTCCCCCGCCGAAGTCCCCCTGGTGGGGGTTACTCAAATTTAAAAAAGGTGGCATGTTTAAATATGAGAATCAGGAGGGATTCTGCAAGGATAATTTTGGTGGCAGTAGGCAAAAGTTTCTCAGTCTTCTGAATGATATCTATGCTATGTATTCTTTTACTGATTAAAATATAATATAGAGACGCCGTAAATATGCATCCATTGGCAGTGGATACATATTTGCGGCTTTTGGTGTCGAAACTCTCGGGCCATGGGGTCCAGAAGCCCATCGCCTTTATCGAGACCTATCAAAACGGCTGATAGATGTCTCACGAAACCCAAAACGCTGGCCTGTACTTTGGACAACGCATAAGCATTGCCATACAACGTGGTAATGCGGCCAGCGTTTTGGGAACGTTCCCAACTGACGGTGATTTGAGACCTATTTACTATTTGTAGTTTGTATTTTTTTAATTAAGTTGTATATATATTTTTAGAATAGGATGTATTTGTTTATTTTAATTTTAAGTATATAGAGACACTCTATTGTCTTATTTGTCAATTTCGAAGTCATATATATCCTGTAACAAACCTACTTTCACATTTGTTATTTATCAATCACAGTCCACTGCCACTGGACGTAGGCGTCCGGAAATCGACGCCACTCATCCCTGTCCTCCGCCTTCCTCATCCAGCGCCTACCGGCGACCTTGGGCGGGTCGTCATCCCATCTGGCTGGTGGATTTATATTGATCATACTATTAGTATATTTTCACATAGAAACTTCATTCGCGTTTTCATGTAAGAGACGGATTTTTTTTAAACTAGCGACCTGACTATCTTATGCATAAAAACATATTTTGTGAATTGAGCAATACGCTGAGTGCAAATGACGTTTAGATTGCAACGACAGCTTCTCTATTTCTCTATGATTATCTCTATTTGTATTTATTTCATGAGTTCAGTAACCGCCCACCTGACGGAAAGAGGTTAGAATCGCTCTGCTGCTCTCAAAAGAGAGACTGGAACTCATCACCAAAGGAGATACACAAGTCAAGATTGTTATGGCGGCATACAACTTTGTGTTATATTTCGGTATTAGTGAGCAAGTTCTAGCCTCCGTTTCTCTAAACGGACGACAGCACCTTTGGTGTTACATATGTCTGTCTATAGGCGATGGTAATCCCTTTCCACCAGGGCCGCCTGACTGTGTACTGTAAGAATTTCAGTACAAAAATTAGAGATCGTAACAAGATTTTTATCTTAAGGTATCATACGTTTTTAAGATTAAATTTATATGAATAACAGAGTAATGAAATAAATTCATATATTGTGTATTTCATTTCGATATCTCAATTGGATTCAGAGGACATGATTATAAAAGGAATCACGCTTACGAACAGAGCAAGTTATAAATAAATATATTAAAACTTCACCCGCATACAATAGACGGTAATTAGCGGAGGCGGGTAAAGTTAATATCAGGTGGGATTCACTTAGCTCTAACTTAGCTTACTTATCTCGTTTAATAGTCGCAAGTGACAGTTAAGTTTATGTTTCTTTGTAATTATATTACATTGTTGTTCATCAAGTTAGTATGCACTGCAGTATCATTATATTACGTGAAGCAAAAACTTTACCCCTTTTTACGAAAATTGCGCCGACGGAAGAGTAGGAAATTTCGCACACTTATGGCCTTACTTATAATCGTTTGTTAAATTTTAAGCAACTGCTCAGCGACTGATTAACGAAAATCTTACCCTTAAACTCCTCTTAAGGATAAGAGGTGGTGGTAAAGTAACTTATAAATGACTGTCAAAAATAACAAACACCGAGAGGTAGTTTCAGTGACTGCTAAGATGCAAGATGGCAAGTTTTATTTGAAACAGCCCTTGATCAGGGGCTTAAGAGTCTCTTACTTAAGAGATGGCTAATCCTTTCTTAACGAGATTATTATAAGTAAGGCCCCTATAGTTTATATAGAGAAAGAGAGAATAATACATTTTTTATTAACATAAAAAATACATTAAATCAATAAAAAAAGATAAATTTAATTAAATACCAACTTTATTTTTACAAAATTATACAATTTTACACGTTATATATACCTATTCTAAAAATATATGTACAGCTTAATTTATAAAAGATAAAAACTACAAATAATAAATAGGTCCCAAATCACCGTTAGCTGGGAACGTTCCCAAAACGCTGGCCGCGTTACCGCGTTGTATAGCAACGCTTATGCGTTGCCCAAAATATGTCAAATAAAAAATATGTCACACGCTACCATGTATTTGACACACACACACACGCATACATACTCTTTTATTTATTCTTCAAGGCAAATGAACAGTGCAGCCTTGGCGAAATCTGTGACTATAAAACTACAGAATTTTCCAATGGAACCTTGATAACGTTCAAACTAATTATTAAATTAATTATGGTCGAATTTCTGTGTAATTATTCAACTAGACCGATAGATTAAACCATCCTGATTACAGGAAAATGATTCCAGGTGGATGAAGGTAGAAGGGCATTTGCCCGTCTGGATGGCTACCACCCCTGGTCTGGGGTATGCCACTATAACAACCTTCAATTATGTTCCGGCTTCAGTGGCTAGCTTCTGGCCTCCCTTTAGAGAGCAGCAGCCAATTTGTCACCTTTGATGTTACAAGGTCTTGGATTCCAAGTCTATTTTGCGAATATGTAAGGTCGGCTCGTTAAGACTAAGTTTGACGAGTTTCAACTGCGATCGAGGCTTTAGTACAGGTACTTGCAGAATGGGAATCTTTTATAGACAGATTGCACGTTTAATGTTATTACTATTTTGCTGCCTTTAGGATTTGAACTTGTTTTATTTGGTTGTGGTTATGAGAACTTTGAATTACGAGCGTGTACTTCTAATAAAGTTGTTAATAGTTCCAACGGCATTTTAAGCATTTAAGTTCAAATTCCAGAAATTTGTAACAATATTATTATTTGAACATCAATTAAAGATATTCTCATTGTAGTATTGTAAAAGTAAGACTAAAGTACGTTAGGCAGCGCTCGCTCTTTTATATGTAAATAAGTTTAGATTTTATTGTAACACGTGTCACCCTAATTGGGAAAGTTACCTGTTTTTCTTTGTCCTGTTTTTCCACTCAAGTTGTTCCGAGAAAAACTTACCATAGAGAAAATTACAAGAGATAAATTTCGCAAAATTTTTAAATCTACTTATTTATAATTAATAAATATTATAAATGCGAAATTTTGGATGCATGTTTGATCCTCAATCACACCATAATGTCTGAACGACGCTGGATGAATTTTGGCTCAGAGATAGATCATAGCCTGGAATAGCTACTTTTTATCTCGGAAACGTGTACGGTTCCCTTGTGTTCCGTCCTTGCCTATAATAGGTAGGTAAAACATCGCTCCGCTGATTTTGTTGACTACCCTCTTTCTGTGTGAGGCGACGGCCAATGCACAGCAGGGAAAGGGGCAGCCATTTTTTGAACTGTCTCGGTCAATATCTCGACTACATCGCGCCGTGCGCTCAGTTCTTTATAAAATATCAATAACTATTATTACTGGCCGTGCCAATTACTTTTATAGACCTAACCTATGTACTGTGGTAGCGCGTAAAGTGAAACACAGTGCCGTGCTCTGTTCCCGAGTTCCCGAGTGCAACCTGAACCGAGCCAGAAGAGGGCTGATCTCAAGGTTGGTGGAGCTTCTGCTTTTATAGTGCAAGGATCTAGGTCATATCTCTCTCATACAGTCCATATAAATCAAACCACTTTCACCGTGGGCTATAAGCGCCCCACACCTTGGGATAACATTAACACCAGGAAAAGGCTATTCGTATATACTTTACCGATGGGCACCCCTCCTGGTTCCTGGAATCTAAGTACTTCTAAGAACTAGACGACCGCGGGTTGCGGTTGTGGGAAACGAGAGGGGTTGTCATCAGCAAACCTTTTGCGAACATTTGTATTTAGTAGCCGTGGTCGTAACAAATCTCTATGTATTAGGCAGTGGTTAACCAAGTATCTTTTGTCACAGGGAGGACACTTTAAGAAAGGCAATCTCAAAGCTGACCACCACCATCGTTCCAAGGGAGATTCAGGGAGCTTCGGCAAGGGCGGGCATATGCATGTGCATAAGGTATAAGTCCAATCACCATTAATTCATAACAAATTTTTTTATCGATAGCTTTTATCTACATCATTATATTTTTTATCGATACTCTTCGTCTCTAGTGACATCAGCCTCATAGGTGATAGCAAGTTTACCTTTTTATATATATTATACAGCGTGTTTCAGACCTTACGACAATAAATCAGACCACGTTTTCTTCATGACGTACTCTACCCAAATACAAAAATGAATCAAGGTAACTTCTTTGACTTAGCCACAGGACCTCATTTTTCATTTCAGAATATTACAACAACATGTATCAGATATTGTATCTAAATCGGTAGGTTAGTGACCAATGTATCATGTTGCCAGCTCGTCTCTTCATCATTAAACGCAGAAGTTGTTCATTCTTACGCTCTCGCTCACAAACCAATATTTACAAGATGTTCTGTTTTTTATTCCCTTTTTATCGTAATTAATTTGTTCGGAAATTTCAAAATATTAATTTTGACATTACGGTTGATTTAATAGTAGCAAAAAATTTGTATGGAGTACGACCGCTAAAATTATGATTTATTGTCATTTGAAATGAAACACGCTGTATATACCTATTTATAATTTATATTTATATACAAGTAGCAAGAAATTGTGCTTTATAAGGGCTCGCAAAGTTGTCTACGTTGTAATAATTAATTAATTTTAAACTAAACAACAAACATCTTGTTTACATCGACATTAGGTCTTTAGTTTTCAAATAGATGGCGTTAATAGTAACAGTGGAGTTGATACTACACATGTCTCATTGGTTTTATCTAATATATAAAATTCTCGTGTCACAGTTTTCGTTGCCATACTCCTCCGAAACGACTGGACCGATTCTCATGAAATTTTGTATGCACATTGGGTAGGTCTGAGAATCGGCCAACATCTATTTTTCATCCCCCTAAATGTTAGGGGTAGTCCACCCCTAAATTATTATTTTTTACCGGGCAGGACGTCGTCTGCCGGGACAGCTAGTCTAATATATAAAATTCTCGTGTCACAGTTTTCGTTGCCATACTCCTCCGAAACGGCTTGACCGATTTTGATGAAATTTTTTGTGCTTATCCGGTATCTATGAGAATCAGCCAACATCTATTTTTCATCCCCCTAAATGTTAGGGGTAGTCCACCCCTAATTTTATTTTTTTATTTTTTAGACAAAATTTTTAATTTCTATTTTTTTATGATACAACATACAAAAATACATACAACCCTAGATTTTCAACCCTCTACGATCAACCCCTATTTTTTACCGGGCAGGACGACGTCTGCCGGGACAGCTAGTAATTTGTATAAATTAATATTTTTATGATACATAACAAGTCGTGGTAGAGTAATGGCTAGCGCACGCGCCCCTAAATCGAAGGGCGCGGGTTCGATCCTGACCGGAACGCATGCACCTCTTAGTCAGTTTTCTGATCGAATGTGCATATTGTTACAATTACCACGTGCTAACAACGGTGAAGGAAAACATCGTGATGCAGCCTGCACATTGAGATAACCGATGTGTCAAACCTGTCAAGTATTTGAACAAGCGTGGCGGGTATACTGTCCATTTCCCCTATAATGGGAGGCCCGAGCTCAGCAGTGGGAGATTTATGGGCTGATATTATATAATACATAACACAGCTAGAAATAATTGAAATGACTAAGTCAAAGCACAAATCTGAAAATGTGATAGTTTTTTTTTATTGCTTGAGTTCAACAGACAGGCAGACGGCCCACTAGATGGAAAGCGGTTACCATCACCTATGGACATTTGCAACACCAAAGGTCCTACAAATGCGCTGCTGCTCTCTTAAGGGAGACTGGAACCTGGTCACTAATACCGGAACACAACTCAAGGTTGTTATGTCGACATACTCTAGACCAGGGTAGCCATAGGTCTTTAGTTTTCGAATAGATGAGGTTAGTAGTAACAGATGGTAGCCATCCAGTTGGGCAAATGCCCTACCACCTGGCTGTGAGTTGTTTTGTCGCCTCTTACGACAGACCGCCCGGCCGCAGGAAATTGTATTCTTTCTCCGTTCCTGTACGGATAAAGTTTCTCAGTAAAGTGTACCAATGAAATGCATAGATCGGGGGATAGTGTTAGGACTCGCTTCACTCGCTTCTCCAAGGGACACAAATCAACTGCTGGAAATTTGTCATTACCAGCATTCTGATTGTGAGTCCTATTTATCATACATGTAAAACAACTTTATTAACCATAATCATATTCACTAAGGGACACAAACTAGCTGAAGGACATGACGGACATAGCCAGCACGGACGTGGTCACTTCAAGAAAAACCGAGGAGAGTCTGGGAAGAAGTGGATGTACCACCATGGAAACCCAGCCAAGACTGCCAAACTGACTTTAATCGACAGAAGAGGAGATCAGTATTTCCACGGTCCCCAGTACTATGGATAAGTTAGTTGATCTGATCACATGGTGACCAAAGCCACTACTTAACTTCTTTAAATGTGAAGAAATTAAATTTATCTAGCGTACTCTTTTTCTCCGAGGGGCAGAAAAATGATCCATAAGTTTTGAGTATAGGGAAAATTAATTTACTTTGCTACACAACTAATCAGTAGCACGAATTTTGGTCAAAATTATGGTTTTGATATGATTTAGATATTGTGATTGGAACAGTCTATTTATCATTTTTTACTTATGCCAAAATAATAGAGTCATTGACTGGATTTCCGCCTGCCTGAGAAATAGAGTATATAGTGAACGGACTGTATTTTTTAGTAGTAAAGTAAAAGTAATTAATAAATACATTCTATAAATGCATGCCTAATAAGCAATCCTCTACAAAACTAAATTGAAAAATGTTGTATTTCTTGGGAAAATAAAGATGAGAAATGCAAAATGAGATCACCGAGACTTAAGTCGTCAATTGAATTGAAATTATTAACTGTAAAGTAGGAATTTGTTATTTACACCTAGACTGAAAAATTGTATGATGTTATCCATGTATGTCTGATTCATATTTATCTGGTAAATATTATAGTAGCGGAGCTCAAGACGCTAAATGTGGAGTTATTCAAACGTCGCGGGGACCTATTGATGATGGTGATGATTAGATGCCAAAAAGAAAAAAAAAGGTTATATAATGTCCTTTCACTGGTGGGGGGAGCAAGTACAGGTTTAAAAAAAAGGTCGAACAGAAATACTCAAGCGTGTCAGAAATTCAAAAGGGATGTTAAGTAATCCCCAAAGGAAGTCCTATTCAAAAGACCGACGATTTAGACGCGACCAAAAGTCACGGCCAATTTTTAAAAATACAAAAAAAAAAAGTAACATTGGAATACTCCAGCGCGTCAGATTAATATACAGACGGTGAACCGTCTGACCCATAAACTGACAATTATGTGGAAGAATTTCCTTAATCTGACGGTTTGAAAAAAAATTTAGAATAAAAAATACCCCCTATATGAAGGGTTCATATATGGTGGGGGTACAAGGTTTCTCCACTTATGTTATTCTTTCACGCTCGAGTATTTCCCAAAACCCCCGCTTGGGCCCCCTACTATTATTTAAGATAATAATTAACTTAATTACATGTTTCAGCGTAAATATTTTTACACGTTTTTATTGATAGTTGTTAGTAACTTTAAAGATTACATACAAACATACATACATAACTTCACGCTAGGTCCCTTGCGGGGTAGGCACGAACAACAGAGCGCCACACAGGCCCATTCTTACACACCTCACTTGCTTCTTTGATATTCATAGCTCTTGTCATGCACGCTCGTCTGCTCTTAAGGCTCCTAACATCACCTTCTGCTAACACATGATCATAACTTTAAAGATTCCAATATTAAAATCGATTATTATTAGTAGAAATAGAGTTTACCATAGCATGCTTTAGTAGAAAATTGATACTACTCGCATGGGTTTATGTTGAATTTAAAACAGCAGTAAAGCAATTAATGATGATGATGGGTTAATAATAGTTTCAGAATTTGATATTTAAATTTATGAGTCCCTCCAGTACGTTTTGTAACCATCAGCAAGCTGTCCGTCGTGTTGTAGTAGAGCAAGGATTAGCATGAATCTACCAGTCACAAAGTGATAGTATAGTATACTATAATAAAATTAATTCCTACAACAGCCCAACACTAACCGGGGCTTTTAGATTATTCATATAATATTTTTAAAAGATATGTGCCGTTGCTGTAGAGGCGCTTGGACCGTGGGGTCCTGAGGTCATGAACCTCTACCAAAATTTATCAAAACGACTCATTGACTCTTCAGACGATCAGAGGGCTGGTGCTTACCTCGGCCGACGGATCAGTATGGCGGTCCAGTGAGGAAACGTAGCCAGCCTTACCCATAGAAGACGGTGATCTAGGCCCAGTATTCTACCTATAATCTTGAGAGACAATCTGTAGAATTCAACACATTTTTACTTTATTGTATTAGATCTAATATATAAAATTCTCGTGTCACAGTTTTCGTTGCCATACTCCTCCGAAACGGCTTGACCGATTTTGATGAAATTTTTGGTGCTTATCCGGTATCTATGAGAATCGGCCAACATCTATTTTTCATCCCCCTAAATGTTAGGGGTAATCCACCCCTAAATTTTTTATTTTTACCGGGCAGGACGACGTCTGCCGGGACAGCTAGTTATTTATAAATTTCTTCATTGTATTAGCTTATATTTTACGTATAAATTAATACTTTTGAAACATATAGTGAATTATTTGCTTTTCATTGTATCCCTTGACTTGAATGAACCCTGTATTTATTATTATTCTTAATTCATAATAAATTTGTAAGAGTAAGACATTTATTTATATTCCTATGTTTGTAAATATTTTCAATACATTTTATGTTTTTTTTTTATACTGTGTGTGTAAATATATTTGACATAAAAAATAATGAAATCTATTTGATTTTGATTTTTTGTAATTTTCCCTGAAATAATTTAAAACTCCAGAGTAGTATGACCTGTGCTGCCATATTTTTTTATTGTTGAAGCACAGCACAGGCTGAAGGCCTAACTGTGATGGAAAGTGGTTACCGTCGCCTATGGGCTATGGAAATTAGCAATACCAGAGGTGATGCCATTGTTCTGCCGGCCTTGGAAAAGAAAGCCATCCCGTCGGTCAAATGCCCTACCACCTGGCAACATTATTTAATTTTATATTATCTCTCGTTTATATTGCTTGCTCCCATTGCAGTTAGTAAGAAAGCGGCGAGGGCAATGAGCATGTCATACCAATATATTATGTTGAATATAGCATGCTCGGGCAGCACGACTATGCTGCAATAAAAGCATGCTTTGTCAGAATGAAACTGGTTTTGATTGACTACCTACGTAGATATTAAATACACAATATATGTCACGCCGCATACAGCGTTTGAACTTCGTGCGCCGCGTCAGGTGGTTAAGAGAACAACAGAGCATTTTTTCATCGCTATCATTACAATCTTAATATATATAAATCTCGTGTCACGATGTTTGTCCGCGATGGACTCCTAAACTACTCAACCGATTTTAATCAAATTTGCACACCGTGTGCAGTTTGATCCAACTTGAAAGATAGGATAGTTTTTATACAGTTGGAACCAGTAGGTGGCGCTGAGATCGGGTTCTAGAATCCTCTTAACAACGGGGAGCGATTTTGTTTTTGTGTGTTTGAGTGGGTCCCCGGATGGTTTAAATCCACAATTGGAACCGGTAGGTGGCGCTGGGATCGGGTCATAGATTTTTATTTTTTCAGATCAGGACAACGTCTGCCGGGGCCGCTAGTTTATATATATATGTATATTGGTATATTAAGTAGCCAGTTCTAAAAACTATCAGTGTCGCCCTATATGGATGGATCTTATTGTCTTATAACCGATAATAAGGCAAATGAACTATTCGTAAAATATACGAACAGGCCATTAGTAGAATAATGACTAACTTTAAACAAATATAGTCAAACAGAGTTATTCTATATTGTACACAAAGAGTTACATACAAAATGTAAAATAGTGGTGAAGTACAAAGGCGAGCTTAACCCTAAAAGGGTTTTCTTCCAGCAAACCTATGAGTCTAGCGAGAAAGGGAGAAGCAAAAGGCAGGGATGTGTACACTAAAGATATTTTACGATATAATATAAACAGATTAACAAAAATAAACTATATACAAGATAGTGTTACGAACTAGGTCACACCTGAAGCCCTGTAGAAACACATTTTATTACCTTTTCGGTATTTGGACTCCTTTGTTTACTTTGTGTTTAAAATTAGTGATTAAAAAAACAGCCTATTGTGTATTGTAATCTTTTACGGCCTGTTGTTGTATTGTTATCACTGCCAGGTGTCTCTGAAAAGTACAAACGGATTCTAAGAAATTCCGTCCACGCGGTCGGGCATACATATTGCATCTGTACAGTATAAAGCAAGGTCCCCAATGGATCGGAAGTCGAGTGATAACCACAAGCGAAGCAAGGCATGTGTACTACAATCGAGTATCTTTTAGTGACGGATTTTGCACGTTTTATGGAATAACGACCTTCTGCATTACGTTTGGACTTACTGTGTTCGGTTATATTTGTACCTGTGCTATACGTGTTTGCTTAGTTCTTTTTTAAATTGCCCTCTGATGAGCTATCTCGTATCGTATGTGGCAGGGCGTTCCATAATATATTACAACTGCTTGAAAGGAGAAAGAACCACCATAACAGCCGGTGAGTGTGTGGGACCTTTTAGAAGAAGGGATTTAAAAGTTCTACAATGTTTGTCAAAACAAGAAATTCAAAATGTTGACGAAGATAGGAAGGAGGAAGAGGGTGAAGGTCGCGTCGGCGACGAATTGGCAGCCACTAAATGCAGATTTAAGTTGTATAAAATATATCAAATGCGCATTTGTCAACGCTGATCCAAACTAAGCCTAAGGAATATAAGAAATTCGCTTCCTTTCAGAATGGATTTAACTAAGAAATTTCTAAATGGAATTTGAATGCAAGATATATTACCGCATAAACCTTTTTTATAAATACTGATGCTTCTTAGTCTCTATAGAAGAACACTCCAGAAGTATGTTGAATGTTATAAAACTACGTTTTAACGGTTTTAAGCGCAGTAATTTATTTTATTTAGGTTTATCCGACGTTTCGGCCGCTTTTATTATGTGTACAAGTCGCGAAAACTTTAGAAAATATTATGTTGAATGTTATTTTAGAGGAGAGAGCAGCAGCAGCGGCTGGACGTGTTTTTGAATAGAAATCAGAAATTTTGAGTCCGGTCTAAGAAAGTAATAGTAAGAAATGTTTTTGAAGTTATACTTCTTTAGGCGCGTTAGGGAAAAATGATAAGAGTAAATTTTTACGATGCGCGCGCACACCATCACACGAAAAAGCTACACCATGAAATTAGCTATAGTCAACCGACACCCTGAAGTTAGCTACAGTCAACATTTTAGTTTTTCTATTGTTAATGTCGTTTTTTCTACAAACGTAGAATAAGGCAAAAGAAAAAAATTTTGAAACGATTTTTATCTTGATACGCCAAAGAAGTATAATTTCTAACGCGTGTATATAAATACACACACACACAACTTTTTTTTATAACAAACTAGCTGACCCGGCAAACTTCGTACTGCCTCAGAATCAATAAATAAAATATTTTGACTTCTAAACGACGGGACGAACAGCAAGTGTTTGACAGGTAGGAATAGTTTCTAAGGGAAAGCGAAATTGTTGTTTTTACTATATTTCAAGCATTTTTTTCATATTTACTCACCTTTTAAAACTTCCCTGGATTTCCGCAAATAATTCAAAATCAAAATTAGCCAACTCAGTCCAGCCGTTCTCGAGTTTTAGCGAGACTATCGATTTTTAAATGATGATGATGATTTGCAAATGATTTTTAAATTTATAAATAGGTTCACATTTGACCATGATTACGCGTGACTGACAATGATGCGGTCGAAGACGGAGCATGTTTGCTTTGATGGTGGTCTTCTAACGATCTCTTCCAGCCATCCTGTCCGTGTAAGAACGGAGAAAGAATACAATTTTCTGCGGCCGGGCGGCCTGTCGTTAGAGGCGACAAAACTACCCACAGCCAGGTGTTAAGGCATTTGCCTGATTGGATGGCTACCACCCTTGGTCTAAACTATGCCACCATAATAACCTTGAGTTGTGTTCCGGCATTGGTGACCAAGTTCCAGTCTCCCTTAAGAGAGCAGCCGCGCATTTGTAGAACCTTTGGTGTTGCAAATGTCGATAGGCGATAGCAACCGCTTTCCATCTAGTGGGCCGTCTGCCTGTCTGCTGAACTCCTGCAATAAAAATTAAAAAAACAACCCGTGGCAGGAAAGTCGATGAAAACACAGACAAAACCACAGACCCTACCTAGTCTACAAGCCCGCCCTTTATCTTCAAATGTAATACTACACCGTCCTATTATCGTCCCATTTGCATACATCCCGCGCTTATTTTTATACACGATAATACACTTTATCAAAGTGATATATGATGATATCACTCACAAAAAGAAAATGCAAAGACGTGAATGTATGTAAATAATTTCACTTTTGCCTCTCTTCAAATGTATATGGAATAATATGTGAGATTTATTGAGTTATACATATTTTTAGGCAAAAGAATTCATATAAAATAATAAGCATCTACCAAAATTTATCGAAGCGACTCTTTGACTGTTCAGGTGATCAGAAGGCTGGTGCTTACCTCAGGCATCGGAATAATATGGCCTTCTAGGCTCAGTATTCTGCTTATAGTCTTATTGGGACTAGGGGTAGAATACGATATAAATAAGTTAAGGTTTTTTTATTGTATTAGTTTATAAAGTCATATATATATATATGTTATGTAATAAAGTATTGTTACGTGCGAGCGGGGTTACGCACTTATGGATTGGAAGAAAACACCAGATTTTAATTTAAATGCTTTTATTGACTTACACAGCCGCACGTAGTACCTTTCTGTAGGGTTGCCCCTATACGCACGACCAACGATACACAGTCCCGACGATAAGTTGTCACACCCTCAATACCGTCGCCGATATTGCGTAGACCACCTCCGATATCATCGCGTGGCTCGCTTCTGGTTCCTCTCTCGAACAGCGCTACACACCTTCTTCGCGTATCTGTCCACCAAACTTCTCACTAAATTCACCACTTAGTTCGTCTCTGTCCTCTATTAAACTTCTCTAATATCGCACTTGTCGTTTCACCGTCTTGGACTGAACTCAACTTAAAAACTGCCCGGTAGGCGCGCCTTACGCTGTTTATATACTTGTAATAATTTTCTAGAACCCATCTATCTACCTCTGTCTTTCATTTCCCGAACCTTCTGTTCGGGAACTTTCGTTTATACATCTATCCTTTTCTAACATCTGTCTATCTCTTTCTTTCGTTTATCGTCTTTCCTTTTCTAAATATATCCGTCCTCGTCTTTTCGTTCTAGATTTTTCTAGACTTTTCCAAAAGTTCTAAAACTAACTAGATGGTTCCACCATCATTCGCCACAGTATATTGTATTGTAAAAATCATATTATTTCTTACATGTCTGTCTAATTTAGCAACTACCGACCTTTGTTGTCCTTCCTATATTCCATCCAAAGGTTGCCTCGAAGAAATAGCTATGGGCGATAAGACCGCCGATTTTACTGATTGTACCAAATGGCGGCGTCTTCGTGAAGTATATATACCAGTATACAAAGAAAAGGAAATATGCATGCATGAAGAATATACACTGAAGTATGAAGAAGAGATATTTAAAAATTAAAAGTTCAGATAATTTCGCTGTTGTAAATGAAGGTGCAGAGTCCCCCATACATAACAGAATCCAATTCATTTTTGATTTGCGTAGGCGTATTGCCTTTCAAAAACAACTAATCGATTTTGTTCATTTTCATAAAAAACTCACATCGACTCACTCAAACGACTGTAACATACCAACTGCGCGTCCAAAATGGTTGAAACTTTGGCGAGCAACTGTCAACAGATGAACAACGAAATTCACTAGCTTTTACTTACGAGTGCTGCTATCTTCAGGTTGAGGTCGGAAACTATTCAGACCACTTTAGTTATAGTCTGTTAAATCAAAGTAGAGATTATTTTAATTTTGTTGTCTATTCTCAATCTTGTTTCGATTTAGTGCATTACTTTTAAATTGTCCTTTTTGCAGTCGGGTTTTTGATTTTTTGAATTATTTATTATATTTTAAATTATTTTCCTTGCATACGTTTCTATTCTCGCACACGTTCTTATCATACTACATACTAATCATCATGTCATCTATCACACAATCGATCCATCATAAATACAACAGAAGTCTCATACTATAAGTAAGGGACACATTCAATTCAAATATCCCAGTATTGGTTATACATTTATATTCCTCTCGTACGCCATCCTAGAGTGTGTACTGGCGCAAACACGGTGTTATTGTTTCATATATTGCTATGATACACTTACAGTAAGGATGGAAAACAATAATTGAAATTTCTAAGACATTTAGGTGGTCGAAAAGTCTCACTGGCGTAATCTAAGCTTGTATTTCGCTGCATCGATTTTTGTAGATTAAAGTAGTAACTTAATCTTATTAGGCGTAAAAACAAAATTAAAAATACAATAAATCTGCGAATGGGTCAAGTTTATACTAATACATACATACGAGTATTGTTACGACCGGAACACCGACAAAAGACAAATTCACCCCTGCATACCTATAGACATTTTATTACCTTTTTCGGCATTTGGACTTCTTTTGTTTAAAATTTATGATTAGAAAAGAGCCCAGTGTATTGTAATCGTTATGGTAGTCATTAGCCAGGTGTGATTCTTACAATGTCAGTCTACAGACATATGTATTTGTACAGTATAAAGTAATGCCCCAAGGGAGGGGTTGTAGGGGGCTTAGTAAGCCCCTTGACATTTTTCTTTTTTTAAATTACAGGTAACTAAACTTTTTATACGTGCTGGAACGGGAAAGAATACATCCTGCCGCCAGGCGGCCTGTCGTAATATCGTAATAGGCGACACAACAATCCACAGACAGGTGGTAGGGTATTTACCCAACTGGAAGGCAACTACCCCTGATCTAGAGTATGCCGCCATAATAGTTGTGTTCCACATTTGTAGCACCTCCGGTGTTGTAAATGGCTATGGGCGATGGGCTAAAATTGTGCTTGTCGTGCTTCTCAACGGTGTGTCACAAAAGCTGCAACAAGTGTCTCATTATTGTTTCAGCCGCATTCACTAAATCTGGAATAAAGCCTCGATGCTTACACAACTACTTTTTTTTTATTGCAGAAGATCAGCAGACAGGCAGACGGCCCACTTGATGGACAGCGGTTATCATCGCCTATGGACATTTGCAACACCAAAGGTGCTACGAATGCGCTGCTGCTCCCTTTAGGGAGCCTGGAACCTGGTCACTAATGCCGGAACACAACACAAGGTTGTTATGGCGACATACTCTAGACCAGGGGTGGTAGCCATCCAGTCGGGCAAATGCCCTACCACCTGGCTGTGGGTTGTTTTGTCGCCTCTTACGACAGGCCGCCGGGCCTACTACCCTACCTACGGGCGTACTGAAAGTTTTTGTTAAAAAACAGAAATATTCCAACTACTAACATAATAGCCCATCATAATTCCCAGATCTTACCACCTATACCTATACTTACCATCCATATAAATATCCCATCTATCCACCTATTCATCACACTGTCACCAAACACTCCATCGTTCTACTTACCCAACCTACCTTTGTAATATTTATTCACCCATAGAAAATAAAAATACGCTGTAGTAAAATGTTTTGTTTCAGTAAGTAAAAATAAAAAATAAAAAGACAGTGAAAAATTCTGTCTTGACCAATGACAGAGAAGAATGGGTCTAATATAAAGAGAGAGAGAGAAACAGAGACCGGATGGGATGTCACTTATTCCTTGGAAGATGGGAAGGCCGCTTGTGTGGGACGCGACATGCGTTGACACTGGCGGCATCTCATCTTCCAGTGACTAAGTTAGGGGCTGGCAACGCTGCTTCAACAGCTGAAGATCTCAAACGACGCAAATATGGAACCCTAGGAAGGGGTTACATATTTGTGCCGTTTGGAGTTGAAACTTTAGGTCCGTGGGGTCCATCAGCAAAGGGTTTCTTCAAAGAAATTTGTAAGAAACTCTTTGATGCCACCCATGATCAGAAGGCTGGTTCGTATTTCGCGCAACGAATCAGCATTGCCATACAGCGTGGCCATGCAGCCAGCCTTCTGGGCACGCTTCCCTCTGGCAGCGATTTGCTACATTCTTTATATTAATTAATCTATCTATAATTTAGTTTATTATTATTTAATACAATAGTAATTTACATATAAAAAACATAATAGCTCATAAAGTCTGCTGCTCAGCTTAGGCCTCCCAGCACTTTTCAAAGGCATCACTTCTCGAAGTTCACTCTTGTCTAGGGCGTTATGACGAGTTTGACGCAGTTGCTACGATGTGCAGATTTCATCACGATATTTTTCTTCATCGTCAGTTATTTTAAATATAAAAAAACGCACGTACGAATTTAAATTCGGTGTGGAATCAATTCGGCCTCTGTGGTTGAGCGAGCTAAGTCTTTGCCAGACTGCCTCTCTGCAACGCAGAGGCTCCGGGTTCGATTCCTGGTTAGTAGTCTGGGAGTCTGGGATCGGCCTCAGAGTGGTCCGTTGTATATTACCCATAACACAAGCGTAACTTGCTTCATTTGGATTTACAATATGTGTGTTTGACTGCCGATTATTATTATATATTTTTAATTCGTAGGTAATTAGACTAGGCATTGCCATACAACGTGGTAACGCCGCCAGCCTTTTGGGAACGTTCCAAGTAAATGACAGTGGTTTGGGACCATTAAATAATCTTTAGGCATTCCCCCCCCCCCCTTTTTTTACTTAGTTTTAGTTTTTATATAGTTCATAGTATAGTTTGTAGTTCATATATAGTTTTATATTTGTTCGTAGGTTTTTTTATTATTTCTGCGTTATTCCTACACGAATAAAAACGTAACGCTTCTGAGTTAACGCTTAAATATTTCACTACTCCTATTTCAATACCGAATCCCTAAATGAAAATAGATTCTTAAGGAGTAGGAAACTCTAATAAATAATACAATAATATCTCGAGCAACATTTAATACTGCTTTTCAATAAATCATGGATGTGCAGAAAAGTTTAAATGAGTTTAAGTTCTACACGTGTTCAGTACAATAAAACAATGGGTAGAATGTGTGCTCCTACCTACATACAGCCAACTTCTTGAAGAATCTCTTTGCAATTCGATCAGCAAATAACGGTGACTTATTTCAGTTTTACTGAATCAGAGGTAATAACTTCTTATGGGAGGATAAACCTTTATTACGTAACGTGTTGCGGCGCCAGTCTGTCTGACTTTTTATTTTATTTTTTATTATAGTATAGGTTCGCGTTTGACCACAATCTTGCCCTATGTGGAGCAAAGATGTGGTCTACGATGTAGCACGCTTACCTAGAAGGTACCTATTCACACGGGACTTGAAGACACCCAGGTTATAAGTATCGGGAAAGACAGACTCCGGACTTCCCTTTCTCTCACGCATACGCCAGCGGTAGGCAGGATCCTCTTCTCTCACTCTAACCCACAGCGCTAGTAATTAGATCAAATAGTGATACTAATAACGTACTCAAAATTCTAATGTAACATATTACAGAATTAATTGTAACTAACAATAAAATATATTTTATAATGAATAAAAGATTTTATTAATAAACTAGCTTCTGCCCGCGACTTCGTTCGCATGGAATAATTTTAAAAAAGTAAGTTAAAATAAACCTGCGATTTTGAAACATTCTTCATTGGTGCTCCGCTCCTATTGCTCTTAGCGTGATGGTATATAGCCTGTAACGTTCCTCGATACATGGGCTATCTAACACTGAAAAAAAAAATCAACTCAAACCAGGAGTTCCTGAGATTATCACGTTCAAAATCTCCGCTTTTATTATGTTATGTTGCAGAGAAATTACTTTCAGTCTGTTATAAGCTGTTTAAGTAATTAAACCTTGTTAAGTATCCCACGGTAACTCTTTAATTTTTCGGGATCAAAAGTATCCTATAAGACCAGGGATATAAGCTACCACGACACAAAATTTCCTATAAATCGGGCCAGTCGTTTCGGAGATTAGCCGGTACAAACAGACAGACAAACAGAGAAACAAGAAATTTGAATACATACATAACTTCACGCCCTTTGAGGGGTAGGCACAAACAACAGAGCGCCATTCAGGCTTATTCTTACACACCTCACTTGCTTCTTTGACATTCATAGCTCTTGTCATGCACGCTCGTCTGTTCTTAAGGCTCCTGACATTACATTATCATATATATATATATATATACATATTTATTATTTATTTTATTTTATTTTATTTGGGGGGTTAACAGCTGAAATCTTACAAACTAAAGTTTTACAAAGTTCCATTACAGAGATAGCTTAAGATCAGCTATTCATAAACCTCTACAGATGGCAGAGAAATAAAAAAATAATAATACAGTAATTTTTGAAAAAGATAATAATACGAAAATTTTGTGACCAGAAAACTAATTATTATTAAAATAGGCTTTGATTAAACTCGCATTTACGGATGCTAGACTATCCACAAACAAGTATATATATATATATATATACATATATATATATATATATCTAATATATAAAATTGTCTAAAAATTTTCGTTGCCATACTCTTCCGAAACGGCTTGACCGATTTTGATGAAATTTTTTGTGCTTATCCGGTATCTATGAGAATCGGCCAACATCTATGTTTCATCCCCCTAAATGTTAGGGGTAGTCCACCCCTAAATTTTTTTATTTATTTTTTAGACAAAATTTTTAATTTCAATTTTTTATGATACAACATACAAAAATACATACAACCCTAAATTATTAACCCTCTGCGACAAACCCCTATTTTTACCGGGCAGGACGACGTCTGCCGGGACAGCTAGTATGATATATATAATTTATCAAATATACATAACATTTAAGTATTATATTAACCTAAGTTTTTCTCCCTCCGCCGAGTGATTTTAGCATCCATTGGATTACATTTGTCGCTCTCGGCCGTAGTTCAGGCCATGGTCGGAGGTCACCTGGCTGGGACGTCGTTGTCTCCTTCTGCGAGGCTGTTATATCCGCCAAGGAGGTGATGGAGCGGGAGAGGGAGCGAGCAGCTGCGTTCATCTCCCGCCGCAACAACAGGACTCGGTGCCGGACGATTCATGACGTTCAGCCGCCGTAAAAGTGCGGCAGCGGGTGACGACTCGCGGAGACACTAGGCCGTCACCTGTATTCAAGCCGCTGAGTAGTGTCCATCGTTGTTCCCCTAGCGCCCTTCTCAATCACGGATTGAAGCATCCCGTATTTCCCGGGACGTCCCGTATTTTAGGCTTAGCTTAACAAAACAACAAATATAAAAAAATAAAGAATGTTACTATATCATTTTGTTTTTTATTTGTCCCGGGTAAAAAACTAAATTTCAGTATTTCTTTGCCTATTTAAGCATTTGGCCCTTATAGACTGAAAAAAATCTGGCAACCCTAATTAGAGGCCTGCCCGCAGGGGTGGGCCCACGACAGTCGGGGTCGCGGCGAAAAGCTCGCACACGTCCCGGGGCCCTGACATATGGCGACAGAAGGACACCAAGGGGTTTTAGTGGGTATTCCGTCAGCCGATTTGGCTGGTGAGTCCCACACTGCCCCGCCGTCGTCTCCGCGCGGCAAGGTGACCGCAAACGGATTTCTCCTTGAAAAAAAAAGTTAAACAATTTCAATATTAAATCATTCAACTTAGATTAGTTTGAGTTATCACTTTTGTCGGGCGTCCCGAAACGCATTTTTTTCTGTTTTTCTAGTTTCTTATTCAACGTATATGTATAGTTTGTTGTAAATTAATTATTTTCACCAGTATGATTAATTTGTTAATTAGTTTCATGTTACTTTATGTAACATATTTAATATTACACTATATATAATTCCTTGGTGAAGTCACATATAGACTATCTGATTGAAGTTTGGGGAACAGCAGCAAAATCTAACCTAAAATCACTACAAATAGCACAAAATAGAATAATAAAAATACTTTTCCAATATACCTATCTTACTCCTACAATTAAAATTTATAAAGAAACAAAGTTATTGAATATAAAGCAAACTTACATATACAAAACATGTATTTTAATAAGAAAAATTCTACACAAAGACATACACACACAAATATTATTTACTAAAAATAAAGATCATTCCACTGCAAAACTCCGAACTAGGCAAGCAAATAACATTTTAATCAATATACCCAGAACAAACTACGGAAAAAAGAATATAACTCATGAAGGCGCTGTACTATACAATAATCTACCGAAAAACATTAAAGAAGTAAAATCATTCTTACTGTTCAAAAAACTATTGAAAAACCACATTCTAAAGGACTTCTCTCTACTTGACTAAATTATTATTCTAATTTGAAAGTTACTTATACTAAAATAAATCTATCCATCTGTTTGCACTGCACCATTTGTTATTGTAAAGCTATTGAGTAACTAACAGACAGACCGACTGACAAAAACACGTAACCTTACTTTCAAATCGCTGTACGCGTTTTAATAAGCCCGTTGCCTTAATGAACAACATGCTTTGCTCCGACTTTTGTCTCAAGACTACCCTCACATATTATAAATAGTTCACTAAATTCACTCGGAAACAAAATGTTTTAAATATTACAATAATAAATGGACAGATGCGCTAATAGGGGTTAATGTTGATTAAATGTAACTAGTTATTTCTCTGTAAGTGAATTGTAAATTCTTTTGAGAAATAAATGTTTAAAACCTTTAAAACCTTAATATTATAATCCATTTAGTACAATATAATCCAAATCTGGGTATTGTATTAATTTTTGTATTTCTGTATTATGAGAACATTAAATATTAATATTATTATGTTATTACACTTTTTTGTTTATTGTTAAAATCAAATTAACAGTACGGCGAAATCTGTGATTAAAGAAGTATTATAGTCTTTGACAACTGTTTACACGATAGACACTGTTCTATAACATTTATCAATAAGTTCTAACTGTTTTTTGTGGGATTTTTATTTAATTAAAACCACGCACGTCTCACTCTCAAAACGTATATTTTTACTCTCTTGTTTTTTTTATCTCGTATGGACTGTACTCGCACAACATTTCTATTTCGTCACAAATAATGGAAAACATATTAAACAACAACAGAACCTTAATAATGTTCAAATTCATATTTATATTAATTATTCTGGTCGAATTTCGACCACTAGTACATAATAATAATAAGTAGAAACTAAATACATAGTACGCACAGTTTTAATATACATATATCTATCAATTTATACTAACACTAGCTTCTGCCCGCGACTTCGTCCGCGTGGTGCGGTTTTTTAATTATCCCACGGAAACTCTTTAATTTTTCGGGATCAAAAGTATCCTATATGTTGACCAGGGATATAAGCTATCACCATACATCGGTCCAGTCGTTTCGGAGATTAGCGGGTACAAACAGACAGACAAACCGACAAACAGACAAACAGAGAAACAATAAATTTCAAAAAATCTAAATTAGTTCTATTTCACTTCTTACATCCCCCTGACACGGTTTTTAGGAATTTTTTTCATTGTGCAGATATTCGACCTTTACAATTTTATTATATGTATACAGATTATTAAAATCTAAGACTCTAGCTATATAAAACATGATATATATATACGGCAAGTCGTGGTAGCGTAATGGTTTGCACACGCGTCCCAAACTCGAAAGGCACGGGTTCGATCCTGGCCGGGACACATGCACCACTTAGTCAGTTTTCTGATTTAATGAGCATATTTGTTACAATTATCATGTGCTAACAACGATGAAGGAAAACATCGTGATGCAGCCTGCACATCGAGATAACCGATGTGTCAATCGTGCCAAGCCGCCTTGGACAAGCGTGGCGGGTATACTGTCCATTACCCTGTAGTGGAAGGCCCGAGCCCAGCAGTAAGACATTTATGGGTGGTTATTATTATATAGTTAAATATGGCAATAATAGTAATATCTATATATATAAAAGAAAGTCGGATTAGTCCCACTATTTATAACTCAAGAGCGGCTGTACCTATTTGGCTGATAATTGGTGAGGAGGTAGCTAGAATCAGGAGACGGACATAGGATGCTTCTAATCCCGTTGGAATCGGTAGGTGGCGCTGAGATCGGGTCCTAGAATCCTCCTAATCACCTGGACAGATTTTGGTGATTTTGTTTCAGTGTGTTTGAGTGGGTTCCCCGGATGGTTTAAATCCACAATTGGAACCGGTAGGTGGCGCTAGAACGGGGTGCTAGATTTTTATTTTTTCAGAGCAGATCAACGTCTGCCGGGGACGCTAGTAAAACATATATTAGGGAACTTTTGGACATGAACTTGCAGACTTTATTTATGATTAGATCTAAAATTAGTCCAAATTATGAATATATTGCAAATATTGTGATACTACGTGTCTTTCCACGAAACTGATAAGCAAAATATCATGACATGGGCTTGTGACAATAGACATAATTATATGGAATAGCCATGTTTTTATGAGTGTTTGATATTATTTGACTTTGTTATTTTCAAACAATACCAAGCTCTGCTATCTTTTTGTTATCGCCTACCTTTCGAAATATAGGTTATGTCGGTGACAAGAGTCAATCGATTGGTTATTGCAAATTTTTTATACTTGGCGTTAGCGATCTCAGCATGCTCTGCCGTCTCTACAATGCGGACTGTTCTGATGAGCTATTTGAAATGGCCTACGTCGTCATTTTACCATCGCACCACTCCCTGGCTATTGGGAGTTCTTCTACACTTCCTCGATACTTGAAACAACTTTCATTCGTCCATCGTGAAACAACACTATCTCAAATTTGTTACTGAATAATAATGTTATTTAGTTAACTTGCATGGTGTTGTTTGACGACACACAACAGTATGTAACATTTTCCTTTATGTATATATTTGTATATCATGTCTATTGGATACCCCAGCCATACCGAGTTTCTGTCCATCTACAGGCTGTCTGGAAGAAATCGCTCCCAGAGATGAGACCACCCATTGTACTGTATTGACTACACCAGTCTAATAAGTCTGTAACCACACACTCACTCGTTTCACTTGTACACACATACACACCACAAACATACATCTATGCATTTCCACATGCATTACAAATATTAACACGAAAATTTCAAATGCATAAACTTTAATAGTACATTATGTGTACTAGTGTGTAAAATTGGTGATTACCGTGGAGGCGCCATTGAGTCTCGAGCCGTAGGCGAGTGTCTTAAGAGAGCCGAGGACGGCAATCATTAATACACACGTGTATCATACGACGTTTTTCAACACACTTGTGAATAAAATAACAAAAAAAAACACATTTTATTTAGTAGATAAAATAGATATTTTTCCTTGGAGTTTTCAGGTAGTAAACTTTCCATAATGTTAAGGGCTTCACATCTTGTATCGGGCGGTGTATAACATAAATTATTTTCTTCGTAACTAGTACTTGTAGACATTTTAATTAATAAATAACTATAATTTCAACAGTGAAAACGAGTTGTGAAAAATGTTTCGCTATGGCGGGAAAAAATAATCAGTTTTCCTATGCGCGCACATTGCAATCGGCCACAGACTAAAGGGATGAGGTTTTTTTTTATTTTCCGCGCATAGGGTTTGAGCCTATTCTGCCACGTACAAAATGGGGAATTTAAAGTTCTCTTTCATTACAGAGAAAAAAAGTTATATATGAGTGAAAGTTTTTATTTATTAAACACGTACGAGTTAAAATTATCTATTTAAATAAGAAGTTGCATGAAATGAGCAAGCAATAGGAACATTAATTTATTTGTTCTATATAACACGATCTTTTTTTTTGAATAAAAATTTTTTTAAGGACAAAGCAACTCAACCAATAAAATTTAAAAAAGAATCTATAACTCACTAGTGAGTTATTTTTTACTCACAGTTTGATAATGGGTGTCATTCTGTGCCTAATTGCGGTGACCATAGAGCCACTTTATGAGCAAGTGTGTTGAAAAGCAACACCGTATTATACTACAGCAGTTGTTTGCGACACCAAATTGGTTCTATATACCCTGTTATTGGTTTCGAATAAATTCTTAAAGTCTCTTAAACTTATCATTAGGATAGTATGTATGAATTTATTTTGTAGCATTGTGTGCAATAAAGTATATTCTATTGTATCCATTGCACGTGAATCACGCTTCCTCATGCCATACGTGAGAAAGTGATTGATTTGCAGGATGAACAGTGACTCCGAATACTGATCCCATTTGAAAATTTATTTCACTGTTGGCAAACTACACTATCCCCGGATGACATATGATATACATATTTATTTATTTTTATTAAATACTCGTGCGAAGCCGTGGTGGTCCGCTAGTCTACGATATATTTATTTAACTCCTTAGTGAAAGCGTTCCGTCCGTTCTTTATTCCTATATTTATGCATTTTGTCATTATAAGATCACACACAGATTTCTTGAAAATGTCAATAAATACACAGTACCAACACGTGGGACGACTGCCCACGCTGTTATCACCAATATTGGCGACGTCATCGATTTTGAAGCACGTTCCATAAATAGCCCCGTCACCGTCTTATCCGATAAGATCTCTGTCAAGCAATTTATGGCTTAGGACAGCGGAATGCTCCAAGCGGATAAAGTCGCAACTCCGACGGCGAAGCCAACGTAGCCAACCCAGATCTCAAGTAGGATTAGGTTCTCTGAATTGGGGACTTTTTCTCTAGAAACTTCGATTGGAATTGTTGCGTCACGTTTCATCGCGCTTAGAGATGGCGATAAGACTGCCTACCTATATAGACTGGATATGGATGGACTGGGTATCTGGGCGCACTCCACAACCGTGAAACGCCGTGCCATGGAGTGCGCCGCACTCATGGCAAGACGGGGAAGGTCCCCACTATTTGGTACAGATACTTACCAAAGCAACCGTGCCCGATAAGTATCTGCACCATCCTGAACGTCATGGTCCCGTATTTCCGCGAGACCCAACGAGCCAAGTGGGGTCGGATCGCCTCCACCGTCACGATTCCAGCTTCTGGGGACCCCAGGTCAATCTGCCAGTAACGGATCAGGGCCTCGCTCGCCTGGGCTCTCATCATTGTAGTTTCCGCCGGGCATAGCACCTCTCCTCTCACCCGTGCATCCTGCCGGAAGCCGTACATTGCTGCGAGCACCTCCGCCTGGAGATTCCAGGATGGATTACCCGCCAGCAGTGTCACCGCCAGCAGTGTCACCGCCGTTCACGACACAGTACGGTACCCCTGGATGGACCTCACCGCCAGGACCCTCTGAGCTCACCTTAGCAGAGTCCTGTTTTGTCGGTGAAGACATTTACAAAAAAGTAGCCTAACTAACTTCTTGTAACATCAGCTATCTGCTGTTCAAGGGTCAAAAATCGGTTCAGCTGTTTCAGAGATTAACCAAAACAAGATAGAGAGACAAAAATATTCAAAATCATGTTTTGGTGATCTTCATCTTCTGCGAGCGGTCAATTTCCGCAACTCGACGACAAAGCGCGTATTTTGCGTGCGAGGATGGATTGTTTTACTGCATCCAGCCCAGCTCCTCCTGGAAGTCCACCAGCTTCTTGACGTTGCTCAAGCAGGATATGGGCGGCTGTCTCTTTTGCCCCCTGGCATGCTCTGCCCAGGGGGCTGTCGAAAACGTTTTGGTGTTATAATTACTGTATATACTTTGATATGAATTTAGTAAAAGCTGTTGTTTTGGCATTACAAACAGATTCTTCAATTTGTCTATATATATTTTATTAATATTTAGTTTTTAATTTCAATAAAACAGATAACAGATTATTATTATTCAACTAAACAGATATACAATACAAAAGCGGATGGATGCAGAAGTCGCGGAAGGCCACGAAACACCTTCCATGATCAAATTGGTCGTGTACTAGCAGAAGGTGATGTCAGGAGCCTTAAGAACAGACGAGCGTGCATGACAATAGCTATGAATGTGAAAGAAGCAAGTGAGGTTGCTCGTGCCTACCCCGCAAGGGACCTGGCGTAAAGTTATGTATGTATGTAATTTTAACCTTTCTGTAACTGATGGCATTTAAATATATATGCAAATTTTCTCATAGTGTCCTCGTAATGGCACTGTAAAAAACATCGAACCATACTAAACTGTATTTCACAATGATGACAGTCTGTTTGTCATGTTACTTCTAGCATAATTAATTCATCAATCTGGATAAGTTTCCAAAAGTTAATCTAGAAACTCTTGGTTGTATAGTGGGATCAAGACAAGTTGAATGAAATAAAGGTGATAGGATTGGAGAATGGAATAGGAGATAGCATAGGAAAGAGGGGATATTTATTTACCAATTTGTTGCAAATTTTGTGTACTGTTTGCTACCGCTGTTTCGAAAACTAATTACGGACAAAATGAATATCTGCGTCGTTGTACAAATACCTACAATAAATATTTTAGTGACATAGACATACTTAATTCTTCGAAACAAATTTTCAAGTCATCAGTAGTTAATAAACTTACTAATAAGATTGATAAGTAATGTAGTGTTTTTTTTTTTTATCTTAAATAGGTTCGCGTTTGACCACGATCACGCCCGATGCTGGACGATGATGCGGTCGAAGATGGAGCACGCTTACCTAGATAGTACCTATTTACACGAGACTTGAAGATACCCGGATTGTATTTTTCGGGAAACACGGACTCTGGTAGTGCATTCCACAATTCTGCGGTACGCACAAGGAACGTGGAGGCGAAACGTTTAGTACGCACCGGCAGCGTTTCCACTGTGAAGCGATGGCGTAGACCAGAGCGCCTTGTAGTCCGAAGATAAAATGGTGTAGGGGGAATCAGCTCGAGGTGTTTGTATTTAGACCTAACAATTTAGTTGTGTTTAGTCTTCCCGTCAGAAGTCTTACAGTATTAGATGTATTGAGTAATTTATTTTAGTGTAGTGTAACACACTATCTCTTTCTGTTCTTTTTCTAGATTATAAGTATCCAGTTTTAGTTTAGATTTATTGTATGTCTTGTAAGGCCTTCAAATTGTGAATATACTGTTGGATACATTTTAATAATAAATAAATAAATTATAGTTTTTGAATGCGGTCACTGGTTTTAGATAATAACACTTGGCTTGTGTAAAGCAGCACATCTATATATTGGTGAACGAAAACATTGAAAACAAACGAATTAAAAGTAGTATCTATCTATATATTAACTAGCTGTCCCGGCAGACGACGTCCTGCCCGGTAAAAAAAAATTAGGGGTGGACTACCCCTAACATTTAGGGGGATGAAAAATAGATGTTGGCCGATTCTCAGGCCTACCCAATATGCATACAAAATTTCATGAGAATCGGTCAAGCCGTTTCGGAGGAGTATGGCAACGAAAACTGTGACACGAGAATTTTATATATTAGATAAGTGAATTAAAAACACAGCAAAACTTTTCACCCCCCTTTTTATGAAAATTACGCTCTTTTGTTTATTGTTCATGTCAAATTAACAGTGTAGCCTTGGCGAAATCTGTGATTATAAAAGTTATAGTCTTTGACAACAGAACCTTGATAATGGTCAAACCTAAATTAATTATTATAATTGAATTTCTACCACGGGTGACCACTTAATAATAATGAGATACTAAATACATAGTACAGTAATCAAGTACGCACACTGTTTCAATATGCAACTTACATTTTAAATTAATTGTTATGGCCGAATTTCGACCAAGGGCGACTATTGTCTACAATTATTTTTTATTGATATGTTAATAAATAAATACGTAAAATGATTAAAAATATATTCACTTAGACAGACTAGAAATTAAAATAAACAAATATGTATATATGTACATCCTATTCTAATAATATATATACAAGTTAATTAAAAAAAATAGAAACTATTGATATATTGATGAATAAAAGCAAAACATCATTAAAAGTCCAGTAATTCATAATAGCATTTATTTAATAAAATTTCCTTGATTTTTGTTAAAGTTGATGTTAGTCAAAAGGAACTCACGAAAAATCAACTTGTTAGTAATAAATGATGAAAAGTGTACCAGGGAACCTGTACTACTACTACTATACATATATATTATATATACTACTACTATATATATCATGCTTTAAATCTCTCCAGTGTTTAGGTAACTTATTGTAAATGATACTAATTGTAAATATTAGAAATAACGAGGAAACAAATGTCTAAGAAAATGCGAAGCATGCGTAATCCCGCCCATAGGCGGGGCTTTCTATATAAGCAGCGAGCTTCGGCGGGAGTGCAGTGGTCTCGCGCGGTCACCACAGCTTGACGGACTGACTGCCTCAACGACGACGCGGTGCTGAGAAAAACTTTCAGGTGAGTTCTGAAATATTGGCTCGCATTTTCTTTAAGTTTTCTCCACTAATACGAATAATTAAAATTACTTTTGAACGGTTTTCTACGCGCCAACTCGTTTAATTTTATATGTTGACGGTTCATCCACATTTCAGTTGCCGTGATCATATCACACTGCCAAAACTTTGAAACAAAAAATTAAATAAAATGCACCGCTAAAAACCGTTAAGGCGTAGTTTTAATTAAAATATAGAATAATAAAATAAATGTCTATATTTCTACTATAATACTTAGTTGTTACAAATATGAATACATTGATTTTCTCCGGCAATAGAATTTATTACTGTGATTGCAAGAATTATTTCTGATTTGGTCAAAGTTCAAATCCTGTTTAGTGGAATATGACTTGTTGTAAGAATATTCCTTAATTTAGTCTAAGTTAATAAAATTATATACATTTCTAAATACAATGTAAGAAAACTTAACTTATTTGTATTGTATTCTACCCATAGTCCCTCAAGACTATAAGTAGAATACTGAGCCCAGATCACCGTCTTCTATGGGTAAGGTGCCCAGAAGGCTGGCTACGTTTCCTCGCTGGATCGCCATACTGATCCGTTGGCCGAGGTAGGCACCAGCCCTCTGATCACCTGAAGAGTCGATGAGTCGTTTTGATAAATTTTGGTAGAGGCTCATGGTCTCAGGACCCCACGGTCCAAGCGTCTCGACAGCAAACGGCACAAACATATAACTCTCACTGAGGGTTGCATATTTCCGCCGCTTGAGTGATTCCGCTGTTTCCGCTGCCGAACCGGCCGATCTAGAAGTGTTTGGTAAATGGGATGCGGCCAACGTGTCTACGCAAGTCGCATCCCACACCAAAGGCTTGCCACGCTGCCAGGGAATTAGAGTCATTCCGTCAGGGCGCCTGCCATATTCCTTAATAAATTATAATTTAATATAACTTAAAAATAATACAAAGAAAAACAATTAAATACTAAACATAAAATAAGTTATAAATAAAGTGTATATAAACTATGTGTTACAAGGATTTTATATTATGTAAATAAAAAAATATAAAAGTTCTTGTTATATTTTTTTTATTTAAGAATAAAAATATACTGTAAGTAGTAGTAGATCAAAAATTAAAATGGTTTTAAAGAAAAAAAGATTTTTTACAGGTTACAGACATAAACTCCAAACAACTAGGATTGTTAAGCACTATTATATTGCAATAGTGCTTAACAATGCCTAAAAACAATGCTTAACAATGCCTAAATTCACATCCCTGCGGCACGAATAAACCCATGAGGTTTCTGTGCCACAGTTCATATGTGAATGTAATGTATAAGAATGTAAGCATATTTGATAATAAATTTTAAAAAAAAAGTTTCATACGTACTGGTAACCACTTTCCATCAGGTGGGCCGGCATTGTGTCTTCTGGGCTCCATCCATGTAACGAAAGAAATTATTATTAGAAAAATAGAAATACAAATATCAAAAAAATAAAAACTTCGTTTAAACTAATGTAAAACTTCATAAAACTATGTCAAATTTTTAGGAGACCACATGGCAACTATTCCGCGTCGAACAAAAAAAGAATTACGTAAATCGAATCATAAATTTCAGAGTAATCGGTGTAGATATGGAACGAAAAGGAATTTTTTTTCATAAAAAATGTTCATAAAATGAAAACTACTGGGCCAAATTACGTAAAATTTTTAGGGGACCAATTGGAAGCTATTCCGCGGCGAACAAAAAATGAATCACGTAAATCGGATTATAAATCACGGAGTGATCGATGAAACATACATAAAAAAATCCAGACGAATTGAGAACCTCCTCCATTTTTCGAAGTCGATTAAAAAGTACATTCATACATACATCATTTGTATCTCATACACATTAAGAATGTATTGAACTTTTTTTTGTCGTAAGTGAATAAATAGTAACTACTATTTTTTCATAAATATTGTATTTAAAAATACCATATTAATCTGATTAATTAACAATCTAATCTAAAAAGGTTAATAAGTGATTTAAATATAACCTAATGGCCTTACTTATAAACGTTTGTTAAATTTTAAAAAACTGCTAAGCAACTGATTAACGAAAATCTTACCCATAAACTCCTCTTAAGGATAAGAGGTGGTGGTAAAGTAACTCATAAATGACTGACAAAAATAACCAACATCGAAAGGTGACTGCTAAGAGGCAAGATGGCAAGTTTTATTTGAAACAGCCATCGATTAGGGGCTTCAGAGTCCCTTATTTAAGAGATGGCTAATAAAATAATTACGAGATTATTATAAGTAAGGCCCTAAGTAACTAAAAGATTTTTTACTAAGAAAGTGTCCATTAGCACTTTTCTTATTGCCTCTATTAAGGGGAGGACATTTTGTTCATGTGTTCTTTATTAAGTTAGTACACTACATTTTAGTTTTGTTTATAGCACTAGTTCACTGGGTTTTGTCCTTTTGAATCAAATCAAATATTTTTAAATTACATATATTTTTTTCTTAAGTTTTCGCGACTTGTATACATAATAAAACTAAGTTTTAACGGTTTTAAGCGCTATAATTTATTAGGTTTTGATTTGTCCGATGTTTCCACTGAAAAACGGCCGAAACGTCGGACAAACTAAAACCTAATAAACTACCGCGCTTAAAACCGTTAAAACGTAGTTTTATTATACATTATTTTTATGTATGATAAAACTACGTTTTAACGGTTTTAATAATACTATTTTAAAATATCGAATTTAATTATTGCGAAATTAAAACATATTTAAAATTTCTTACAAAAAAAAGAGTTCAGTTATTTTTCAAAAAAGAATCTAGACTAGTGCTTTTAAAAATAATAAGGGAGTTTGATTTTATTTGGAGTAGTTATGTTTTATTTAACGGTGAAAATAATTATACAGTTTTACTTCATCATTACATAAACTCAAGTTACTTCGACTTATTGTTGTAAAGAAACTTTTTACATTTGTTATTTGGAGCCTAAAATTTAAAAACGGAAATTTCAACAGAAACTAGATTTCAATTTGAATATCACGTGTTTATTTTTATTAGTTGATAGAACTACGGTATATAGTAGATAGATTAGATATATGATGATATTATAAATTTTAAACAACAGATACATTTATTTAATGCAACAATATTTATTTAATGGACCAATAATGGTCAGTGACCATACGTTTCAATGAAGTCATTGATTTAGCTTGACAGATTGGTAAGGGGAGGGAGTTCCACAGGCGAAGAGCCTGTACGCCAAATGAATTTACGAAGCAAGAAGTGTGTGCAGGTATTGTTAACAAAATACTTTCATTTGAGCGCAAATTGCAGGTATGAGATTGATAGAGAGAACTAAAAAGTTCCTTTAAATATTGGGGAGAACAGGGATTGTAAAGGATATTGCGCAAAAGTGAGTGTGAGTGAACATTCCGGCGAAAGCGAATAGATAGTTAACTAATTAACCTTATCACAAAATTTGAAGACATTGGTATTGGTGTACAATAAACAGTTATTGGTAGATTGTATAATAAATAACACAAATTAAACAATTAAATTTATCACATAAACAGACGATTACTCTACTAATGCATGTGCACCAACATTTAACCGACGGTTAAAATAATCACTGTTTATGCATACATTTTTAGCGATTATTTAATTTAAACCATCGGTTGAAAGTCGGTGCACACCAGCCTTAGTATTGTAAAGAGTACATTTAATACATTACTCGTTGCTAAGCTACTTATAATTTCATAATAATCAACAATAAAAAACATAGTTACATTAGTCCACATTCCCAGTCCTACATACAGTACGCGTCGCCAATTCCCAAGTGCATTGCCTACGTTATTACTAGTATTAGCATTGCTAATACGAAAAATAACATTTGAAAACATTCACTTTCATGTGTGTTTAAAGTTATTTTTACCAGCTTCTATAGGCGTGGTTACATCTAATCCGTGCAGGAACGGAGAAAGAATACAATTCCCTGCGGCCGAGCGGCCTTACTTAAGACGCGCCAAAGCAACTCACAGCCAGGTGGTAGGGCGTTTGCCCGACTGGATGGCTACCACTCCTGGTCTAGAGTATGTCGCTATAACAACCTTGAGTTGTGTTCCGGCATTAGTGCCCAGGTTCCAATCTTCCTTAAGAGGGTAGCAGCGCATTTGTAGCACCGTTGGTGCTCGAAATGTCTATAGGCGATGGTAACCGCTTTCCATCAAGTGGGCCGTCTGCCTGTCTGCTGACCTCCTGCAAATAAAAAAACATCCTATAAAGAAACGTGTGCGTCTCGGGACGACATAAGTCATAACTTGAAGAAATCTATTCAATATTGAAATTGTTTAACCTGAGAAAAGCTTAGGTTATTACCTAAATTTTATGTCTATTAATATTGTTACAAGTGCGGGACTCGAATTAAAATGCCGTTGAAATCACTATAGAATTTATTAGAACCATTCAAACATGTATAAAACAGGTACAAATATAACTGGACACAACCAGTACAAACTGCACGATTCAGTAACACGCGCAAAGTCCGTCACTATATAGCTTATCGAATGTACACGTCTTGCTCGTATCGTAATCCTCGCTTGACTACCTCACCCCTCCGTTGGGGCATTGTTTTATACTAACGATACAATACAACACCGGTAGTGTGGACTAAATTTTTACAAGAAAACGTAATCTGTACACTTGCGACCATAAACGAGTACAATAACAATTGATGTTTTTTTTCTAATTACAAATTTTAAACACAAAGTAAAGGTAATAAACTACAGGTGTGCATGCACTTCATCGACGTATAACAATATGATAATGTAAGGAAAGGTTATTTAGTTACAAAAATACATACAACCCTAAATTTCAACCCTCTACGATCAACCCCTATTTTTTAATAGCGATATTAATATTTTTATAATTTTCTACTGGGATGATTTGGATTTTAATTTGAACCAGGTAGATTGCGCTGCAATTGGGTACCAGAATACAGGTGTTCTTTTTGTTGAAGTTTGTACCGGAATGGATTAATTAAACGATTGGAGACAGTAGGTGGCGCCCTGATACTCCTCCTAAACGCTGGGCCTGATGATGAAATTTTTTGTTTGTTCAAGTGGATTTGAGAATAGTTTACATTAACATTTGGTCCCACTAGATGACGCTGGAATCGGGTTCTAGATTTTAAAATTTTAAAGGCAGGATAACGTCTGCCGGGTACACCTAGTTATATTATACCGACCTTAACATAGTCACAATTTATAGGCACAACATCATGAGGTCTATTTTTAACAGCCCATATATAGGGGCCCATATATAGCCTCCCACTATAGGGGAACGGACAATATACCCGCCACACTTGTCCAAGGCGGCTTGGCAGGTTCGACACATCGGTTATCACCGTTGTTAGCACGTGGTAATTGTAACAATATGCACATTAGTTCAGAAAACTGCGTAAGCGTTGCATGCGTTCCGGCCAGAATTTGAACCCGCGACCCATATAGACATATACCATAAGTAAATTTTAAAAAAACCTACGCGAAAAATACATCCATACAGTTTCACCGTTACTTTTCCATAATGCAATTTGATTTAATAATAAACAACACCAAAAAGCACTTAACTTGTACGCCACAAGGCACATAATCCAATGAGTTGGGTAAAAGTTTTGTGGATTTCACGTAACTCAAATTTCAGTTCACATGTGACTAATAAATGTCAGCTTAGAACTCCTATTGTAATACGCATTAGATTTCAAAATGTTTCTAATTCTTCTATATCAATATTTTGGCGTTGCGATCATATCAAAATACGATCCCATTACGATAGTGTCAAAATTTCGTATTCTACTAAATCCACAATATCTTCTAGATATCGTTGCGCCAAAATAATAGTAAGAAAAAATGTATAAATCTATATATTAATACATGAAGCAAAACTTTGTACCCCTTTTTATGAAAATTGCGCGGACGGAGGAGTATGAATTTCGTATACTTATAGTTTCTATACAGGAGTGCAGTTTTTTAAAAAAATTAAGCAATACTACCATGTATTTGACACATACACGTATATATAGCGTGCTGTTCGCTCAATTTACAACATGGAAGCGCGAGATTCCCTGCGAGATAAGTTTAAAGAAATAAATATTTTAACAGTGGCTTCACAGTATATACTTGAAAATGTTCTATATGTTAAGAAAAATATCACGGATTATCCCAGATTAGGTGATATACATTGTAAAAATACTAGGAACAAAAATAAATTAGAAACTCCCACGTGTAGGCTCCATAAAATTTATAGTAGTTTCGTGGGGCAAAGTGTAATGTTCTTTAACAAAATCCCAGTAAACGTTCAAGAACTGTCAGTAAATAAGTTTAAAAAATTAGTAAAGCAACGTTTGTGCAAGAAGGCTTATTATACAACGAAAGAATTTTTAGACGACTGCACCGAATGGGAATAATGCGATCGCTATCAAGCTTTTTCAATAATCATTCATAAAAATTACTTTGTAAAACATTGTATTATTATAAACTACATAATAAAAAATAAAAAGACGAGTGATTAAACATGATAATTACAAAGTAAAGATGTGTTTAACAGTAACTAAAATTGCTTTGGAAGCGGTGGTAGAGTCATGACTTTCAATAAGTAATCTGTAAGATTCCATTTTGAAATAAATAAATTCATTTTCATTTTCATATATATATATATATATATATATATATATATATATATATGTATATATAATAAATAAATAAATACTAATGTTTCTACAGGTATGCAAGTGTGAATTTGTCTTTGTCGGCATCTAGGCCGTAACAATAACAATGAAATCTTACAAATATAGTCAAAACTGAAAATATTGTTGTTACTAGAGCACAAAAACTACATTCTCAAATATATTTTTTATTTTGCTAATATTTGTGTATCTTTCTTTTAATATGTCTTGATTAACAGAAAAACAGATAAATCGAATAAAAATATTCATATTCCATATTATATTAAAATAAATTTACGTATTTAATTTCTTACGGAGGGCGCTTGCCACCGCTAACGTGCCGGCTCTATTGAAGCCGAACGGTATTGCACGTGATGATGGCAGGCGCCCTGACGGAATGACTCTCATTCCCTGGCGGCGTGGCAAGCTTTGGTGTGGGATGCGACTTGCGTAGACACGTTGGCCGCGTCCCATTTACCAAACACTTCTAGATCGGCCGGTTCGGCAGCGGAAACAGCGGAATCACTCAAGCGGCGGAAATATGCAACCCTCAGTGAGAGTTATATGTTTGTGCCGTTTGCTGTCGAGACGCTTGGACCGTGGGGTCCTGAGGCCATGAGCCTCTACCAAAATTTATCAAAACGACTCATCGACTCTTCAGGTGATCAGAGGGCTGGTGCCTACCTCGGCCAACGGATCAGTATGGCGATCCAGCGAGGAAACGTAGCCAGCCTCCTGAGCACCTTACCCATAGAAGACGGTGATCTGGGCTCAGTATTCTACTTATAGTCTTGAGGGACTATGGGTAGAATACAATGCAAATAAGTTAAGTTTTCTTACATTGTATTCAATAGTATGGAATTTATATTATATTTAGTTTTAAATCCGTGTTGATCCGTGCAGGAACGGAGAAAGAATACAATTTCCTGCGGCCCGGCGGCCTATCGTAAGAGGCGACAAAACAACCCACAGCCAGGTGGTAGGGCATTTGCCCGACTGGATGGCTACCACCCCTGGTCTAGAGTATGTCGCCATAACAACCTTGTGTTGTGTTCCGGCATTAGTGACCAGGTTCCAGGCTCCCTAAAGAGAGCAGCAGCGCATTCGTAGCACCTTTGGTGTTGCAAATGTCCATAGGCGATGGTAACCGCTGTCCATCAAGTGGGCCGTCTGCTGATCTCCTGCAATAAAAAAAAAAAAAATATTAAATTCAAATCTATAAATATCTTCCGAATGTGATTATTCTAAGATCTACAAGAGATAAAAAGCGTTAGTTTATTGAGTTAAGTAGCAATTTTCTATTCGCAAAGTGCATTTTAATTTGATTCTGCTGAATAGAAATGTATTGAATAATTTTAAATATGAAACAGAATTGTTTTTATACGGCGATAATAAGTTTAGACTCGTTAATAACATTTAAAAGCGAAATGGATTTTGTTCGTTTGTTCATTACGACTTTCGAAATGAATAAATTATCGTGTAATTTCGGATGGCGGGACGAATGTTAAATACTTTTATCTCGGACAGTAAGGTATTTGTTAAAAACATTAAACTACTAAAAAAGGAAAAAATCCTGTAAATCAAGAATAGAATAGAATAGAATATATATTTATTGCGTAATGCATGTACAAAGTTGTTACAGATTTTATGGTATCAATGCATTCGGCCCATCATTGGGCGTGCAAAATTAATATTACAATATTAAACAGGATTTTATATATCAATTATTACAATATTAAATTATGTACAAAAAATGAATGAATGAAATGAATGAATACAATTAAAATTAAACATTAATAATAATTATCTGGTATACAATATAATAATAATCTAAATAATAAATGTCTAATATTACAGAATGTCAAATATATTTATGTCACTTCATAATGATTTATCCTCCATAAACGTATTTATGTTATAATAACATTTAGTGGTCAGTAACAAATTTAATTTTTTTTTAAATATTGTAAGTGGCAGTTCTCTAAGCGACTTCGGGAGCTTATTGTAAACAAAGGGCCCCATGCAATAGACACTTTTGCGCATTAATGTCGTAATTGAGTTGATGGTGCAAACTTTAAATTAAAGCTAACTTAAAAATTTCTAAACTTTATATAACGACACTAAAGAGACCGCATTTTATAGCGTTATCGAGAGATGACTTCAAGATGTTTTAGATAATATATATTAAAAATAATAGCTTTAGAAATAAGTTATTTTACTACTAACTTAACAAAAAGTACTACAACTTACTAAAAAATATTTTTAGTTTCTGAAGTCGGTTTTTTTTTTTTTTATTGAGAACAACCAACAAGTCTTACACTAATACATACATTTGTTTATATTATAACATTGAGGTATTTGTCTCAGTGCAAACTTAATTACAGGTTGTCACATCGTGCTGAAAGGAACATTTTTTTTTACGATAGTTCATTAGTACGTTTGTAATGTTAACGTGTGTGTTTGTGTGTGTGTGTGTGTGTGCGTGTTTGATATAACCTATACATAATATATACAAAGAATTTACTGTTGATTTGATTGAAATGAATTTAGAATAATTTGCCGAAATTTGTTGATTTTATCCGAAAAAATATCTATATCTTTATTTTTTGTTACACTATTATTATACTGCCTCATCAAACGGTTGCAAGTGGCGTGAAAACCGAAGTTTTAACGAAACGTTTTTTAAACGAAGTTTTTTTATTTATTTGTTACTTTTTAGTGTCTAGCTATGGGTATATGGCTACGCCTACGAAAGGTGCCGCGCGGAATGGACTATTTTCCATAAAAAAATATTAATAAAATGAAAAGTACTGCGTCAAACTATGTCAATTTTTTAGGGGACCAAATGGCAGCTATTCCGCGTCGAACAAAAAAAGAATCACGTAAATCGGATCATAAATCTCGGAGTAATCGGTGAACATACATTACAAAAAAATTAAAAAGATTCCGACGAATTGAGAACCTCCTCCTTTTTTAAAATCGCTTAAAAAAGTAGATCCATGTTTCGTAACCTGCGTAACAGACAATAAAGGTTAACTAATATTATAAAAGTAAGAGATAGCAAAACAAAACTAATACATTCTTTGTCCCAACACAAATCTGGCCGTATGGAGCAAAGCCAAGTTAAGAAAACTTGCTAAGATTACCCGCATCTCATAACTTGACTTTCATTTCAAGGTTTATGATTGTAATCGTACATATTGTCTTTCTATTTTTGGACACACAAAGAGATAAAAGATCAAATTAAAATATTCTTAGGGTTGTTGCTGGAAAGTTTCTTCGTTGGAAAGTGATGTACATAAAGTAAGAAGCAGACTTGACTTGTTAACAATAGGTATGTACCTCTATGACTTACAAACTTTTCTGTAGCAAAACTTATCAAGGGCTCTTGAATTGGATATCAAAGCACTGTTACAAGTTTGCGTGATTCGAATTTAAACACCTTTTCGGGAGATCACAAATTTTACTAGAAGTACACACACGTAACTCACAGTTCTTACAAACATAACGAAATACAACAAGTGCACATCGTAGACTGATAGATAGATAATAATTACACAAAACGCGTAAGATATATCTATATGAGATTCCGATCCTGTATGTAAAGATAATAATTTCTCGATCGCAGTTGAAACTCAACTTATTCTGATAAACATAAATATGCATAGACTATCCATAGGATTTTTCAAATTTTTAAAGCCTTTAATAAGAATGAACAATAGAATGGCTTGTGTCTTACTTGAAGGCTGTCCATAAATATAAAGAGATTAGTGATTAACAGTAAACAAATTCATTTCAATATTTAAAAAGTAGCTTAAACAAATAACAATTAAAATAACAACAAGTTAAGAATCTTATTGAAGAAGCGTATACCAACCCCCAAGAACAACCCGTAACGTATTGACACGATACCGTGTTAGTTCCTAATTGTGTCTAATCTAGGCCACGTTCCACAAGAGTCTCACAAAGACCACGCTCACGACTCCGTTTTTTTCCTGTAACGCTTGCTTGCGGACGTTAAAATCATAAACTCTAGTGGAACGGATTATAACGTGTTGATGTCATTAACGCCAAAATACACACATGTTATTGGTTAATTTGAAAATCAAGCCTTTTTTAATGTCAATCGATACAGAGACTTAATGCTCTGTGGTCGACGCAACTCACTACATGAGTCGTTGTATGCGCTCTGTGATCGAAAATAATGGCATCATTAGTGACGTTTTCGCCACGAACATAACGACCGTGGTCGCCATGTGGAACGACAGACGGGGCATGGGCGCTGTGAGATACTAAAGGAACGCGCCCGTAGTGTACTGACAGATATCAGGATTTAACACAAACTGTCATTCACGAATTCAGAAATCTAGAAATCCCTGTTAAATACTGACATCCATCAATACACTACCTGATTTGATCAGTGAATACCAGAGTAGCCTTTAAAAGCGACTCGCCCTTGACCGCGACTCGCACAGGTCCATGATCCTGCGAGCGGGGCGCGGTCGGGTGTAACAATACACAAAGCAAAGCAGGGAAGCACACGAGCACACGAAAAAAATACAAAAGATAAAACACGATCTGTGCCCTGAACCAAGGCGGAGGAAGGCGATAAAAAAGCACACGAGGCGCGGAGTCGCATGTAATGGACGCCACATTCGCCAAACTAAATATAATTATTTTTAGTGTATTGCAATAAATATACATTTCACGTACATTAAATATCGTTACTTTAACACGTACATACATACATACATAACTTCACGCCAGGTCCCTTGCGGGGTAGGCACGAACAACAGAGCGCCATTTAGGCTTATTCTTACACACCTCACTTGCTTCTTTGACATTCATAGTTCTTGTCATGCACGCTCGTCTGTTCTTTAGGCTCCTGACATCACCTTCTGCTAGTACACGATCAATTTGATCATGGAAGGTGTGTCGTGGCCTTCCGCGACTTCTGCATCCATCCACTTTTGCATTGTATATCTGTTTAGTCATTCTTTCATCATACATTCTTTCCACATGCCCGAACCACCGGAGCATTCCTTTCCTTACCTTCACCCCGACACTCTCTTTCAGACCAACTCTCTTTCTTATTTCGGTATTACGAACGCGGTCCGCGAGCGTCACTCCGCAGACGCACTACTACTTTAACACGCATTTAATAATATACATATGAGTATAAAGTGAGTGGTTATTTTAATTGAACACCTCGACCACTACAAACTGAACGTCTAGATTTCTTAGAAATAAGTCCATAGCTCTACGTTCAAAGTATAAAGGACTACACGCACTTGGCCGATTTCTCGGGTTTCCTGTAATATTATTAACGAAACTAATTATACTAAAATAATTAAGTTAATAATGATTTCTGAGAGACTTGCCGAATTACTTCAGGAAATTACTCCCACTGGGTCATAATTGAAATATCATAATGATTGAGGAAAAGTTATCAGCCAAAATATCTTATTAATGTAAAAGTAATTAAGGAATATTCCTTTAATTAGGAAATAAGTTGATTCTTGATATCTAATGCAAAAGTTTGTCATCTTATATTATTGTCACTCGGAGAGCCAAAAAGAAGATTTCTTTATTGCTTAAGTTCAGCAGACAGACAGACTGCCCACTTGATGGAAAGCGGTTACCATCGCCTATGGACATATGCAACACCAAGGGTGCTACAAATGCGCATCTCCTCTCTTAAAGGAGACTGGAACCTGGTCACTAATGCCGGAACACAACTCAAGATTGTTATGGCGACATACTTTAAACCAAGGGTGGTAGCTGTCCAAGCGAGCAAAATTAACCACCTGGTTGTAGATTGTCTTGTCGCTTCTTATGACAGGCCACCCAGCCGCAGGAAATTATCATCTTTCTTCGTTCCTGCACGGACGATTCACTAGCGGCTGTTCTTGAGTGTTCTAAAAATTAGCTATCAAAAATCTCATGAACCTAAAAATCTCGGGCCTGATTCCTGATGTGGTGACAAGTCGTTAACGAACTTTCCGTTATCTACTATGGTTTGATATTAACTTGAACATTCCTGAAAACGCCAGTCTGGCTAGATACACAAATCTATTAGAGGAATATTAGAAAAAGACGATTTTTGTCATACTATAATTAATTAATTGGTAAATAAACAAGCACATTTATGCTGTTATATTATATAAATGGCAAGAAAGATACCAGTAATAAATTGACTTTCATAATTGACACATCAATTAATAACAAAATTGTATTAGGGAACTTTTGGGAGATGGTTTTTAGGGTTCCGTGAATATTTCGTTTTACAACCGGCAAACAAGTTTCAAATTATAACCGGCAGACAAACTATAGCCGGTAGTCAAATTAAAAATGGGAGACAAATTATAATCGGTAGACAAATTATAATCCGCAGACAAATTATAATCGGTAGACAAATTATAATCCGCAGAAAAATTGAAATCGGTAGACAAATTAAAATCGGTAGACAAATTGAAACTGGTAGAAAAATTACAATTGGTAGACAAATAAAAACCGGTAGACAAATAATAATCTATAGACAAATTATAATCCGCAGAAAAATTATAATTGGTAGACAAATTATAATCCGCAGATAAATTGAAATCGGTAGACAAATTAAAATCGGTAAACAAATTGAAATTGGTGGAAAAATTATGATTGGTAGACAAATTAAAACCGGTAGACAAATAATAATCGGCAGACAAATTAAAATCACTACACAAATTAAAATCAGTATTCGAATTGCTTTAGAAAGATATATAGAATACATACATACATACATACATACATAACTTCACGCCAGGTCCCTTGCGGCGTAGGCACGAACATAGAATAGATTCTATATAGAATAGAATATCATTTATTTCATAAACTGTCACATATCTACATATTATTTAAAGAAGATGTTGTGTTCTTTATTGGAACGACAGTTTGTCCTTTCGAACGTGCAATAGAGGCAGTTTATAATGTTGCCAGGCGAATAAACAATACTATTATTATCTTGTCATTAAATTTTTCTCTTATTTGATGATTATGCTGATTATTTTGAGATACGTTATACGTATCTAGAATATTCCAGGGTAATTCTCTAGTTCCCTGAGATCTACTAATCAGATCCTGACTTGGTGAAAATGGGACTACATCAGGAGTATACTCTATCGAATAAAAAAATATACAGTGAAATTGAAAACCTTTTCAAAGTCGGTTAAAAAATATAACAAATTTCCTTAGCGACATTGTATGTAAAACACCACCTACATACTAATAAATTGATATGAAGTGAACTTTGTCAACGGTTTATTAATCCCCGCATAATCATACGAGAGCCCCCTAACTTCATTAAGTAACTTGAAGCCGCGTTTTGCATATGGAGATGGGCTCTGAAATTGTTACTATATATATTCACGCAGGAATGCAGATAGTACATAAATTCCTGTCGTACGAGGCCAACAAACAAACTAACCCACAGACGGATATATGGTAGAGTACTTGCCCGTCTGACTGTCTACCTACCCTAGTGTAGGGTATGCAGACATAAGAATCTTCAGCTGTGTTCCAAAATTATTCGCCAAGTCCCCCCTCCGAAACCAACAGCGCATTGGTCTTTTAATTTTGCAATATAATGCACTTATTTTATACCCTATATACATGGAGGAACAGAGGAAGTATGCAATTCCCAGCGGAAGTCGACCACTCGTAAGAGGCGACAAAACAACCTACAGCCAGGTTCAAGGTTTTACATTTCATATTTCCCATGTGAATTTTGATACTAACAAATAAATATCATGTAGAAAAAATGTGGCTAATATGTGTACAAGTAAAGGAGTCAAATATCGCATTAATTATTATTGTCTAATGATAGCCTTATCAATAGAATTGCGCCACTCCCTTCTTTCCCTTTTTTTATCTTTTGATAAGTCTGTTGCTTAATATTCTAATTTTCTTTTTTAATTTTTTGATCACATTTTTAAATGATACAGCATTAAAAATACATAAAACCCTAAATATTCGACTCTCTACATCAACCCCTATTTTTCGGGCAGAACGACCTCTGCCGGGACATTTAGTTTTTAATATACTATCTAAAACATCTTGAAATATTAAAACTGAGGAACAAAGCGTCACTTTTCAAGTTGCTACCACAACTGACGTCATTATGTTAGCCTCCATAAAAAGCAACAATTTTATTGCAATGAATATTCTAATCCCCATTCGTGTTAATTTAACGACTCGGTCATTTAAAGGGAAGCAGTCCCGAGTTCAATTATTAACCATCTTGCAACTTGTTGCTGAAATAGAATTATTCAAGTGAACTGACCCTTGTCTAAATAATTTGTGGGCCGACCTCTTTTAACGGGGTAAATTTGTGAATACGTTGCATTGACTTTTAAGTGATTTACCCGCAAGTTTGTACTTCCTTAAGTTACAACTTGTAAGTAAGTACTTAAATTGCTCACCATATAAACATTTACAATAAGCTGTTTTAAAAAGGTTTTTAAATACAAGCTTTTGAGATCCTGGATATCATGTAGCAGCAGAGTGCTAGCCAAGACAAGTAAAACGAGCCCAAACACGACGGGGCTATCTCGTATAGTACAGGAGTTCCTATAGCCACCTTCTGACTCCATCGTCAGATCAGCTCCATGGTAAAATATTATTGCATTGTCACGCGATATATATATGTGTAAAAATTTCAGCTTCCGATTGAGCTGAAAAACCGGGAAGTTGGTCAGATTTAACTTTCAAGATTCCACCTGAACTTACATACATACATTCATACATAGGTACATCCATTGCAAGTTAAATAAGTTTGTAAAAATGTAAGATTTCTATACTGTACTTGTAAAAACAATAGGTAGTATTATCACAGAACAAAGCAATCTCTTCCAGATAATAAATAATATTTTAAACTAGCCCGCGACTTCGTCCACGTGTGACGTAGAAAATTCCCGCGGGATTCCCCGGACACAAAGTATCGTAATATTAAAAAAGAAGCTATCGCTTTAGTGAAAACTGTGGGAATAAGCATATCTTTATGCACCCGAACTACTTCAAATTCCCGCGGGATTTCCGATATAAAAAATATCTTAAATTTATTACATAAAATTTTCTATACAACTGAATTAGATTTTATTCAATCTGACCATTTGAAAAGTTCCCGCGGGATTCCTAGGGTGAAAAGTAGCGCAGATTTTAATTCTAACAACGATCGACGATGTCGATCAACGAAAACCTCATCGTAGTTTTTACGTGAATCTTGAACAACAGACAAGAAATCTAAAAAAAACTCCACTTTCTTGAATATTTATAAGCAAAAACTCGCGAAAACATATTTAAACTTTTTACTTTTCGGTATTAATTTCGATAATGCTATTTCTGCTAATGGTATGCATATATTTTTCTCTAATATTATTCCGCCGCGACGATATCGAGAAGTTGTTGTGGATTTTGTAGAATACGCATTTTGGATACTATCGCAATGAAATCGTACTTTGAATATTGTTTTTGTTGTACAATTTGGGCCACCTGCATATCTGTAAACAAATCACATTTATTATCCGCCGGCGTTTGAGCTTATAACATTGAAACTCTTTATGACCGTCTTCTTTTGTTTACTTTGTATTTAAAAATTGTGATTAGAAAAACAACCCATTGTGTATTGTAATCTTTATGGTAGTCTTTAGCCAGATGTGATTATTGGAAAATTCAGTCCACAGTATTATTATTAGTATTTGTACAGTATAAAGCAATGCCCCAACGAAGGGGTGAGGCAGTCGAGCGATAAGCACAAGCAAAGCAAGACGTGTGTACTACATTCGGTAATCTATTTAGTGACGGACTTTGCGCGTGTGATTGAATCGTGTATTACGTTTGGACTGGTTGGGTACAGTTATATTTCCACCTGCGTTGTACGTGTTTGTATAGTTTTAATAAACTCTATAATAATTTCAACAGCATTTTAATTCGTGTCCTGCAACTCATAACAATATTTATCCCAACGCCAAGTTAATGAAATATACCAAACGTAATAGAAACATAACATGTTTCATCTAACTACGAGCATTTATCTCTTTTGTTACTTTACATACTAGTTAGAGTTCCTGCTAACTAAGGTATCCTTTCAAAGTTATTTAACAAGATTAGTTAACGGGCTTTAGTATCAAAGGCAGTAAAAGCTAGGATTTAAATCCTACATTAAGCCTCTAGGGCTTAATGTAGGATAATGATTGAAAACACAGCACTAGCCGTAAATGTTTAATTGTTCTTCTTGTTACTTTATCTATATAATCTTATATATATAAATTTCGTGTCACGATGTTTGTCCGCGATGGACTCCTAAACTACTCAACCGATTTTAATCAAATTTGCACACCGTGTGCAGTTTGATCCATCTTGAAAGATAGGACAGTTTTCATACCGTTGGAACCGGTAGGTGGCGCTGAGATCGGGTTGTAGAATCCTCTTAACAACGGGGAGCGATTTTGTTTTTGTGTGTTTGAGTGGGTCCCCGGATGGTTTAAATCCACAATTGGAACCAGTAGGTGGCGCTAAGATCGGGTTTTTTATTTATTTCACCTGTGGTTGCTATATACACTTATTTGAAATTACTCATAACCTCCAACTTGAATCTTATATATAAAATTCTCGTGTCACAGTGTTAGTTACCATACTCCTAGTAGTCCATCCCTATTTTTATTTTTAGATTTTTTTTTTTATGATAGGACATTAAAAAATACATATAATCCTAAATTTTCAACCCTCTACGATCAACCCCTATTTTTTAATAGCGACATTAGTATTTTTCTAATTTTGTACTGGAATGGTTTAGATATTAATTTGAACCAGGTAGATGGCGTTGCAATCGGGTACCAGAATTTAGGTGTTCTTTTTGTTATTGTGTGTTGAAGTTTGTCCCGGAATGCCACCCAGTAGGTGGCACCGCGATACTCCTCCTAAACGCTGGGCCTGATTTTGATGATTTTTTTTGTTTGTTGAAGTGGATTTGAGAATACTTTAGATTAACATTTGGTCCCGGTAGATGACGCTGGAATCGGGTTCTAGATTTGTATTTCTTAAAGGCAGGACAACATCTGCCGGGTACAGCTAATAATACTATAATACCTCGTACCTGACTCCGGGGGCCAAGACAAGGCCCCCGCCTCTGTGCTTGCCTTAACCAGCCGGCACGGAGTGGAGATCGCTAGAGCTAAGAGTCAAGCTCCAGGGGTGGAAGTGATAAATGGCCTAATGTCGGAAGTAGCTTCGGCGAACCTGCAGCCCACCTCTCTACACCCCTTAGCCACTCACACCCATGTTGCCCCTGCCTTTTATGGCATTTTTAGGGGCCCATGCAGGGAGTGGCGAGTCACCGTCTGACCATTTTTCCATGTTCCCTGAACATTGCGACGGGCAGACGTCATAGTCCCCATATTCCCAGACCGCTAGTACCACTAACAGTTCACCCCAATAGCCCGGTACTTTTTGTCCTCATTTCCCACAATAGTCTACACTGCCCGGGGCTTGTCCTTGGGTGCATTATTATATGGTGTAGACAGGGATAATCGCCGGTCAGTGTCACGCCACATATTTACATTAAATTTGTCAAGGGGCCTCTACGTGTTGGCCTCCCCATGGCCCCACGCAAGCCCTCCAAAAGTCCGGGCCATTTTCATGGCCCGTGGTCTTGAAAGACATACAAATAAATACGTGAAGCAAAAACTTTGTAACCCTTTTTACGAAAATTTTGCTGACGGAGGAGTATGAAATTTCGCACACTTATAGATTATATAGAGAAGGAGTGCAGAATGCTTTTATTTTTTCAAAATTATACATAAAAATACAAAAATACAATAAAAAAAATATTACAAGACTACCATGTATTTAACGCACGCACATATGCTCTTATGTTTATTATTAAAGTCAAATTAACAGTGTAGCCTTGGCGAAATTTATAATTATATATATATATATGATTATAGAAGTATAGTCTTTGACTACAGAACTTTAGAGTCGAAGTTTGACCACCGGTGCCCACTTCTGACTTTAATAGCATTTGATAGTGAATGTCAACAGTTATATTCGTATATGCTATAAAAAACGACGTAATTCATCGGGATAAAAAGTATCCTAGGTGTTGACTTAGGATACTTTTTATCTTGCTCTAAGTAGAGTTTCATTCAAATCGGTCCATTAGTTTTCACGTAGTAGACAGACAGTCGTAAAATCCTAAAAATTTCATCTTCGAAATTTGCTGTTTCTCTCGGATTTTTTATCATATTTAAAATTGTATCTTGTTTTCTATGTTTAACTATGTGACAATATAGTTTCAAATTACTTATATCAAAATTGTTTAATTTTCTATCTTGTCTCAGCAAATTGTTTAGACAGGTAAAATCTTTTTATTGGTTTTAATATTTATGTTACTTTATTTCTTATTGTTAATCAGCGTCTGTTATTTTCAACATTTCAATTTTCTTTTTCTACATTTTGTAAATGTAAATTTACCAAAATGTTGGCAGTATTATATCTTGTACTCGTTACAAGCAAGTCTCCTTTAAGGTGACGAACATTTTCGCTCCATGACTGTACAGTGTACACGTATTTGAAATGCTACGATATAACATCGAATCGACTGTATACAATAAAAGCGGCTTCCGGAAGTAATAGTCTATCTCCTTCCGTTATTATCTTTCCACAAACTACCGTATCAATATCCGGTTAACTACACAGGTAATATTGAAAATGGAGGAAATATTATCGCTGTGATTTAGCGGGAACTTGATGATTAATATTGTTACAACCTAGGCGCCGACAAAGACAAATTCCACGTACAGATTTGTAGAAGCAGATTTACGACCTGTCAGCATTTGAACTAATTGTAATTCTTTTATGATCGTCTTCTTTTGTTTACTTATTTATTGGCATATGTTTCTAGACAACAGCCTATTGTTTTATTGTACTCGTTTAGGGTCGCTTGCGACTGTAATTATTAGCCAGGTGTTACGGATTATAAAGTACAAAACTGATTCTAGTAAATTGGGTCCACGTTGCCGGGCGGAACTTAGTGCATCTTTGCAGTATAAAACAATGGCCTGATTGAGGGAGGGGGGCAGTTCACCGACAACTACGATCAAGGCGTGACGTGTGTACGATCGGGAAACTAATAGTGACAGACTTTGCGCGTTTTATTGAATTACAACCTTCTGCATTACGTTTGGATTTGTTGTGTTCGGTTATATTTGTACCTGTGTTATACGTGTTTGTATAGTTCTAATAAACTCTATAATAATTCAAACGGTATTTTAACTCAAGTCGCGCTAAACTCGTAACAATAATTTGCTATACAGTATTAATTTCAAAAATATATAATAGCTAGCTTCGGTCCGCATTTCTTCACTGGTGCTTCGCTCCTATTGGTCTTAGCGTGATGATATATAGCCTATAGCCTTTCTCGATAAATAAACTATCTGATACTGAAATAATTTTTCAAATCAGACCAGTAGTTCCTGAGATAAGCGAGTTCAAGCAAACAAACAAACTCTTCCGCTTTATATATTAGTATAAGATACCATGATTAAAAAGGAACATTAGATGTAGTTCATTTAATGAATTTTAGCAAGAAGAGGAACGTGGACACATGTGCCTATAACCATTTAACGATTTCAAGAACCAGTAGGTGACATGTGCTGGAAGGACATGCTTAATTTTCAAAAGGATGAGGGTCGGTCAGTCGGGAAATGCGCCAGTCGTGCTCTGACTGCGAACGAGGCGTTACCTAGTTTCGGAGCGAGTACATAACGACGAACTATGTGCGATTTATGTTATAAAGATTTTCTGCCCTACTGTTTGGTTTTATTGTATTTGGCTATACTTGTAAGAACTGTAAATAATGTATACGTACTTCTAGTGAACTTTGTGATAATTACAACGGCATTTTCCAATTTACATCCTACAAATCCCCAACAAATTCGTAACAGTATTAAAGAGTTCTGTTTTTTATTACAAACTTTAATTTAACTTGTAATGGATGTATGTATGTAGTTCGTGTGGAATCTTGCACGTTGAATTTGACTAACTTCCCGGTTTCCGATTGAGCTGAAATTTTGCACACACATGTGTATCGCGTGACAATGCAATTATATGGTACCATCGCTGATCTTATGATGGAGTCGGAAGGTGGCCATAGGAACACAAGACAGACCCGTCGTGTTTGAACTCGTTTCTGGTACACGATATCCAGGATTTCAAATCCTGTATTTAAACTTTTTTACACACAAGTTATTTAAATACGATGTTTGCTAAGAATTCTAGCTAAAAGTACAGTTTGTGCTTTTGTACCCGTTGTCCCATATTTGTACAAATCTTTTTGAAAAAATGAAATATCCACGAATGGCTTAAGGTTAAGTATAAGGTCGTTAAGGTATAAGGAGTGCCATTTGCATGTTGATTGCAGCCCTTTCCGAGACGAGGACTCTTACGAGTGGCTGTGAGACGGTTTTATGGAACCGTGTTCAGGAGACGACGATTAGCAAGAGACGATCGTGCATGATTGACATTTGCGTAATTTACATATATGTTACAATAAATCCCAAAAATAACCAAGTAATTATTATTTACATACATACATAACTTCACGCCAGGTCCCTTGCGGGGTAGGCACGAACAACAGAGCGCCACACAGGCCCATTCTTACAAGCCTCACTTGCTTCTTTGACATTCATAGCTCTTGTCATGCACGCTTGTCTGTTCCTAGGGCTCCTGACATCACCATCTAATAATTATTTAATCCATTAATATGTTTCTTCGAATGTAAATTTAAGATACTTTGGAACAAAAGGCATAAAACAATATTTTTGTTGTAGTTCCCGGAAAAAGGCGATTTAAAAAAATGGGTTTTTGTTTTTTTTTTTTGAAAATATAAATTTTTTTACAGTTATTATTTTTGTAAAAGCTGTATCTCGTCTCTATAAGAGGTCAAAGCTTCAGTTGTTTGTCTGTTCCAAAATATCGTATCGTGTGAATCGGCCCTGTGATTAAAGTGGGCATATAATGTGAAATTCTCTTCATGAAGTTATGTCATGGCGTAGGATGCCTTAAAGTATGTCTGGCTAACAATAGGATTATGTTGCCATAGTATATTAAATAAGGTTAGGGTTAATCATGCCTATAACGAAACTTCGTACGCGTTGCCGTCAAAGACCAGCGTAAAAAAATAACGCCATTTATCGGGATGAAAAGTATCATGACTGTTGACCTGGGATATAAGCTAGCTCGATATCAAGTTTCATTAAAACTGTTCAGTTGTTTTCATGTGATGCTCCAACAGACATATATAAAATGTGACACGTAAGAAGTGAAACTTCTTTATGACCTTTCGAAAAATGATCTACTATATGTAACTTTACAGAAACCGGTTAAATAAATAAAGCCCCTACTACGGTCGAATCGACCTTGTACCACGGACAAGGGGCAAGAAAACAAGATGGCGCGTAACCGAAAAAAGTGACGGTAATTTTGTACCAATGCCGATAAAGAAGTTTCACTTCAAAAAACTAAAACCTGCATTTTCGAAATTACTGGTCCTAATTAGCCCATCGATGTTGTCCTGTGTTTAAAAATCATTATAGAAATTCGACCCCTCTGCAGATTTACATATATAGATTGTAAGAAATATAAAAAGAAAAAAGGTGGCGTGCGTCTCGGGACGCTCGATAGAAGTGATAACTTACGTGAGAGAAAGGGAAGCCAGACACTGTAACGCGTTACGTAACGAAGCGGTTTACCCTCTCATAAGAAGTTATCACTTCGAAAAAAACATTTTATTCAGGATAAATTATTTTAGACATTGTTAACAAATAATTGGTTACAAATTTAAAAACTAAATTAACATAATCTTGTCCTTAAAGGAGCATTAGTCTCACCATGATGCTGGTTTATTAAAACCAGTGCTGACACTACATCATTGTAAAACATAGAACTAGAATTTTAATCAACTCAATATCTTATACTAATATAAGCTATATATAACTAAGCTGAAGAGTTTGTTTGTTTGAACGCGCTAATCTCAGGAACTTCTGCACTGATTTCAAAAATTATTTCAGTGTTTGAAAGCCCTTTTATCGAGGAAGGCTATAAGCTATGTACCATAACGCTAAGACCAATAGGAGCGGAGCACCAATGAAGAATGTTTCAGAATCGGGTTTTTTTTTTACTATTTCATGCGTACATAGTCGCCAGCAGAAGTTAGTCTTATATATAAAAATAAATATATTAGTGCCATTGTGTTGTAAGGCTATTAGTACAAATTGTGTGTACACTACAAAACCCATCAATCTCCCGCCTTGAAAATACAGAGTTCAAAAAGCAAATCAATTAAGAATCAAATAAATGAAAATACAACAATAATTAAATGAAAACAATCGAGATGATATGAAAATTTCGTAACAATATTGGTGTTGAAGGTTCAATATGAAACGTAATCAATACATTCAATTGATGTGTTATTTGAAAATTCGTGGTATATATTAAATAGAGATGCCACGACAATTAGGCTAATATTCGGTACTTAGCCTATTCGGCATCTTTTTCAGCTATAAATTTTTTTTGTATATTTTCATCAAAAAAAGGTCTGATAAATTACGTTTTAAGAGTGTTAGATGCTATTTTAATTTATATCGGGCAGTTTTTAAAATGTCAGTATCAAATTTAAACAAAACACCTTTAAAAGATTTAAAACATAGTTTTTATTTTTTCATTTGCTCAAACAAAAACACATAATTTTTATACAGCGTGTTTCAGACCTTACGACAATAAATCAGACCACGTTTTAGTCATGACGTACTCTACCCAAATACAAAAACGAATCAAGGTAGCTTCTTTGGTTTAGCCACAGGACCTCATTTTGCATTTCAGAATTTTACAACAACATGTATCTGTTATTGTGACTAAATCGGTAGGTTAGTGACCTCATGTATCATGTTGCCAGCTCGTCTCTTCATCATTAAATATTAATTGTTCATTCTTACCAAGGTCAGTGAACCAATATTTACAAGATGTTCTGTTTTTATTGTTTTTTTATCGTAATTAATTTGTTCGGAAATTGCTTTTTTTAAATTTTGACATTACGGTTGATTTGATAGTACCAAAAACTTTGTATGGAGTAAAACTGCTAAAATTATGATTTATTGTCATTTGAAATGAAACACGTTGTATATCTACATCTTAAAACCTGAAAGGGTTTGACGAAGATGCTAAGTCTGCGCTTTAAGTACAATTAATAAATATGCGGTAGTTTGAGTTATTACATATACCGTGTCTCCATTTCTAGTACCAAGTGAGAGAGGGACAGCAAACATTAAAACGTGACGTATTAGCTTTGAGCTAATCGTACTTTGTGCGATGAGAGAGAGAGAGAGAGAGGGTTCCGATGGTTCACTTCCCCCACCCTCATCCCAACTTTCTTATCCCATCCCGAAGGCTGGCAACGCGTTGCCTTCGCCCCTGTTATTGCAATTGCTATATAGGCGACGGTAGTAGCCACTTTCCAAGAGCTGGCGCAGCTTCGCAATAAAAAAAATTATACACCGATATTACAAATGGTTGCTTACTCACTAAACCATAAGATAATTAAATAGACATTCAATAGAGTTTTAGATTGGTATACGAGAGGTGAAAGTGATTTAATTAGGCATTTAGCCAATAGTTCGAGTGCCTAAATATGCATTTCAACCTCGAGTGACCCGAAGCATAGTGTCAACCCCAGGTTGACACTATGCTTTGCATTTCAAATATTAAGGAAATAATTAAAAACTGACTAGTTAAGCAAACAACTCTGAAATCAGGCTACCTTAACTTAAGAAACTGCTCTTAGCGGGAGTCCCACGACCGCACAATACTTTTATGTTTCACTTGGGAGCTTGGCACCACCTTCAAGATGTTGTAGAATATATAGTTTGGTTTTTGTTAACGGTTTGTGCACTTACAAAGGTGCTCGGGCTTGATCGTCGTTAACGATGGATCCCGGTTTGAAGGGTGTTGCTAAGCCAAACCACGTAGCGTTTTGTATGTTGTTTATTAAGGTCGCTCGATGTCCTGAGACGCAAAACTTCTTGGGCACAAGTGTCGCACGTGAGGGTATTGGTTTAGTATATTGTGTGTTGCGTATTTATCTGTAAAATGCAAATGCGCTGTACGAGTAATATTGACTCATACAATTATTTTTGAAGTGAAGCTTTTAAGCCACGATAGTGAATTCTTTCGATGGGAACGAAAAAGCGTGACGCCGTGAGTTGATCATTTAAACACTATTCTCATAATAACAGAGTCGGAATTTTTTTAATATTTTGAAGTTCGTAAATCACATAGAAAATAGAGCATTTGTTTCCTATTTTAGTTATCATAACCCTCTCGTATTATTTGTTCTAAGTTAAATATGGAATCTGAATAATATATTGTAATAGCCTTGCAGAGATTTGGGTAAGAAAGTACCAAATATTAACTACTACTGACCCGGCTGATACTTCGTACCGCTTATTTTCTGATTTCCTGAAAGACTTTGTTCCATGACACAAAAACAAAATCACCCCAATCGCTCCAGGTGATTAGGAAGATTCTAGAACCCGATATCAGCGCCACCTACCGGTTCCAATTGTGAATCTAAACCATCCCGGGACCCACTCAAACACACACAATTTTTTTTTATCAAAATTGGATGTATAGTTTACGATTCTATAAAAGACATTCAGACATACATTCATTTTCTTGTATCACGGTTTTTTCTTAATCCTGGTGTACAATAAAGAATGGTATTATTGTATTGTATTGTATGAGCTTCATGCCTTCTCATGACATGCCCGAAATTTTCTTCCTGTTAATTTTCATTGACTTTACACATTAATACGCGTACAAGCCGAAGGTCGGCCCCACAATTCGGGCCGGATGTCCGGTTGTATTGCGGAAATATATTGCTGCGGCAATAGGCCGAAAGGGCGTATTCAAATAAAAGATTTTTATCTATACGATTTACAGGTCGTGGGTTCAATCCTGATCGTAACGCATGCACCAATTAGGCATTTTCTGACCTACTCTGTTTAAAATTACCACGTGCTAACAACGGTGAAGGAAAACATCGAGATAGCTGATGTGTCAAACCTCCCAAGCCGCCTTGGACAAGCGTGGCGGGTATACTGTCATTTCTCATATAATGGGAGTCCCAAGCCCAGTAGCAGGACATTTATGGGCTGATATTATTTTATATTATCATTAACTAACATTGTAACAAATGAGCGTATACGCAAAAATGCATTTTTTTGTTGGTTCCTAAAATCAATACATGTTACAATATAGAAAGTTTTACCAGTATTAAGGTGACCAACTGCACTCATTTACTGAGTTTTGTACTCTTTGTACTCTGAAAAAAATATATTTAAATAAAGAAATATTTAAGAAATGGAACGATAAGAAAATATAACTTGACAAAAGATGAGTAGAAATCTTTCGGCATTTTAGAGCAAAACATATCCCACCTGAAAATTTAAAAGTTGCTGCTGTTCAAAGGGTATTTTCACTGGGGAATGATTATTGGAGCAGTGAGAAGTCGCAACTATCTGTTAAAACATTATCTTCCGTCTTCAAATTTAATATGCAAAATGTAAGTTGTTCGGATGTGGCTAGATTATTAGACGAACATCCTCATTTAGCAAAAAAATCCACGAAAAGTATATTTTTACAAGAAAATAAAGTTTTTATCGTGTTTTCTTTTTTTCACCTATGCAATGCTTGCAAAGTGTACTCTTTTTAAACAAGAAATATACAAGTGTACCTAAATATAAGGGTATTCCAAATTTATGCTTTAAGCAACGAGTTTTTTTTATTCACAATTTTGCCCCTTGTGTAAAATTGCACTTTAGTCTGTACGCCCATTTGTTATGAAGCTCTCAATATCCACACAATACAATTCTTGCTGAATCGCAACTGTCGCTATCCGTCACAACTATTAAGAGCAAATCTCCAAGAATCATCGAATCAAAATAATAGAAAACCATTAAGTTCATCAAACTATTTATTATCCAATAACACGATTCCACTCGCTGCCTATCTGTGTATTCATAGACGCGTGTTTATTGACAATATAGATTTTACGATCGAATTTATTACTTACAAATGGCGTACGGCGTCTGATCGTCATGTTACCTGACATTAGAAATATTGGTTTACTAGCAATGAATAGGTTAGCCTCGTAAAAGGATTTAATAACTCCGGTGTTAATATCGCTACCTCGTGTTATGCGCGAAATATGTTCAAACGCTATTTAAAAGAAAGCATATCTATCTACTTACAACTGTTATACAATGACTTTATAGACTAACTAGCTGACGGACAAACTTCGTACCGCCTCAGAATCAATAAATAAAAAACGTTGATTTCTGAACGACACGACGTACATCAAACTTGACATTCCAAACCAAAAAAACTTCACTTTTAAATTTAATTTGATTTCTGAACGACTGGAAGAACATCAAATTTGACATTCAAAATAAAAAATCTTCATTTTAATTTAATTTGGTTCTGAACGACTATTAAATTTAATTGATTTCTAAACGAAGGAACGTACATCATGTTTGACAGGTAGGAACAGTTTTTAAGGGAAAACGGAATTATTGTTTTTAGTATATTCCAAGCATTTTTTTTATATTTACTCATCTTTTGAAACTGCCCTGGACTTCCACAAATAATTCAAAACCAAAATTAGCCAAATCAGTCCAGCCGTTCTCGAGTTTTAGCGAGACTGACGAACAGCAATTGACTTTTAAATATGTAGATACAATAAAATAAAACTTAAGTTAGTTATATTGTATTCTACCCATAGTGCCTCAAGGCTATGAGTAGAATACTGAGCCTAGGTCACTGTCTTCTATGGTATTGCGGACAGAATCACCCCCTGTCCTCTCTCTCCCGGAACTCCCATACTCCCACGCCCAGCTTACCGTATTAGCTGGCTCGATTAGCAGCGAAGCGTTTGCTTAAAAGTAGTACCTTAGCGAGTTCTGTGCGAGCGAGAGAGCTGGTCAAGTATACAACCCTGCCCATAAAACTTCAACTTAAAATTTTGTGCGATTCGTTCTGCCACTTGTCCGTTGAAGTTTCACATCTTCTATGTGTCCCAACACACATTTCGATTTTATATTAATTTCAACAGTTCATTATGGAAATAATTATAATTATATTATGAACAATAATTAATAAGTCATTTGACTTTTTAAAATTGTAGCGCCATAAACCAGAATCCTCGCACAAAATCAAGGAAGCTATGGACATTTTATTTGACTGTCAAATACCCAATTAGAGATTCCACTAACATTCAATGCAGGCACGTGCGGCTACTGGTCTACAATACATTACTTGATTATAATATCCCAGTTAATTTGCATGTGTTCACAGTATTAGTAGGGTATTGTTTGATACCGATATAGTATGTATATTATCAGGAGTCTGTTTACCTGACTCAGGTCTTTAAAATATTTAGAGAATTCTGATTATGTGCAAAAGATGCTGTTACGAGTAGCGAGACTCGAATTAAAATGCCGTTGGAATTATTACAGAGTTTGTTAGTACTATACAAACACGTATATACACAAGTGCAAATATATACGAACAAAACAAATCTAAACGTAATGCGGAAGCGTAATTCAATCAAACGTGCTAAGTTCTTCACTACTAGACTCCCGATTGTACACACGTCACGCCTTGATTGTGGTTCTCGCTTGACTGTCGCACCTCTCCATCAGGCCGTCGTTTTATACCTCACTGATACAAAATGTGCCCGTATCGTAGTCGACTTAAACCGCAACACTAAACTCGGCCATAAACGAGTGCAATACAACAATTAGCTGTTCTCTAGAAACGCATGCCAATCGTGGAATTGGTCTTTGACGGCGCCTAGGTTATAACAATACCTTTAGGAAAAAATTCTAGTTTAATTTATACATAAAAATAATTTGTTGTATGATAATTAAGTGGTTAACCTATTCGCTTCTCAAACTCAAAGGATTCAAACCCGCGTAAGATTTGAATCCTGACACTTAGGAAGTTTTACGTAATTAGTAACGCTTTCGCCACGACTATAGCGACCGTGGTCGCCATGTGGAATGACCGCCTTTTGGGTGTTGTGAGATACTAAAAGAACGCGCCCAATGTGAACAACGTCAAACTTACTCATAGACGAACGAGATAAAATAATAATATAATATAATAGCGAGAACAAAAAGCCCCAACAGTGCTGTGATTTGTTATATAATTTACTTATGATCACAGTATTGACTATCACGAAAACTGTGATAATTTTCTCGGAATATATCTACGATGTTTATGCAAGCAAAGCCGCCAGAAATTATCTAGTGAAAAGTAAATGTATAACAAAAAATGCTTATTAAATTTACTATCTTCCCTGAAATAGCGCGAAGAAAGCTCTTTGCATAGGATAATGTTAAACTAACTTATACCAAGTTCGTATTAAGTTATGCGAAGAGTCGCTATTTAAGTTAAACTTAAGTAATCTCTTATAAAAATGATACAGTAGAAGAGAAGATTTATGACATGTAATACGGGATATTTTGTATGTAATGTATTGCTTGATTAGAATTGTAGTTAGTTTTATGGCTGTCGGAAGTCTCAGGGGGGAGCCTTCTAGCACTGGTGAGTGTGAATGCTTTTCGAGTGAACTCCCGACTGCTGACCAAAAACGCAGTCGAAAACAAGGTCTCCATCTGATAGTAACGACAAGTTCGCCACTACCTGATGGAGCAGGCGTCATCCTCAATCCGTGGCTGTCACGCGCTTCAGCTACTAAGTAGCTGCTTCCAGGTTTAGGTGGAAGTATTTTGACGCTGACGCTAAACCTAAGGGATAACTCATATATTTTCCAGCGTTTGAACTTTATATTTCAACTAGCTGTCCCGGCAGACGTCGTCCTGCCCGGAAAAGCTTAAATCGATATGCCAATAGCAACGCCACCTACCGGGTCCAACCCTTGAACAAAACTACGTCGTGATATAATCATATTTTAATACTACCGCGACTTCGTATGCGTGGTGCGGTTTTTTAACGATCCCACGGGAACTCTTTAATTTTTCGGGATCAAAAGTATCTTATATGTTGACCAGGGGTATAAGCTACCACCATACAAAATTAAATTTAAAGCAGTCCAGACGTTTCGGAGATTAGCCGGTACAAACAGACAGACAAACAGACAAACAGAGAAACAAAAAAATGAAAAAAAAACCTAATTAGTTCTATTTCACTTCTTACATCCCGCTGACCTCTACAATTTTATTATATGTATAGTTTTCAAGCAGTTGCCTCCGCCATTCCGCTAGTACTACATATTGCTACATGCCGACAAAGTTGAATGCACACCTGCCTGCCATAAAGCGCAGTTTAATTACCTTCCCGCATTTGGACTTCCTTTGTTTACTTTGTGTTTGTGCAATTCGTAATTAGAAAAACTGTCCATTGTGTATCGTCTTCTTTAATGGCAGTCATTAGTCAGGTGTGTCAAACTGATTCTTAGAAATCCGATCCATGGACTGGCAGCCATATTGTATCTGTGCAGCTATGGTCCCATGGAGAGATCGGCAGTCAAGCGAGAACCACGATCAAAGCAAGATGAAAAGTTGTGGATTATGTTTTGTCTGGTTTATCTTGAATTTTCGGAAAATAAAAATAGAAACGTTTTTACTGAGATGACCTCTATTAACAGTTTTTGACACACAGGCAAAGGCAAAGAATGACAAGCAAAAAGGAAAGAAATGGCAAATACACTCTCACAAACAGAACATAGATAATCAAATATTTACAATGTGCGCTCTATACACTATCACAAGACGGTCAAATTCGATAAGCTCACTATATATAGTGACAGACTTTGCGCGTGTTATTGAATCGTGCAGTTTGTACTGGTAGTGTCTAGTTACATTTGTACCTGTGTTACACGTGTTTGTATAGTTCTAATAAATTCCATAGTAATTCCAAGGGCATTTAAATTCGAGTCCTGTAGCTCGTAAAAATATTATTATTAGTAGGATATCTATATAAATTGAAAGAAATACAATTTTTCTTCATGAAATTCATTCAATATGAAAGAAAATCAAAATTAATGACCCCCGAAAGAGTAGGTAAAGATCAAAGCAGTTATTGTATTTTACATCAACCGGGATACATCTTTCATTATCTTATTTACAAAAACGGTATTAATATTTACTGTTAGTGGTTTATAGAAAGCCAGTCAAATTAACTTAAGTTGGTTTAAGAGCATGTCCTATGTAAGAGTTAGATGTTTTCCTCATAGGATTAGTTGGTTTCATACATTGATAATCTTAATGTGTGTGTGTTGTCACTAAGGCTTGGAACCAGTTTAAAATTAACCGCTTATTAACGGTTATAATCGGCTTTAGAAAAACTATTTCGTTATAGGGAGTTTGATGTCGCTTAATTACACTTAGCCGTCACTTACAGTATAGAATAGTAAATAGGCTTAATTTTTAACTTATTTGCATGAATATCCGAGTTTATTTTTGAAAGTTAAATAAGGATTATTGAACTCAAAAACAGTTTAGTTTCGAAAACTTTTATTAATAATACAGCATACAAACACAAACATTGTTTTTTAATTAAACTTCCAGCAGTCCCTTGTGAGTTGTGAAAATATGATAGCACCATTAAGCTTTATTACTTGTGGCGTAGACAGATACTTGGGTCAGTAATTGGTGATTATAAAACATAATTAAAGTAGCTGCCATATGATATTTGTTGGGCAGTTGTTTACTAAAATGCGACAGTTTTATGACCTCTTATTTTAATTTAACAATATCAATCGATAATCCCATAACTGGATTATAATCTATCCAACTCTAAGGAAATGCTACGCCACGCCTGTCCGAAAGAGATTGCTCGGTTTCACACATAGATAACGCCGGCCCACAAAAAAAGTGATCTGTACTTTTGACCAGACCCATCTCTTTTTATGTATTTGAATCTGAATCTGGGGTCAGTTTGGTCAAACACACTCGAAATCCGAATTTGCGGTCCGTTTGGTCCATACACTTTTGAAATCTGAATTGGGGGTCAGTTTGGTCCACAAACCTTCGAAATCCGAATTTAGGGTCAGTTTGGTCCTTACACTTTCATTTCGTTTTCATGTGGCGATTGTAACAATACGCACAAATCGAATTCACGTTGTTGCAAATATCTATAGGCAACAGCAACCACTTTCCATGACGTGGTCCGTCTACCTGTTTGCCAGCATCACAGTGAGAATAATCTGGTTAGTTCTAGAACCTTGATATTTATGCTGACCTGGATTGCTCCAATTCTACCCCCGTATGACGAGATGGTCCTCCTTTTCATTTTAGCGAGGAGGTAAATAGGGCGGTAGCGTGTAGGATATGCCAATCTGGGGTGGTACTGGTACCCTCGAAGATGTATTATTGTCATCCGAGCTAGGGATACCCAGAAAACCCCTCGGCGTTTCTTCTTTCGCCCTATGCCAAAGCTAAACGGAAGCAATACTAACTCCATGTGCCCTAGCTGGCCAAGGCCCTATGGGCCACACCCACTGTCGAGATAGGGAAGCATACCCCGTGGTGTAGTCCTTCTCTGTCCGGCGTGGCGCGATTAGATGCTCGCCCCACGGGAGAGAAATGAGTACACGCAGAACACTACGCGCCCTGCTCTCGAAAGATGATCCTCTTTTTTTACAAGGAGATATCCGTTTCAGGACTATCTACTGCAAGGCAAACGCGGTGGTGAGTGTGAAATTTGCCACGTTGAGGTAGCACTAACATCACAAGCAAGAAATTCTATTACCACGCCACGGTCAGGGACACCCACTAAAAACACTCGGTGTTCCTTCCTTTGCCCTATTCCAGAGCTACGGCAAAGTGAAAGCAATACTAACTCCACGTGCCTTGGCTGGCTAGGGTCCCAAGTGGAACACTTACAAGCCAATGAATGTCGCTGTGCAATAATTAACGTCGCAAACGATTCCCAAAATGTACAAAAAACATATACAAAATTACATTGGTAAATTTGTATAGCCTCGCTGGAAGATCTTCTTTTAAGACGGAGGAGCATTCCATCTCGCTCCTCCACCTAGTCGGGTCATTCCTAAAGGCGACATCCACTACCGGGCTATATCCCGGGCGTCTTGCCTCTCTATCCAGCGTGGGGCGGCTAAATGTCTCACCCCATGAGATGAGCGCGCGCGGAACACCACGCGCCCTCTTCTCGAAAGAGGAAAAGAGCGGGTTTCACCAAGTGGGGTAGCATTATGTCCACGCCAGGGTCGGGATACCCACCAAACCCCCTCGGTGTTCTTTCCTCCGTAGTTCTGGAATAGGGATTCCAGAACTACGGGAAGCTTTACCTAATTCCCGTACACTGGCAGAAATATAATCCCCTCCTTATTCATAAAGCAGTTGAATATTCAAGAAGATACTTGATCTTCAAACTTTTTAACACGACCCTGCAAAATTAGAAAGATCCCAATTGTATTGTAAACAATAATAATTTAAGAAAGGGTTTTTAAGTGTGTGAGTTTCTTGTAAAAGCAAAGTTATGCTTTGACAGGTTTTTTGCCGCAAAATGATGTCTTCTGGGAAATCACGAAAGTTCTGGAACAATAATTAAATGTTAACACGAAATTATGTTCCTTTGTGGGCAAGTTGATAACTTTCTTCTTAATTATTTTCAAATATGATATGGCTTTGTATGATTTATCTGTCTAGCCAATTTTATACATTCGTAAATATTGGAAGTTTAAAGTAGATTTTTTTATGATTGTAATTATAAATATGAATTTATTTTTCGGACACAAATGTTTTTTGTTAATGAATTAATATAAATAAAATTAAATAGATATCATGTAACAGCAGAGTGCTATGCAAGACAAATAAAACGAGCCCAAACACGACGGGTCTTTAGTACAGGAGTTTCTATGGCCACCTTCCGACTCCATCATCATATCAGCTCCATGGTACCATATTATTGCATTGTCACGCGATATATATATGAGTGCAAAATTTTCACTCAATCGGAAACCGGGAAGTTGGTCAAACATAACTTACAAGATTCCACCCGAACTTAGTTACATCCATTGCAAATTCAATAAAACCTTGTAAAAATATATATTTCACTAAGCAGTTACGGTAAGTGCAGGAACCGAGAAAGAATACGATTTCCTGCGGCCGGGCGGCCTGTCGTAAGAGGCGACAAAACAACCCACAGCCAGGTAGTAGGGCATTTGCCCGACTGGATGGCTACCACCCCTGGTTTAAAGTGTGTCACCATAACAACCTTGATTTGTGTTCCGGCATTAGTGGCCAGGCTCCAGTCTCGCTTAAGAGAGCAGCAGCGCATTTGTAGCACCTTTGGTGTTGCAAATGTCCATAGGCGATGGTAACCGCTTTCCATCAAGTGGCCGTCTGCCTGTCTGCTGAACTCCTGCAATAAAAATAATAAAAATATGATTTATTTGAATGTCCGCTAGTCTATTATCTTAACTCTCAATATAAAAAATAACGAATCTTGTCTAGTATAATTAAGATGCAAATATACTTGTCGACGATGTCGTCAATGTATCTAACTTAATAACTTGGCTAACAATGTGGGCGGTACTTAGGCTATATTATATGTAATATATAGTACACCTCTGTTTTGACAAATTTCCCAAATGATGGTGATTTAGGACTTATTTATTATTTGTAATTTTTTCTTAATAAGTTGCAGGATATATCACTATCACTACATAGTATAAAACAAAGTCGCCTTTTCTGTCCCTATTTCCCTATGTGCGCTTAAATCTTTAAAACTACCCAACGAATTTTGATGTGGTTTTTTCCAATAGATAGAGTGATTCAAGAGGAAGGTTTATATGTATAATACATGCATACATGCATCATATACTAAGGCAACATTGCTAACTTTAGAGGTTTCTATGTAGTGATGCCCGTGCAAGTCGGAGCGGGCCGCTATGTTTTTATAATTGCACCCGTGCGAAGCCGGGGCGGGTCGCTAGTTATTACAATATTTTAATTTTAAGGTGAATGTTTTCATTTTAAAATATTACGATTTTATAAAAAATAAACATGTAGAGTACTTAAGTTAATATTCTAGTTTATAAACTGTGTTTACAATTAATTTTTTTTCAATATAAGGGGTTTCCGTAATTCAGTGATTAAAGAATTTTCGTCTGACTACGTGTAAGTTAGACCATCACGTACAAACTACTCTCCCTTTTCTTTCTACTTCTCCCAATACATAATTTCCTTCCACACTCCTCTATTCTGACATGCATCCTCTGTCACACCACAAATCATCATGTCATGCTTCACACAATCCATCCATCACATTTTTGGTCTACTTTTACATTTGTAAAAGGTGGTAGGGTGCTTGCCTGTTTGGATAGCTATCACCCCTGGTCTAGAGTATGCCGACATAACAACCTTGAGTCCCAGCAGTAGTGGCCAGATTCCAGTTTCCCTTAAAAGAGCAACAGCTCCTCCATAGGCGAGGGTAACCAATTTCCAAAAAAAATGTGCCTAACAATTTTGACGAGAAAAAATAATTTCGCCAGAAATGTAGGTACAAGATCCTGCACTGACACCGACAGTATATATAACAAATACATTCTTTCTTTTCTTTCACCATATCCCAATTCATTGGGGTCGGCACAATATGTCTTTTCCTTCCACACTCTTCTATTCTGACATACATCTTCTGTCATATAATAAATACACTAGGGTGGTCGTTAAAAATTAAATTTCTTGCGACGCCCCCTAAAAAGCTTCCTTTTAATGAAAAAATACTGGGATTTTTTTTATAATTTTTTCAAGTCAAGACATCACGTGCCTCAAGACGATTCAAGTTAAAACTAAAAATATAAGAAAAATTGAAAGATAAGCTTGAATCACGAAGAATTTTAAACTTTTTCTGAAACTATAATTTGAAATTCATCACTGAGAATGATAATACGGAAGGTATTTCATTGTTAAAACTTTTCCAATCTTAAAATAATTATTACTTCTTAGTATGAAGAAGTTTCCTAAAAAAACATGATATTACCCAAAAATTAACTTGAATCGTCTTGAGGCACGTGCTGTCTTGACTTGAAAAAATTATTTAAAAAATCCCAGTGTTTTTTCATTAAAAGGAAGCTTTTTAGGGGGCGTCGCAAGAAATTTAATTTTTAACGACTACCCTAAAATACACTAATATATCTAATCATTAACGGTGTTATTTTTAACGTTATAAACAAGACGCATTTCGGTACAGTTACTAACACTTACATTATCCCAGATGTAGCAGGAATATTAGTGTTTGCACTATAATTAGTAGAACTGGGTTATTAGATCAAACTGGAATAACCATGTGCTTATTCATATTTAAGCTAATGTCACGTTGACTTCTTGGTGCTATAATTAGTTCCAGGAAGTCAAAGTAATATCAACTAAATTATGAACTGACATATTACACATACAGTTTAATATGGCAACGTTTGGAGACGTTTTACGGAGGACAAGCAGATTTTTTTTTGTATGGCAAACTGTTCGGCCTTACGTACTTCGAAACAAATTTAGAAGACAGATAATGTAATTGCTGAATGGCCTTGATACGAACACAGCTTGCATTATAAAAAGACATACGTGTACATAATAATTTAAGAGGAAAGAAAAGAAAAAATGTGAAACTTCATAATGTGCTTAGCAGATGTATTGAAAATATCGAGCTCATGGCAGATATTTTTATAGGCAGTACAAAGACAGTAGAGTATTCTTCTTCTTCTTTTTTAAGGGATTATGGCTTCAACGCAATTTGCATTGATTTCGCCAATGTCACAGTAGAAATATAATGTTTAAACTGTTCTCACGTAGGTTGTGATGTTTGTTGCCCAATTCCTTTTTTTTATTTATAATCGGTAGACAAACACATACGTTGTTTGTACGCTTTGCAAGTTACGCTTGTGTTATGGGTGATATACATGAGACTTGTGTTATGGGTGGTAAACAACAAAAAGTCTGTATGGCTATTACCCCGGTGTAGAACAGAGGTTCCCAAACTTATTTTGTGTACCGCCCACTTTGAGAATAAATTATTTTTTAGCACCTCCATTTTTTCACCAGGCTACTTAAAAACATTATAACGTGAAATTAAATTAATTGACTATTGAGAGCTACATTAGCGGAGATTAAACATTCATTCTAAACTAGATTTTTACAATCTACTACTACTGTCCGCAAGAGTTAACTTGAGACCTAAGCGCAGTAGGTAGTACACAATGGCGATGAGGTCTCAACTTAACTCTTATGGGCTACACCTGTCAATCCCAATTTTTTTCTGGGTCTCTTACCGCTCCCTTTTAGGCCTGCAGCGCCCACAAGGGGGCGTTATCGCCCACTTTGGGAACCACCGGTGTAGAGTATGCCGCTATAACAACCTTGAGTTGTATTCCAACAAGGTTCGTATCTTTCTTAAGAGAGCGATAGCACCTTGTATGCACCTTAGGTGTAACAAATGTCGTTGGTAACCGATTTCCATCTGGTTAGCCGTCTCAGGAACTAAAACCATACACAAGTAATGACAATTTTCCACCAATGGTAAGATAAGAGATTGGATAGGAAGATATAGTCAAATCCCCACTTAACTGGGCACACAGGGAATCCAATCCCAGAGATCGTGATAAGCCACGTTCTAATTACATTCTTGTAATCCTAATCAATACGAAGCGGGCAGTAATATCAAATGAAATACTTTTTTCATCATATATTTATAGGGAATCAGCTTTTACCCCCAACTTAAGTGTCTTTAAAAAAAGAAATATATGTCCATGAAAGGGGCATGTTATAATAAAGATTGCCCGTAACGCCGTAACGAAAACTGATTTTCGGGCTTGACGAGGTCTAATCGAACCCTATTAATTAACACAAAAAACTTTCAAGATACTGTACATGTAAGATGTCTTACATGTACAAATGTGTGTATTTTTCAAAAATTAATTTCCTACTATATTTTCAAGTCATTTGTATTAATAATTATTAATTACACTTTTTTAAATTTTATATATTTAATACAATTATAAAATTACAAACTTTTGAATACAATGTAAGAAAACTTAACTTATTTGTATTGTATTCTACCCATAGTCCCTCAAGACTATAAGTAGAATACTGAGCCCAGATCACCGTCTTCTATGGGTAAGGTGCCCAGAAGGCTGGCTACGTTTCCTCGCTGGATCGCCATACTGATCCGTTGGCCGAGGTAGGCACCAGCCCTCTGATCACCTGAAGAGTCGATGAGTCGTTTTGATAAATTTTGGTAGAGGCTCTTGGCCTCAGGACCCCACGGTCCGAGCGTCTCGACAGCAAACGGCACAAACATATAACTCTCACTGAGGGTTTCATATTTCCGCCGCTTGAGTGATTAATTACACTTGATATTTACTAAATTTTATGTCTATTTATTTTGATAATTTTTGTGTAGAAAATGATGTCACGTTATCTCACTTAACTTATTTTGTATGAATACAAAAACAAACTAGAGATAGGACTTTTAGGTCTGAGATACCAGTTCATTTTGGAAAAGGGGTACACTCGTGTAGAATTCAGCTCACAGTCAAGAGTTGTTGATCAACAACTGACACATGAATGAATGAATGAATGAATAAATGAAAACACTTTATTGTTCACCAAAGCTAAAACTACTGAAAACTAGATACAATAAATGTTGAATAAAGGGCAGCCTTATCACTTAAAGCACTTTCTTTACATCATACTTATGAATCAAAACAAGGCCGATCGCAGCTGTCATTTTAGTCCAGGTAATTAAAAATCAGAGTATAGTAGACCTTTCTTGCATACTATAATATGGTCGTGTCAATGCTTTCCCACACACAGTCAAAAGTAATTATAACTTTACTAATTACCATTAGAAGGCCCAGTTTTAGTGCCGGCTCGCTCGTCGTTAATCTAACAGCACACTGAGTTAATTTGAATAATTACCATGTTTTAAATGTATTATTAAATCATAAATTAATGCCAACATTAAACCAGCTAAGTACGTATGGAATCTGCTGAGGTTTCTTTTAGACAAATATAATTAAAATTATTTAAAGGTCAAAATGGGTCATATCTGAAAAACTTCTAGTCGTATATCTATGTTTTAGTCAAAACATCGAAACTCTGGCGCTTCAAGGTTTAACTAGTCAAACATATACATCTAACATAAAGACTTAATCAAAATCTATTTATTTAAATTGTTTGGGAAACATACAATAATTAATATTCTTACATATAAAACAAAAAATGAATACATATATCAATCAAGTTTCCACTATGAAATAATTTATACAATAAAAATAAAAAATTGCTCAAATAGTTGATTACAAAAAAGAAAAGAAAAAGAAATACAATTAAATACGAAAATTACATAAAATGTCTATTCAATATTGAACAAAATAAAAAGAAAATGATGAATAACAAACAGGCAAACAAAATACAAAACAGGCATAAACAGGCATACTTAAATGTATTATATATTTTAATTAAATTCAAGTTAATTATATGAATCTTATCATTATATTAATACTGAATACTGAAGTAAAAACTTTGTACCCCTTTTTACGAAAATTTCGCGGACGGAGGAGTATGAAATTTACAGTTTATACAGAGAGGGAGGGCAGAATGCTAATATTTTTTAAAAACTATGCATAATAAATACATTAAATCAATAAAAAACATTACACACACTACCATGTATTTGACACACACACGCATATATACTACAATACTTATTGTTAGTCCAATTATTAACAGTGTATAGCCTTGGCGAAATCTCTGATTATAGAAGTATAATCTGTGACAACAGAACCTTAATAATGTTCAAACTTTAATTTAAATTAATTATGGTCGAATTTCGACCACTGGTATAAGTAATGCCTAATATTATTAATTAGTACTTAAAATAAATTCAGACAAATTCGTGGGTAGCTTATATAACTGGGATAACATCAATTTCTCCCCAAATTTCTTTTGGACAATAATATTTTATTAACGCAATAATAATGTGTGTCGATGGATCTGAAAAACCTGCCCTATCTCCGATCTGGGGGTTTTCGATAAAGACCCTCATGAATATCGGATACTTAGTTCCAGCAATTGAGGTCTCGGGAGGCGACCGTAGGATGTACCTACATAGTTAAATTTCGTTCTGTTATAATTATGTATTAGAAAAGAAAGATAAGAAAATATATACTGTTACGAGTTGGAGGACTCGAATTAAAATGCCGTTAGAATTACTATAGAACTTATTAGAACTATACAAACACGTATAACACAGGTACCTACATATATAATAACACGCGCAAAGTCCGTCACTAAATAAACCACTGAATGTACACACGTCTTGCCTCGCTTGTGATTATCGCTTGACTGCCGATCTCTGAATTGGAGCATTGCTTTATACTGCACAAATACAATATGTCTCTTTGCCGTGTAGACTGAATTTCCTAGAATCACACCTGGCTAATGACTACCATAAAACATTACAATACACAGTGGCCTGTTCTTCTAATTACAAGTTTAATTAATTAAGGTAATAAAATGTCTACAGGTACGCAGGTGTGAATTTGTCGTTTTGTCGGCATTTCAAGTCATAACAATACATATACTGATACTGATGGAAAGTGGTTACCATTGCCTGTTAGCTTAAGAGCCCAGGACTTTCGATGTGTCTGGGAGAGAAAACCATTAAAATTGCCCAGCTATTGAGTTAACATTTTTTTATGGGTCCCCAAGTAACACATATAAAATTTAGCTCTTATACTATAACGAAAGAATAATTTATTAAAGTTTAGGGGTGTCTGGCAGGGGGTAGCAACTGTCATAAGTGTCCGGGAATGGATGACGAGATTTCTTAAGTTCCTAAAATTCCAAAGAAAATATATAAAATTTTATACTTTAACGAATTCAAGGTATTATTTTATTTATTTATTTTGTTTGTTTGGGATATATAGAATAATTAATATTTTTAAATATAAAACACAAAATGAATACATATATCAATCAAGTATAATAAAAACAAAAGTTAATTATAATATACTATATAGATATAAATTATACGAAAATTACATAAAATGTCTATTTAATTTACATTAGGTTAATATTTGACAAAAATAAAAACTTCGTTTAAAAAAAAGCTAAAAAACTAAAAAGTATAAAATAACTTATTTCTAAAGCTATTATTATTAATACATATTATCTTAAACATCTTAGGCTGGTGCGCACCGACTTTTAACCGATGGTTAAAATAAAATAATTGCCAAAATGTATGTAAGAACAGTGATTATTTTTGGTTAACCGTCGGTTAAATTTCGGTGCACACCAGCCTTAAAGTCGGTGCATAGTAATTTTCAAAATATAATAATTTTTATGTTTTACTTTGCACCGACTTCAAGATGTTTTAGATAATAAGTATTAATAATAGTAGCTTTAGAAATAAGTTGTTTTATATATTTTAGTTTTTGAAGTCGGTTTTTTTAACCAAATTTTTATTTTATATTTGTTACTTCTTAGTGTCTATCTATGTATGGGTGGACATACGAATGGTGCCGCGCTTCTTAAAAAACATAGTTCTCAAGAAACAGGAACAAAAAAATGATCTTGAAATGAAAACTACTGGGCCAATGTCAAGTTTTTAGGGGACCACATGGCAGCTATTCCGCGTCGAACAAAAAATGAATCACATAAATCGGATCATAAATCACGGAGTAATCGGTGAACATACAAAAAAAAACAACAAAAAAAAGATCCCGACGAATTGAGAACCTCCTCCTTTTTGCGAAGTCGGTTAAAAATAAAAATAAAATGTCACCCCTATAATTACTGATAAAATACAGATAAAAAAGGAAAGTATATAAAAAAAACTTTATGTACGTGCGTATGTTTATACACCTTTAATACCTGTTACCAGCCCAAGTAACCACAACCTAAACTCTATACGCTGATTGTACTTATCTCTATGACATGCACAGAAAAATCGACAGGTTTTATACAATGACGAAGGTCTGGCAGTCCTGGGCTCTTACTAAATATGGACATTGTAACACCAAAGGCTGCCTACCAACGTACTGCCTTTCTCTTTTTTATTTTTTTATTGCGGGAGTTCAGCAGACAGGCAAACGGCCTTACAACACCAAGGTGTTACAAATGCGCTGCTGCTCTCTTAAGGGAGACTGGAACCTGGTCACTAATGCCGGAACACAACTCAAGGTTGTTTGGCGACATACTTAAGACCAGGGGTGGTAGCCATCCAGTCGGTCAAATGCCCTACCACCTGGCTGTGGGTTGTTTTGTCGCCTCTTACGACAGGCCGCCCGGCCGCAGGAAATTGTATTCTTTCTCCGTTCCTGCACAGATAAAAATCCAATCCAATTTATTCTCTCTAAAGAGAGACTGGATCCTGGACGATAATGCTGTTAAAGTTACTATAGCGGCATATAATAGACTATTGGGTTGTTTTGTTGCCTCTCACGGCCGCAGGGTATTGTATGCTCTCTCCGTTCCTGCATGGAACGGCAAACAGAAACAAAGTTTCCGATATTTACTATGGTTGGGTTTCTGATCGGTGGCATAGTGTTCCGTTTTATACTACCCATAACACAACCATAAGTTGTTTAGCTTTGGAGATAAACAATATGGGTGTTTGTCTGCCAATTTTTATATATGAATATTTTAACAAATTCCGCAAATTATTCTAAATTCATTTCTATAATATTATACTAGCTGTCCCGGCAGACGACGTCCTGCCCGGTAAAAATAAAAAATAAAAAATTTTGGGGTGGACTACCCCTAACATTTAGGGGGATGAAAAATAGATGTTGGCCGATTCTCATAGATACCGGATAAGCACAAAAAAATTCCATCAAAATCGGTCAAGCCGTTTCGGAGGAGTATGGCAACGAAAACTGTGACACGAGAATTTTATATATTAGACTAGCTGTCCCGGCAGACGACGTCCTGCCCGGTAAAAATAAAAAATAGAAATTTAGGGGTGGACTACCCCTAACATTTAGGGGGATGAAAAATAGATGTTGGCCGATTCTCATAGATACCGGATAAGCACAAAAAATTTCATCAAAATCGGTCAAGCCGTTTCGGAGGAGTATGGCAACGAAAACTGTGACACGAGAATTTTATATATTAGATATTTACACACAGACACTCAAATCAATATTAATGAATAATTATTAAAAAAATCTGTTTTCCAGTATGATGTGGCCACCAATAATTAAGTAAGTTATTTCTTATATTAAGAAATTAGTGTAATTGCATAAATAGATGTGTGTACTACGAGTGTAGGACTTGTTGGTCGTTCTCAATAAATAAATAAAAACAAATACATTATAAATAAAACTATATATAAGTATATATATCTTACTAATACTTATTATTAATCATCAAATATATCCTATGTCACTCAGGATATATATAGGATAATGTAGCTTGCCACTGGTGAAAGAATTTTCAAAATGGGTTTAGTAGATCCAGAGATTACCCTTTACAACGTCTCGAACTTTACCTCTTTATAATATTGGTATAGATAAATATATATAAGACGCCCTCTGTCGTTGAGCGGGCTAAGTCTTAGCCGGCCGAACTCGCTGGAACGCAGAGGGTCTGAGTTCATTTCTTGGCATGGTAAATTTTGAAAACGAACTTTCAGTTATTTGCTATGGTCTGGGTGTCTGGGATCGACCCCAGAGTGGTTCATTATATATTACCCATAACACAAGCGTAACTTGCTTAGCTTGGGGGAAATACAATGTATGTGTGTTGTCTGCCGATTATTTATTAATTATTACATACACAAATTAAACATACATATATCAATTATGTATACAATTTTGTGCCAGACCGCTGTCAGTTGGAAACGTGCCCAAAAAGTTGACCACATTACCTCGCCAAATGGCAACGCCAATGCGTTGCCCGAGGTATGAACTAGTCTTTTGGTCACGTGAGACATCTACCAGGCGTTTTGCTATGTCTCGATAAACTAGTGTACCTCAGGTCCCCATGGTCTCAGGGCCTCAACCCCAAAAGCCGCGAATATGTAGCCATTTCCGATGGCTGAGTATTTGCGGCGTTTTAGGGCCACCTGTTGTGCAGCAGCTGTACCAGCAGACATGCTAGTGGCTAGCAGATGGGACGCTGCCAAAGTATCGACGCAAGTCGCGTGCCATACTAAGGGGCGACCCATCTTCCAGGGCACCAATGACATAACATCGGGTCTCTTGCCATCATCACGGTGCAAGCTGTTCGGTTCTAGGCCGGCAGGTAACCCGGCAGTGACAAGAGCCCGACGGATTATATTGTTACAATTTGGGCCACCTGCATCCGTAAACATAGCACATTTATTACCCGTCGGTGTTTGAGCTAATAACATTGATGCGCTTTTATGACCGTCTTCTTTTGTATCCTTTGTGTTTAAAATTGAGATTGAGATTAGAAAAACATTGTGTATTGTAATATTTATGGTGGTCATTAGCCAGGTCTGATTCTTAGAAAATCAGTCTACAGACATGTTGTATTTGTGCAGTATAAAGCAATGCCCCAAGGGAGGGGTAAGACAGTCAAGCGATAACAACAAGCGAGACAAAACGTGTGTACATTCAATAACTTATATAGTGACGGACTTTGCGCGTGTTATTGAATCGCTCTTTACGTTTGTACTAGTTCTGTTCAGTTATATATGTACCTGTGTTATACGTGTTTGTATAGTTCTAATAAATTCTATAGTAATTCCAACGGCATCAAGTGTTGCATGCATGTAATTTATAACATTAAATTCTTTTTTAGGCGCTGTTTGTAAAAACTATCCCATTTTCCGGGACAAATAGTATCCTATATCTATTCTCGGTATTGAATCTACATTTAAACTCATTGAAATGTAGCCGAGAAATGTAATTTAACTGATCATAGGAACCGGCCGAGTACGTTGAACAATGTCGCATCTCAAGCAGCAAGTTAATATAAAGTCAAGAAATACCAAGCACTCAAAAGACAGTCCGTCTAAGAATGCCCCTTTTGCCTGTTTAACAACCACTTACTGTGTCCGGCCGCCGTTTTACTGCAAATAGAGTGCTACAGTTACGACATTGTGCCTTAATGCCCCAAATAAAATGTTTTATCATTAGATTTTTTTTTATTCCCTGAGATCAGCAGACAGGCAGACAGACCACTTGATGGAAAGCGGTTACCATCGCCCATGGACATTTGCATTTATATATGAAACGCTTAGATTATATCACAGGAAATCTGTACCACAGTTAGAAATTACGCATAAACGTGTCGATAAATGCCCAATACCTCAAGTAAGAACTAGTTTTGCCCAAGGTCATATTAACTTTAAGGAGCTATAAAGCTCCTTAAATGTACAACAAATTACCCAAAATAAAATCATTAAAGAAGAAAACAAATCGTGAGTTCGAAACTTTTATTTTGAAATGGCTAATATACTTAAATTATGATGATGTAGAAATTTTTTTAAAAATAGGCATATAATATAATAATACTTTAATACAATTTCATATGCATAGTCAAACATGCACTCATACACACACACACACACACCAACGCGTACCCACTCTTTTAGATATTTCTTTTAAGCTGTGTTAAATGTTTTTTATGTTATTGTCCCTACATTAAGGGAGAGGACACTAGCTCCTACAATACAGTGAAAACTAGTTTAGGGGCTAGTAGAATAAAAAAAACCGTGTATCAATGTAAATTTGGTTTGCAACACCAAAGGTGCTACAAATGCGCTTCTGCTTAAGGGAGACTGGAACCTGGTTACTAATGCCGGAACACAAACCAAGTTTGTTATGGCGGCATACTCTAGACCAGGGGTGGTAGCCATCCAGTCGGGTAAACGCCCGTGTGAGCTATTTGGTCGCCTCTTACGACAGGTCGCCCTTACGCAGGAAATTGTACTCTTTCCCCAAGTTATAACTTATTAAGCAGGTAGCTTGATTCAAATAGCAACTTCGACATACTTTGAAAGTATTCTTACGTCTCAACTTTGTAACTGAAACCTTGAAGATGCTAAATTGTTTTCATCTAGAAAAGTTGTCGCTCTTTTGATCGGTTCCAAAGGATTGGATGTAATTTAATATTTCACAAATAGATCCTGTTTCGCAAAAGCACATTGTTTTACTATAGAAGCAACGGGTTTTATCCAATTAAGCCTTGAAGGTTTATTGTAAATAGTACCTTGAAATAATATTATTACGAGTTGCAGGACTCGAATTAAAATGCCGTTGGAATTATTATAGAGTTTACTAGCTGTCCCGACAGACGTCGTCCTGCCCGGTAAAAAATAGGGGGCGATCGTACAGGGTTGAAAATTTAGGGTTGTATGTATCTTTTAATGTTGTATCATAAAAAAATAGAAATTAAAAATTTTGTCTAAAAAATAAATAAAAAAAATTTGGGGTGGACTACCCCTAACATTTAGGGGGATGAAAAATAGATGTTGGCCGATTCTCATAGATACCGGATAAGCACAAAAAATTTCATCAAAATCGGTCAAGCCGTTTCGGAGGAGTATGGCAACGAAAACTGTGACACGAGAATTTTATATATTAGATTAGAACTATACAAACACGTATAACACAGGTACAGATTGTTACGCGATGTCCATCACAACAGTCGTGAGAACCATAGAGTATATTAATATAACATAGACAATCGTCATAGATAATATTCTTAGTCGATTTATCAGATAGTTCTATTAATAATGAAATCGCTATGTCTACCGGCTAGTTAATTTTATAAGCCCACTAAATTATCGTCTAGATAATTTAGTGCATCGATAACTAATTATTATAATTGTTTTTATGATCCTGGCAACACTATGATGTAATTGCTATTTTTTAGCAATGATGCAATATTATTGTTTTGTAGGGTAGCATTTTCGTATAAAAGGCGGTGTGGCCTGTAGACTGTGTTCATTGCTTACTGTGCGGTGTGAATAGTCACACCAAAGGCTGAACAATAAAGGGGAAACCGTGCCCAAATAGTTAATATTTGGTATATATGGTACTTTCTTACCCAAATCTCTGCAAGGCTGTTACAAAATATAACCGAACGCGACAAGTCCAAACGTAATGCAGAAGATCGTAATTCAACGTCGTAATGACGCCATAGTGACTTATTATTCCGCGAGATTCATAATCTATGGTTAATTATATAGATGGGCATTCTAGTAGAAGTACGCTCTGAACAATTGCGGTTTATAAACAATTATCCTCTTTTATTGTGATAATAGCTTTGCCGACTCATTTTCGACTGTTATGTTTGAAATTGAAATTGAATATTTAATCATCACCTTTCAACGATTCGCCATAAACTATGTTATTTTTGCCGCAGGCAACATTTAGATTATAATATCGCGGACCGCACTTAAACGATTTTATTTTTTAGTAGCGGTCGCCCCTGGTCGAAATACGATCATAATAATGAATGAATGAATGAATGAAAACACTTTATTGTTCACCAAATATTAAAACTATGTTCTTAAAACTAAGTACAGTAAACATTGAAGAAGGCGGCCTTCTCGCTTAAAGCGATCTCTTCCAGGCAACCGCCTAAACTAAGGAAATTATTAAGACAACAGTGGCGGTGAAAACAATAAATAATAAGAAACATTCCACGAATATGTAAAAGTAAATATATAAATAATAATGTAATGTACTTTACAAAAATAAGCTATATCATACTATATATACCAATTCACAACCTCACAAGTCACATTACACACGATCATCAGAATTATACCAATTATGAAGGAGATCCCCAAGACACTGGTCGACCTAGTTTGGGGACCAATGAGTTTCAAAAATTGTGATTTATGTTTTACTCAAGAAATTATTTTTGGTTTCATTAATTAAGACATTGTAATAGATTTAGATTTCTGAGACCCCAAAATTGTTGTTATGTTATTGACTTTTCAAGACCTGTCAATGAAGGTTGATTTAAAGTTTTCAACTTGTTATCTTACCTTAAGTACACTATCGCCAGGAGGTAATTGGAGAAATAACCAAATCAAATATCATAAGTTCTGACTTGGAATAGAGTTAACTAATGTTTGTAAACAGCGTGAGTTGTTACTGATTTAATTACCCAATACAAATTATAATTCGAATTTGGAAGGTATTAGCTATCAAAATAGTTTGATTATCGACGTGGTAATTAGTTTACATTTAACAGACTTTATTAACAGTATTTGATATCATAAATACCTAATTAGTAATACGACTTGTATCGGTGAAGCACGGTACTGAATAAGAGAATTTCAAAGTATATGATATAAGTACCTTTTTCTTAAATATATTTACTCAAACAGTAATGTGGGACATGCGTTAATGCTCTGGCGGCATCTCATCTTCCAATGACTAAGTTAGGGGCTGGCAACGCTGCTTCAACAGCTTAAGATCTCAAACGGCGCAAATATGGAACCCTAGGAAGGCATAGATTGTGGCATAGTGTAACAAACGAACACATTGTATGTCCCCTAAGTTATACTACGTTAATTATAAGTAATATTAACAGATCATTCTGCGGCCCATCACAGACATCCAGACCAACAATAAAAGTTCCACACCTCTTATAGTATACTATACTATATAGCATCTACTTAGTACCTACTATTATTTGCAATGTGTTTATAACAACCATATTGTACTATTATAACTTAATATGTGAATATACACCCTCTGGTATTAAAACCGCAGAGAATTCCGGTCAACGATCAGGGTTGCCAGATTCGGATTTTTTACCGAAAAATCTGGTACTTCGACTAGGAAAAATGTTGAGGTAATTATTAAAGACGATAATAATCCCTGCAGGAACGGAGAAAATATACAATTTCCTGCGGCCGGGGGACTTATCTTAAGATGCGACTAAACAACTCACAGCTAGGTGATTTGTTTAGTATTTGCCTGCCTCGATAGTTACCATCCTTGGTCTAGAGTACTCTAGAGTCTAGAGCAGTGGTTCCGAAAGCAGGCGATAATGCTCCCTTGTGGGCGCTGCAGGCCTAAAAGGGGGCGGTAAGTGACCCAGAAAAAAAATGGGCATTGGCAGGTGTAGCCTATAAGAGTTAACTGGAGACCTCAGCGCCTTTGTGTACTACCTACTGCGCTTAGGTCTCAAGTTAACTCTTGTGGGCTATAGTAAAGTCTCGTTTAGAATTAATGTTTAATCTCCGCTAACGTAGCTCTCAATAATCAATTAATTTAATTTGACGTTATAGTGTTTTTAAGTAGGTGAAAAAATGGGGGCGCTAAAAGAGTAATTTATTCTCAAAGTGGGTGGTATACAAAATAAGTTTGGGAACCGCTGGTCTAGAGTATGCCGCCATAACGACCTTGAGTTGTATTCCAGCATAAGTGACCAGGTTTCAGTTTAGAGAGCGACAGGACAACACCTTTAGTGTAACAAAAGTCCATGGGCATTGTTAGCTGCTTTCGATCAACTGCGCCATCTGTCTATCTCGTTATAGTTGTTGGTACTGTATACCTCTAGGACGACTAAGCGAAACAATGATGTCTAAAAAAGTAAATCTGACATGTCAATAATTAAGAAATTTTTGCTACCGAAAATAATAAATGTTAAAATTACTGTACACATACAGGGTGCTTCAAAAAAATGTATACACACTTTGAACTTCCATAGAAAATTTATTTACCGTTCTACAAAGTTAAATTTCAGGAAAATAGAAAGCTGAAAGTCCAATGTAAATGAAACATAAATAACAAATGTTAATACTGTTCAAATTGGTGACCTGCAGCATCAATACAATTCTGAGTACGAGTCACCACAGATTCTGTACATCGTATCTGGATCGTCGTCATTTAGCTGTTGCACCAGCCTTGGAATGTAAACACGATACTTGCCTCTCTTCAGAATGCGTAGCACGCTGCTAGCACTTACATCACTTTCACGTGCCCCTTGCCTTGAAGATTTGTTAGGAGAGCGTTGAAACAGTTCCAAGACTGCCGTTGATGACTCATCACTTGTAGCTGTTCGAGGCCGACCTGAATGACCTTTATGCACATCACACACTGTTCCATGAACTTCGAATTTGTCTCGTATGCGTGTAATTGTTAATCTTGAAGGTGGTTCTGTATCATACTCCCTTCTCCACTATCTTTGAACTTCATTTACATTCTCAAACTTCCAGTACCACTTAATAACCTGCTTACGTTCTTCAAAACTCAAACGTACGTCCCCCATGTTGATATTACAAATTCCAACTGATAATATAACATAGAGGGACGATTATGCTGGCACCTGGCGAAGAAATATAACATTAGCCTTGTAGAGCGGGAAAACTACAATAGTTTAAAGTGTGTATACATTTTTTTGAAGCACCTGTATATATGATTGCAAATACAGAGATTTAAGTAAATTACTTAGTTTTTTATTTCTTTTCGATTATATGCGAAGACAATCTCAAGCATGTCTAATATTTCAAAATTTCACATGCTAGGACCTTTGGTTGTACATGGATATGTTTACGTTTTATATAGATTCACGTAGCTGTCTAAATTTCTGTAGGTATATATAGTAGGGTGGCGCAACAAAAAAAGTGTTTGTCTCGAATGATTTTTTTTGTTAGTTTTTGATGTTTTAAGAACTCCCTCCAAAGGACAGCTCAAAAATAATTATAAGAGGTCGCTCTTAATTTTTTAAGCTTTCTAAAATTGGCAAAAAGCGGTATTTTTACATTTTTTTTAATAACTTCTCTATGTACTAATACGTGAAACAAAAAGTTTGTACTCCTTTTTACGAAAATTGCGCGGACTTATAGTTTATATTGAGAAAGAGTGCAAAATACTATTTTTTTAAATTATGCATAAAAAATACATTAAATCAATGAAAACAAAACATTACACACACTACCATATATTTTTACAAGCATATGTACTAGGGTGATCCAAAAAAAAATTTTTTTTATTTTTTTTCCAAACCGGCTCAAAAGTTTCTTTTGTGTGTAAAAAAAAATATGTGAAAAGATGAGCCCATAATATTAAGATAGTCCTCATCGCATTTTTTTAATTCCCATATCGCTGTTCCAATCTTTATAGAGAATTGAACGCTCTACAAAAAAGGTCTGAAAACATTTTTTGATTAATCCACGCGTTCAAAAGTTATTCAAGGTCAAAGTTCAATTGTTCAAAAATTTATCAGTCAACCAGTCGTTTGAACGGTTCTAAAATCAGAAGAAGCAAAAAAAAAATTCCTGTGTTATTCTTATGGGAATTTAAAAAATGCGATGAGGACTTATCTTAATATTAATATTATGGGCTCATCTTTTCACATAAATTTTTTTCACCCAAAAGAAACTTATGAGCCTGTTTGGAAAAATATTTTTTTTTTTTTGGATCACCCTAATACGTACTCTTTATTTGTTAATTGTCAAAGTCAAATTGAGAGTGTAGCCTTGGCGAAATCTGTGATTACAGAACTATATAGTCTTTGACAACAAAACCTTAATAAAGGTCAAACTTAATTTCAATTTATTATGGTAGCATTTCGACCACTGGGCGACCACTACTCCATATTAAACTATTACAATTTTCAATGGGCTCGTTCCGACAATTTTTATATAGTATCTGGCAACTCTGAAATCGAAGCATATCTACTGTATCAATGTTTCCCACTTGTAAATCTCCACGACGCCACCCATTTCAATATAAGTTCCAGGAATACCGTCTAGTTGGTAAAAGCTCGATTGAATATTAAATGGGACTTGTTTTCCTTTTAAAGAATCTTCCAATATAACGTGAGCTTTAATCAAGGAAGAATAAACCTTATTTCCTTAACTTAAAGACCAGTATGTTGGTCACCAAACAGTGAATAGTTAGCTGAAAGACCTCACGTGAGGTGAGGTAAACAAACCTACTTAAAAATAGCATCGTGTAGGTTTAAGTCAAGGGATTGAGGTATAAGAAATGGAAATAAGCTCTGGACGTATATTATTGTTACAACCTAGGCGCCGACAAAGACAAATTCCACGTACAGATTTGTAGAAACACATTTATTACCCGTCGGCATTTGAACTAATAACATCGAAACTAGTGTAATCCTTTTATGATCGTCTTCTTTTGTTCACATATTTATTGGCATACGTTTCTGAGAATATTGTTGAGAATAGCCTATTATCCATTGTACTCGCTCATTAGCATCATTAGCCAGGTGTTGCGGATTCATTTCGATTTGTGTATTATAAAAAGACGGTCTGATGGAGAGGGGGCGGCAGTCGATCTACGATTACGATACGGGCGTGACGTGTATACATTCGGGAATCTAATAGTGACGGACTTTGCGCGTTTTATTGAATTACGACCTTCTGCATTACGTTTGGATTTGTTGTGTTCGGTTATATTTGTACCTGTTGTTATACGTGTTTGTATAGTTCTAATAAACCCTATAGTAATTCTAACGGCATTTTAATTCGAGTCCCGCTAAACGCGTAGCATTGATTATTTGACGGTCTCTGTGGTTGGGCGGGCTAAGTCTTACCCGAACGATCTTGCTGGAACACAGAGGCTCCGGGTTTTAAAAAAAAACCTCAAAAATATGTTAGAGCTGTTAGAAACTAAATTATTGTTTGCGCTTCTACTAGCTCCAAAACTAGTATTGACTGTATCTTAAGAACTACTAGTGTTCTCTGCAGCATTGTCTACTCATAAAATAACAAAGTTAGTGGTTACTGAACATGTGCTAGTGTTTGTTTATGCGTATATGTGTGTATGTATGTGGTGCGGAGTTAATGGTCTGTTTACTCTCCAATCGGTCCAGTAGTTTTGGAGTTATTTCGATATAAACATACAGAAGTACAAATCTTTCCTCTTTACACTAGTATAGATTAGCCATCGGTAATGAATATTTGATACTGAACCCAGAAAACTAAAACTGAAATATACAGCAAGCGAAGCGGCTTAAAAAACTCCCGTCAATTTATGAAATCCGAAAGTCTATCAAAAATGTTCACTCGGTTGGTAAGAAACTTCATAAGAAAGGTAAACATTAAAATATATCAAATAAATTTAGATTAGGTCCTAAAAAAACATAATTCAGTCTTCGTTCGGAGTTTTCGAGTTATTAAAATATATTAATACTAAGCTCTTGCCCGGGGCTTCGCTCGCGTTAATCTTATCCCACTGGAACCTTACTACATCTATTACTGCACAAGGGCGGTTTCCGCAACTCGACGTCAAATCGCCTATTTTGCGTGTGAGAGTGGAAGGGTCACTCCATCCAGGCCAGCTCCTCCAGGAAATCCACCACTTTCTTGACGTCGCTAAAGACTTTACAGAGGCTACCTGGGGCGTCCAGATACTTCTCCCTGTATAGGGCCACCTCTCCGCATTCAAGTAGGTCATGGGCGGCTGTTTCTTCTGCCTCCAGGCTCTGCACAAGGGGCTGTCGGTGACACCTGTATTAAAAAGATATCTCTAGAAATTGCCATGTCCAGTGGCTGCACTAATAACTAGTCTCAGCCGGGATCGACTGAGCCTAAGGATCTTCCTGGAGAAACGCAGGTTTGCTCGTGGGATTGCGAGCTTGCTTGCATTCGTCCAGGTTGTCCCAAAGTTGTTGATGTAGTGCCCTTGTCCTTTGATATATCGCGGGCTTCAAGCCAGAGGGGCGTATAAGCAAGAACCAACGTTTCAGGAGATACAAAAAACTTGATAACTTTTTTTCAATGTATTCAATGTCTGTCTATGAAAGTACTTCTACTAATATTAACCTTCTATTAAGACAAGAAAACAGAGGTGGTGTAACAATAAAAATATAAATAGACGAAATAAAAAAACGCATTTTTTTATACGCCCCTCTGGCTTGAAGCCCGCGATATGTGGTCTCTAAACCAACTGTGTGGTTGGGACCGCACATTTTTCAGGGATAAAAATTTTATTAGGATAAAAAAGTAGCCCATGCGCTGTTCCAGACTATAGTGGTATACAGTATATATCCCTGTACCAAATTTCATACAAATCCGTACCGCCATTCTGGAGTGATTGAGTAACAAACTTCTTTCCAAACTTACTACATGTAGAGTATCTCTGTAATCTCTATAAATATTATAAACAGGAAAGTTTGTAGGAATGTATGGATGTAAGTTTGTTACTCTTTTACGCAAAAACTACTGAATGGATTTTGATGAAACTTTACAATAATATAGCTTACACACCAGAATAACACAGGCTATAATTTATAAAGATATAGTGTGAATTATCCAAAATATAACGATTTTTCATCACCACGCGGGTGAAACCACGGGCGCAGCTGGTTGTCTATAATATTATAAAATTCTAAACATGCCGTGTCTGCATATTAAAGCTGTTAAATAAAACAAAATAATTTTATGTACTGAAAATTGGATCAAGCTCAGCAAAAATGTCGATCTGTTAGACCAAGGCTGATCTTCGGCTTGAACCTAGTTTGAAGTCACGGTAAACTATACATTGTATTAATAAATAAATAATTATATTATTGAGGTAATAGTGACAAATCTTAATATATATAAATCTCCTGTCACGATATTTGTCCGCGATGGACTACTAAACTACTCAACCGATTTTAATCAAATTTGCACACCGTGTGCAGTTTGATCCAACTTGAAAGATAGGATAGTTTTTATACCGTTGGAACCGGTAGGTGGCGCTGAGATCGGGTTCTAGAATCCTCTTAACAACGGGGAGCGATTTTGTTTTTGTGTGTTTGAGTGGGTCCCCGGATGGTTTAAATCCACAATTGGAACCGGTAGGTGGCGCTGGGATCGGGTCATATTTTTTCAGAGCAGGACAACGTCTGCCGGGGCCGCTAGTAGTTAAATAAATTTAAATGTTTGCAACATAAAATTCACATACAACTCCGAAGAATATTAAACGATATACTTATACACAACAGATAATTGCTATTAGCAAATATTGAAATACATCTCTTAAGCCGACGGTTCATTTCTGTCTTTTAATTTAAACGAATCAACCAGTGTTCTATTGTTGCATTGAAAGGCACAGAACTAAAAGGACACGACAAAAGGACATTGATTGATTCAAATTTTTTATATTATGTATCACTTTGGTTAAATTGTCATTCATTCAATTTGAAAGACGAAAATGGTCCGTCTAATATCAGTTTATACATACAAATATTAATCATTCAATATTATTGAATCGTGTGCCTTTTGAAAGTTTAGAATCTTAATCAATCAAACTGATTGACCTGTAATAGCTAATGATTAAAAGATAAAGTTATTTATGGAGGGGACAGCGCGTACGCAGTCCCCACTACCAAAAATCACGCGTCCGAGTTATCCACATTAGGGATAATCGCAGGGGTCAACCCAACCGCAGTGCAATGGGAGGGCCTCGCCCTGGGGGAACCGCCTTCTTGATCACGGTGTCCCCTACGCCAGGTAAGTATGCTATGGCTAACTCAGAGTGAGGTGCCCCTTAGACGAAATTAGAACACGTCAGCATGTTGTAGAATTTCAGTGGAACGGTACAACGCCATCTATTGAGCTTCGAATATAACTAAAAGAAACCATTGCATGAGTGGCATAAATTCAAGATTACAATATACTATATTAATGATAGCGAAATCAAACCGATGGAATCTGCCTTAAGAGTTATGTACGATCAAGATCTTGATTCCAACATGACTCTATGAGGTATATAACCTATGTGGAGGAACACATAGCAAAGCCATCTCAGTCCCTTTGTTAGACCTGTGAGATTCCTTGCTTCACAGCCCAAAGCAGTTATTAAGGCGGTAGGAGTAGGTGATAATTCCTCCTTCAACGCCCTAGTCTGCGGCGGCGGATCGATACTGAGAGAGTAGGACTTTCCGTTGCCTCGTTCCGTGACATTAACACGTTATTCACCGCCTACAGAGACACTACGCGCATGCACGCACTATCATGCATATGGTGCATACTCGAACACAAATAAATATACCACACAGATACACAAAAGCATATTGATATTACTAACATTTATTAGATGAATTGATTGTAATTGTTAATTTAGTTGCAGAAAGTATTATTTATATAAATCTGCACTACACGAAGACATTGCATTAAATAACCGAAGCAGATCCTACGGTGGCCCGCGACATAGGCTCTAAGGAGACCTAGCGCCGGAGACAGAGTTCCCTGTGAGACGCTTTTTGTACTATATATATAATAATATTCCTAAAATACAGATTTAAGTAATATTATTATGTACCCTGTACTACTTAGGTATCAATAAATTTCATTTCATCCTAGAACAAGTCGTTTAGGCAACGCGCCTAAAAATAAATATGAAGTGTAAAATAATAAAGTGAAATACGATAAAGGTCAAGAGAGTCCCCTGGGGTAAGATCGAATTTCAATAACGAATTTTCTATTCGGTAAACTCGTATCTAAAGTGTCCCACGATGTTGTTTTCGCCTTACGTAAAACCATTTTTTTTATGAAATCATCCAAACCTATTTACTACGTTTAGATGTATTTGACACTTTTTTTATACAAGATTGTTTTTCTGAATTGGGCATACAATTACCATTGGTGTTATTCATACATGGCCGGATCCTATATTAAACCAACCGTTCATTTGCCTTACTGTCGGTTAAAAACCGTGAACTGCAAATTTCCTACGACCAAGGGACTAGTCGTAAGAGGCGACAAAACAACCCACAGCCAGGTGGTAGGGCAATTGCCCGACGGGATGGCTACCATACCATTTATTTATTTTTTGCTAGAGGAAATCCGTTTGAGGACTAAACTACGACAGGCAAAGAAGCTTGGGGGATGCTCGCGACCCGGTGAGAGTGTGGGATTCGCCAGATCGGGGGTGGCACTAGCGTGCCCGGTCAGAACCGGAGCCACGCTATTGTCACTCCCCAGGTAGGGTTACCCACTAAAACCCCTGGGCGTTCCGTCCTGCGCCTTATGCCAGGGCTACGGGTGTAGGCTATCCCGTCTCCGCGTGCCCTGGCAGGCGTGGGCCCAATGGCTACCATACCTGCTCTAACGTATGCCGTCATAGCAACGTTAAATTGTGTTCTGACATTAGTGACCAGATTCCAGTCTCTCTTAAGAGAACAGCAGCGCATTTGTAGCACCTTTGGTGTTGCAAATGTCCATAGGCGATGGTAACCGCTTTCTATCAAGTGCGTCGTCTGTGTGTCTGCTAAACTCCTTCTATAAAAAATATATACATAAGCTTATATCAAATTCCAGCCTATAGCAAGGCAAGTGGATGAATAGCGTAGATATGAGAACTGGCCAGCAACGAACCATAAATAAATGATGGATGAATCTAAAACTTTGGATCATCGATCTTCGTAAAAAAAAGTCGTAGACAGTCGTATCCTCACTACGAATTTTCACAAACGCAGTGTCTTCGTCGGCAGCTAGTCATACCATAAAGTCATTTTAGCAAAACTCATGAAACAGACTTATGATATCTAAAAATCCCAGCACGCGCCCCTTAAGGGTGTTTCCTCATATCAGTTAACACGTATACGCTTGGAGGTTGAAAAACAAATGAAAAAGAAGCAATAATTTACAGTTAAACGCATAGGATTACGGGTGCTTACCCCAATTCACCCGTTAAGCCCCCGTTTGGGTTTCTGTAAGAGTGTTATTAGGTTTAATATAGGCCTATGATATGTCATATTTAAGTTTAATGATTATACTATGATAATGGGTAAAATGTACGAAATAATTTTATTCATAACCCTATTATTTCCTCACATTCCTTTCAGCGAAACAGTAAATAACTTGTTTTTAAAAAGGTTTTTAAATACAAGCTTTTGAGACCCTGGATATCGTGTAGCAGCAGAATGCTAGCCAAGGTAAGAAAAACGAGCCCAAACACGACGGCTCTATCTTGTGCTCCTGTACTAGGAGTTAATATGGCCACCTTCCGACTCCATCATCAGATCAGCTCCATGGTAACATATTATTGCATTGTCACGCGATATACATATGCGTTCAAAATTTTAGCTCAATAAGAAACCGGAAAGTTGGTCAAATTTAACTTGCAAGATTCCACCCGAACTTACAAACATACATACATCAAATCAAAAATAAGTTATTGTACAAAAACATGGTTATACAATAGGTCTTGTTGTTATATACTGAGGACATGTTTTTTTGCCAGTTGGTCGTACAATATTTTATTTTTAAACGTATATCATAAAGGTTAATACTTATTAGTTTTAATTATTGTCACTAACATTTTAATTTTAAAATTATGCCTATATAAACTTAAATTTACATTTACAATTGATACATACATACATACATAACTTCACGCCAGGTCCCTTGCGAGGTAGGCACGAACAACAGAGCGCCATTTAGGCTTATTTTTACACACCTCACTTGCTTCTTTGACATTCATAGTTCTTGTCATGCACGCTCGTCTGTTCTTAAGGCTCCTGACAATTTATAAATAAATTTAAACACTTTATATTCTAACTTATCACTTATATTTAAAACATATCATAATTAAAGAACTCGGTGACACTGTAGTAGCTTTTACATCCATTGCAAGTTAATTAAAAGCTTGTAAAAACCGAGGTTTTGACTGCACATAGACTGCGAGTTGTTTTGGTGGTCCCACATCATCGAATTGAGTAGAAAAGTCTTTCTTTCTTGTAAGTCACTGAGGACGTTGAGGACTTACCTACTACCATCATTCCTTGCAACACTACCTTGGGCCCGGGCGGGGGGGGGCTTATCCGAGGGGTGTGTGAGCGAGAGCGCGGTATCGCTCGTCCCTCTGCTAGACTCGGCCCTTTCATTATAGGGGAAACGGTATACCTGCCATGCTTGTCCTAGGCGGCTTGGCAGGTTTGACACATCGGTTATCTCGATGTGCAGGATGCATCACGAGATTTTCCTTCACCGTTGTTAGCACGTGGTAATTGTAACAATATGCGCATTAGGTCAGAAAACTATGCGGGGCGTGCATGCGTTCCGGCCAGGATCAAACCCGCACCCTTTAAATTTGGGACGCGTGCGCTAGCCACGCTACTACGACTTTAACTTCACGCCTGGTCCCTTGCGGGGTAGGCACGAACAACACAGCGCCATTTAGGCTTATTCTTACACACCTCACTTGCTTCTTTGACATTCATAGCTCTTGTCATGCACGCTCGTCTGTTCTTAAGTTCTTTAAAAATAGATGTAATATATTATATTATATTCACAGAATGATCTTCACGTCTTTACCCATCTTCCTCCTGATTGGAGTGGTCTTCTGCGCCCCGGAGAGAGTCCAAAATGATCACGAGAGCCACGAAGAAGGTCACGATGTCCAGAACTCAATCCACTCAGCACCCCTCGAGAAGAGATCACCGCACTACAACTTCGGCTTGGGAAAGCGGGCGTACAGTTACGTTTCGGAATATAAAAGGCTACCAGTCTATAATTTTGGATTGGGTAAACGGTGAGTCACAACTAATCTCACGTACTCCTAAGTCACTTACAACACACACACATCACTCTCTAAACCCCCCTCCCCCCACGGTTTTTTCACAATAAAATAATTTTTCTTACACTATTTTAAATTCAAATTTATTAAAATTTATTTTATATAAACGCGTTTTTTTTAGTTTTTTAAACTATTATTTATTTTTCATTTTTTAGTTGTTTTTTTTTAAATAGGTACTAGCTTTTGAGATCCTGCGTATCATGTAGCAGCAGAGTGCTAGCCAAGACAAGTAAAACGAGACCAAACACGACGGGTCCATCTTGTTTAGTACAGGAGTTCCTATGGCCACCTTCACCACCGACTCCATCATCAGATCAACTTCATGTACATATTATTGCATTATCACGCGATATACACATACGTGGAAAATTTCAGCTCAAGCGGAAACCGGGAAGTAGATCAAATTTAACTTGCTAGATTCCGTTACACACATACTAACATACATAAGTATGAAGCTAATAAAAGCGCATTAAAAAAATATTTTATTCATAAATAACCTTTTGTCAGTACTTTTACATATGTACATTGTATTAACATTTCGACCTCCCATTGTGGGACTTTCTATAAATAAAACAACTGTCATGTTCACCTGCCTATTTGGGAAATTGGGTAAACGAAAAGCCTCTATAAGTGATAGAAAATATTGGTCCCGTCTGATCCCAGTTGTGTAACTGGGATCAGACGGGAACAATATTTTTTACCTGTGTAGGTTTCACTGTATAACATCTGGTCGATATGCAGTCTCTTCCCGGAATAACTGGTTTATCCTAGGTTTGATCAAGGTCTTTCGACAAAGTTTAACTTTAACTAAAGTATTTTTAGTCAAATCTAGAAGTACCTAATTTTTTAGTCAAACGTCGAACGTAAAAAATCTGTTTCGAGCTTAGTTTAGAAGCGACTAAGGCAGACTCGTTCCAACGTCGATTCTTATTCCACTTGTTATATAATTAATTACTGTTTAAATCAGTCTCTCCTAGATTAGACAAAAATTCGCTAGTCAAAAGCAGAAAAACGTCATTTATTTGGACCTTGACTAAGACTTTAAGTCAGACATGAGGTTTGACTAGTCAAGCCTAGAACTACCAGAGCTTCGATGTTTGTCTAAAATGTATTGATTTGCCACACTTTAATAAATATTCATGTTTATCTCAAAAATGGGATAGATTCCTTACGCAAACCCAGCCGTGATAAGAACTTTATGAGTATATATATAAAATGTTAATTGAACAACTGTTTTCAGATCCCGCCCATACTCCTTTGGTCTCGGCAAGCGTTCGATAGAAGAAGACCAGTCCGACGAAGAAATGACCAACGACCTCGACCAAACGACCATGGCGGACCTATTCGACAACTATGACGATACACCAGGTATATACGTGTTTAAATTTTTTGAAATTTACTCCTCAACATTTTTGAGTTTACTCCTCAAAAATCGATGACTCCTAGTGTGGAAATCTTATGAGGAGTGATATAATACAGGCGCTAACCCAAAACGTTCGGTTTTTTTTTATTGTACAACTAGCTGACCCGGCACACTTCGAACCGCCTCAGAATCAATAAAAAACGTTGATTTCTGAACGACGGGACGAACATCAAACGTTGACATTCAAAACCATTTTTTTTTAACTTCACTTTTAAGTTTAAATTGATTTCTGAACGACTTTTAAATTTAAATTTAATTGACTTCTAAATTCTAATCGACGGGACGAAAATCAAACGTTTGACAGGTAGGAAGAGTTCCTAAGGGAAAGCGAAATTGTTGTTTTTGCTATATTCCAAGCATTTTTTTCATATTTACTAACCATTTAAACCTTCCCTGGACTTCCACAAATAACTCAGAACCAAAGTTAGCCAAATCAGTCCAGCCGTTCTCGTGGTTTAGCGAGAATAACAAACAGCAATTGATTTATATATAAATAAATTTAATATGGTTTAATAAACTACCAAAACCGTTAAAAACAATACCAATTAATATTTTTAAAACAAGACTGAAGAAATTATTAATAGACAAATCATATTATTCCACAAATGAATTCCTTAACGACAAATTTGAAACAAATATCAATACATAATTAATAATAAAATTTTAATTAATGACATTAAATAATTGATAAAGAGATAGACTTTTTTTAAACAGACATCTATATAATTAATAAAGGTAATAAATATTATTATTTAATAAATAAATGTAATAAATACGACTCAATTGGATAAAAGGTATTTAATAAAATAAATAACAATTAAATAATGACGATTAAAGTACTGCATACTTGCACACCAGTGAAACTGGTACAATGTATTTATACCATGTATTTCTAAGAATAACATATGTATACAAGTACATTTATATATATATATATATATATATATATATGTCGCAGGACGGCCTCATTCTCACGACATCTCCTTTAGTTATTGCAGGTTTAGTGGGCGTCATCAGGATAAAATGCGAGCATAAAACACGATGGCCACGGTTTATACACTTTTAATTTAGATTCGATCAACATTTTGACATTGTTTAGACCGAGCAGCGGGTTCAGGGCACCGCTCATACTTCCAACTTCAATACTTTCTTTACAATTCTCAAAGGTCCAACTTGACCTGTAGTCACCAACCAAATGTACCACGAAAACTCCTCCGTCTACCGAAGTAGATACTACTAAAGTATAGAGGGCGTCTGACCCCGCTCCGAGCCATAAGCTCTGCTCATTGGTCATTGGTTTGTTGATTTTTGATTTTCGGCTACAGTCCGACTCACGCCTTCAATACGAACGCACGACATACGCGCTCGTGTACAAACGCTAGTTTCCGCGCTCGCTGCTTGCCTTCAAATAAATCCTTCTGAACTGTATTATATTTGACAAAAAATTGATCCTTATTTTGACACTGAAACCAACAGTTTCGGTGTAATTTATAAAATTCGATCAAATTTTTGAACAATTGAACTTTGACCTTTAATAACTTTTGAACGCGTGGTGGACAAATCAAAAAATGTTATCAGACCTTTTTTGTAAAGCGTTCAATTCTCTGTAAAAATTGTAACAGCGATTTATCAGTCAACCAGTCGTTTGAACGGTACAAAAATCAAAAGAAGCAAAAAAATTTTTCCCGTGTTATTCTTATGGGAATTAAAAAAATGCGATGAGGACAATCTTAATATTAATATTAAGGGCTCATCTTTTCACAGAATTTTTTTACACCCAAAAGAAACTTTTGAGCCTGTTTGGAAAAAAATTTTTTTTTTTTGGATCACCCTAATATATATACACACACATATATATATATATATATCTTTAGAAATTTTGCGCAATGAAACAAAATCTATTATAATATCCATCTTTACAGGTAAATTAGCTTTGAGACGTTTTTGCGTAGTATTTGTATATTCACAGGATTTTAAATAATACTAGCGGTGCCCGCGACGTCGTCCGCTGGAATTTGTTTTCAAAATCCCCCGATTTTGAAACATTCAAAGGACAGTGATAGAACTTATAATCGGTGACATGTTTTTTCTTTTCTAGAATATGAAAAACGTGCCCGACCCTACAGTTTTGGCCTTGGCAAGAGGGTAACAGACGTGGACCCTTCCGAAGACAAGCGAGCTCGAATGTACAATTTTGGACTCGGAAAAAGGCTACCCATGTACAACTTTGGTCTAGGAAAACGCGCCAGAGCGTACAGTTTCGGACTAGGAAAAAGAATTAGTAAATTTAGCTTCGGACTAGGAAAACGGCAGAAGGATTTGCACCGATTTAGTTTTGGACTAGGCAAGCGATCGGACGATACTCTGGAGGACACTGATAATTACATTGATGTTTAAATATATTTTTTTAATAAGTTTTTGATAGGAACACTACTTTGGGAACTGTATTTGGGAAACGTGGAAATTTGCTTGTTTCATTTTTTGTGTTTTTTTATCGGATGCAAAGGCCAGCTGTTGTGTGTTTATGTCAGACACCTTCATGAACTGCCAATGATAGTTTTATAATTATTCAACTCAATTCTGTGCGTAAATACGATAGGACGCAACGCACATAGCGACATTGCTAAAACCATTTTCGGTTAAAGTACTAGAAATTAAAAAAAAAACTATTTTTCACCATCTTTTTTTTAATAACGTCATAATAATAATTTTAATTCCATAATATTTTTGTAAGATGGTATGTATGTCTTGACTTTCTATTGCACTATTGAACAAAAAAAAAGATTTTCTTGTGAAATGTCCAGCCGGTTTTCACAAGTAAATTTGATGAGTATAATTACATATTTACAGTTATTATCATTGTTTAATAAGTTTTATTATTCATACCATACATAACAATACAATTAATTTAGTATTAAAATAGCTAAGCCTGTATAAGGCTTAAAGTAATTACATAAATGTTTAATTATACATGTGTATTAGTGCTTAAAAATTATCATCTGAACCAAAATTAATTGTATGTAACGTAAGGCAGACTGAGATAGTGACCGAGACACAAAACTGGGGGCATTTTGTGTGCGAGACAAAGACGAGTGACCGTGACGGGTGACCTTCTAGTTATTAGTCCATCCAAGTGAACATTCCTTTGTAGTAAATAACATTCGATTACTAAACTAATTAACCTTAATTGTACAATTTGTATTATTTGATCATTATATTTTTTCGATATTTTGTTAGCAAACGAATCACGAGTCGTAATAGTTCGTTCATCCGTTTATGTTCCGGACAAGACTGTCATATCGTTGACAGGGATACTAAAAGCTGTCAACTAATATACCAATAATTATACTATATGTCTTTCAAGACCACGGGCCATAAAAATGGTCCGGACTTTTGGAGGCCTTGCGTGGGGCCATAAAAAGGCCATCTTGACAAATTCAATCTAAATGTGGCGTGACACTGATCGGCGATTATTCCTGTCTACACCATATAGTAATTCACCCAAGGATAAGCCCCAGCCTCATAGGACTATTGTGGGAATTGAGAACAGAAAGAAAGAAAGAACAGAAAGTACCGGGCTATTGGGGTGAACTATAATAGTGGTACTAAGAGACCAATTATTAACGTTTAGCAATTTGAAACGTTTCTTGTGTGCAGTCTAAGGAACCAACTACATAAGACTATTCTGCATACAATTATATACAAAGTAGATATGTCATGTGTCACGGTACTCTGTCTCGTGTTTCAGGTAGTTACCTATCTTAATGAAAGAAGTAAAGATTAAAGCATTTGGCTTTGCAGTCCCATCTCTTTCATTTTCCATGGTTTCCTGTGCCAAAAACGAAATTATATATAAATCTGCAAAATATCCGAACAGCATTTTTTTTCTACCTAATGGGCAAGATTTAATATCTTAACTGCTCGCTATGTGGAACTGTTGAGATTGTCTAACTTCTGATTCAATATAGCAGAAATAATTATAGAATTGATGAGAATGTATTGATGAGAAAGTTGGGACTGAATCTCTTTGATGTATGCGTTTTTATTTCTGGGAATTTTGGCAAAGCCAGCCTCATGAGTTTGTTAGTGAATTCAATATTTGAATGTAAAAAAAATATTAATTCATACATTTATGAAGTGACAATGGTGAGACTGACATGCAAAAGTATCAAAAAAGTAAACAGTAAGTCTCGGTTGCCTGTCTCGGATCTCGATTTCCTGTCTCGGATCTCGATTGCCTGTCTCGGAACTCGATTGCCTCTCTCGATTACAAATGTAACCAACCATGTACCAGCCTTAAGTAATAATTGAATTCGGTTTGTCCCACGACTTTACCACTGGCAGAAAATTGTCGTTACTTGTTAGTTCATGTCATATTTTAGATATTAATTAAATCAAATTATTGGATATTAAGATATAAAGGAAAAATTTTAACATTGTTGGCCTCCCATAGTGATTGGATCGTTCTAAAAATTTTACTATTATCATTGCATGGCTACAATATAATAAATAATTAATATTTCTTAATGTAATTAATATATTATGAAAATACGGAGCCCATCATTGAGGGGGGTGCCAAGAATGTATAGTTTTCTATATGAGTATTTTGTAAATTTAGTTTTATTAAAAACATACATAACATAATATAGTTACAAAAAACGTTTTCCACAAGTTCTCAAAGTATCGAGTTAATTAATAGAAATAACCTAAATTTAAGAACCTGGACTGCTTATCTGACTTCAGTATTGGTTTAATCTAGTCATTAATTATAAATAAATGTTAATTGTAAATTATACCAATTTTTAATGTATTCCTTTATATTAGAAAAGTATTTATTGTTAATATTTGGAATTTTTCTCTCTTGTACTGTTTTTGTTGTAGATAATATGAGTGTTATTTTGAAGGTCTATATGATGTAATTGGTGGCTTAGTCACTCCAACGGTGTCTGGTTCGAATCTCGGTGGAATTAATTTCAATACTTTACGCAGTTTGCTCTAGTCTGAATGTTATTGGAGCAGTAAAGTTATCTTTTGAATACTAACAAATAACAGTACATCTTCACCTTGTATTTCCAAGCAAATGTACAATATGACAAGTATACAAAACAAAAACCGCTAAATGACCTTGAATTAAAAAGAAGACAGCAATTTTATTGTTAATATTTTTATATAGATATTGTCAATATTATTGTGCGAATAGTTTATCTATGGTTAAAGTAAAGGTGGGGCATTAAGGTAAAAATGTTATTTAGAGAAGACTTTAACTACAAAAAACATAATAAATTATTTTGTTTACCTATTTCCAATTTAAGTACAATTTAGTTATGTTATATTAAAGAAACCAAAGAAATAATTTTATTTATTTATTGATTTTGTAAATTAAATGTTATCTATATATAAAATTTGAATTATATAATATTTTAATGTAAGCAAATAGATGTAAGCGACAAAATCAATTCACAAAGTCATTTAGATTTTAAATATTATAGCCATTTATGTTGTTGAATAAAGTTATCAGAATTGATATTGTTTTTTTCTTTTTCTAAATACCTAAAAAAAAGATTTTATTAACACGAAAAACGACGCGAAACCTAAGGGAAAAACACGTAATAAAGATTAAGAAATATTGAGAAATTGCTCGTCGACTTCCCAGTTAACGAGGTTAACAGCTCAGCAATATGCAGTACAGGAAAAAATATCCTGACACAGCGCTGATTTCCTGTGCCAGCAGCAGCAAAGATTTAATTGGCCGATATAGTAGCGTTTTACACTTCTTTGCAAAAAAAAACGGGCACCTTACATTGGCTTTTCTATGTATTATATTAATAATTTTAGTATGTCATTAACTTAGATGACTAGAAACTTCACATTATCAATGGGAATATAGTTTTAAAACACAAATGGCCTTACTTATACTTAACCAAATCGTTTGTTAAATTTTAAGAAACTGCTCAGCAATGGGGATTGTTCACAAAAAATTACCCTCTGATTTTATATTTTTATAAAGTAAAATAGGGTATTTTAAGATACTAATTTGAATATTTTTTGTATTTTAGCGTTAGTTTTTTTATAATTCGATTTTAAAATTATTTCATAAGGGACAAGTTTACATTGATTTCTTTGCCTAGAAAATAAAAATAATAAGAGTAAGTTTTATCTATATATAACATTTATATATATATAAACATAGTAATCTGTGCTACTATTTAAATGTCACTGTCATTACTCGTTACGTATCGTGATCATTTTAGTGTTTTTTGTCGCTAGGCTTATAATTTTTCGTGTTCAACCATTATTATTTTCTATAGTTATCGTTAATTTTTTTTTAAGTGGTCATTAGGGAAAATCCATGTTACAGAACTTAAATCAAATAATGTACAGCTAGAATTTTTTTTACACCTGAAGCAGGCAAACAGGCAGAGAGCCCACCTGATTGGATTTAGTACGGTCAAATAAAGGTCAAACGCATTTCTTACAAAATACAAGAATATCGTACGTTTTTTGGAATTTTAACTAGACAGAAATGATTAGGGACACTATTCCTCGAAATGGTTTTTCAAATAGCTAGATTGAAAAAAGTGAACAGTCCCAATTGATTAACGAAAATCTTACCTATAAACTCCTCTTAAGGATAAGAGGTGGTGGTAAAGTAACTCATAAATATCTTTCGAAAATAACGAAAATCGCGAGGTAGTTTAAGCGACTGCTAAGAGTTTTATTTGAAACAGCCATTGATTAGGGGCTTAAGAGTCTTTTATTTAAGAGATGCTTTCTTTACGTTATTATTATAAGTAAGACCCTTAAAGCCTAGAATTGGTGTTTTAATCAACGTAAACAGAAAAATATATAACAGCCCATAAATGTCCCACCAAATGCGCGCCGGAATACAACTCCATACTACACTCTGTCCAACAATTTATTACACTTTTGACGTTTGCACGTGTATTGTGACGTATTTAATTTTTACGATAGAGTCCTCGCCACCAAAAGAGTCTCACGGACGCGGGCTGCAATCGCTGTACTTAAATCCTGCCAGTTAATGCAAATAACAATAATAATCTAACATCAGCCCATAAATGCCCACTGCTGTCGACATTCGAACTAAGTGTAATTATTTTATGATCGTCTACTTTTGTTTACTTATTGATTGCCATACGAGAACAGACCGTTGTTTTATTGTAGTTTATGGCCGTTTGCGGTGCCAGCTGTGGAGGATTACGTCGACTTAGATACGGGCACATTGCATTTGTGCGGTATAAAACGATGACCTGATTGAGGGGGACAGTCAAGAGAACCACGATCGAAGCGAGACGTGTTATTGTATTGTATTACGACCTTCTGCATTACGGTTGGATTTGTTGTATTCGGTTATATTTGTACCTGTGTTATACGTGTTTGTATAGTTCTAACAAACTCTAAAATAATTTCAACGGAATTTTAATTCGAGTCTCAATAAACTCGTAACAATATATATATACAGCGTGTTTCAGACCTTACGACAATAAATCAGACCACGTTTTCTTCATGACGTACTCTGCCCAAATACAAAAATGAATCAAGGTAACTTCTTTGGTTTAGTCACAGGACCTCATTTTTCATTTCAGAATATTACAACAACATGTATCAGTTATTGTGTCTAAATCGGTAGGTTAGTGACCAATGTATCATGTTGCCAGCTCGTCTCTTCATCATTAAACGCGGAAGTTCATTCTTACGCTCACGCTCGCGAACCAATATTTACAAGATGTTCTGTTTTTTATTCCTTTTTAATCGTAATTAATTTGTTCGGAAATTTCTAAATTTTAATTTTGACATTACGGTTGATTTAATAGTACCAAAATTTTTTTATGGAGTACGACCACTTAAGTTATGATTTATTGTCATTTGAAATGAAACACGCTATATATACATTTTCACTACACAAATACAATGCATTAATGTACTATCAGCAATGATGATAATTGTATAACCGAAGCGAATCCTATTGTGGCCCGCCACACAGGCTCTAAGGAGACCTAGCGCGGGAAACAGAGTTTCCTTTGGGACACCATTCGTACAGTTCTCTATATTTTGGTCATTTTACATATAAAACTGTACTACTTACTTACATGCTAATAAATTTCATTTCATGTCATTAGTTAGCGACGTTATTTTTAACTCTATAAATAATACGCATTTAATCACAGTTGATATCTTTAAAATGTAACCAAAAAGGTGACGCTGCAGCCGCATTTATTTGGTGTCGCCGTGATAAATACACCATCGTGACACCGCAAACATAGTTTCGCGGCACTGCTATGCAATGATAAAAATGAATCAAACAACTGAATACCGAACCAAACATAATAAAACGCGCCCTATTCCAAATGCTGAAATTTTTCATTAAATGCAGAATGGTTCTTTCGCCGGGACGACAGCGGGGCGCAATAACGCCTTCCACTTCTTGCAAAAGAACCGACTGAAACCATTTTAAATTCACTTCAAAGGTTTCGTTTTAAAGTCTTTTATTTGCTGGAAATAATTCCAATAACGGCGGGGTATTCTACGTTTAGGAAATAAGAAATGTCACATTGCTAATTTAAGCCTCAGATTATTTTATACTAGCGACCCGCCCCGGCTTCGCACGGGTGCAATGCTGATACAAAATTAAATACACTACAGAAAAACTATGAACGTCATCACTACATAGTATAAAACAAAGTCGCCTTTTCTGTCCCTATATCCCTATGTGCGCTTAAATCTTTAAAACTACCCAACGAATTTTGATGTGGTTTTTTCCAATAGATAGAGTGATTCAAGAGGAAGGTTTATATGTATAATACATGCATCATATACTAAGGCAACATTGCTAATTTTAGAGGTTTCTATGTAGTGATGCCCGTGCAAAGTCGGAGCGGGCCGCTATGTTTTTATATACAACGTTCATAGTTTTTCTGTAGTGTATTTAATTTTGTATCAGCATTGCACCCGTGCGAAGCCGGGGCGGGTCGCTAGTTGTATATAAAAACATAGCGGCCCGCTCCGACTTTGCATGGGCATCACTACATAGAAACCTCTAAAATTAGCAATGTTGCCTTAGTATATGATGCATGTATTATACATATAAACCTTCCTCTTGAATCACTCTATCTATTGGAAAAAACCACATCAAAATTCGTTGGGTAGTTTTAAAGATTTAAGCGCACATAGGGATATTGGGACAGAAAAGGCGACTTTGTTTTATACTATGTAGTGATAGTGATGATAACTCAGAAGGCCTTATGTTATGGTAAGTTGATAATAAAAGTATAGCAAACGGTCATATGTTTATAACAGAGAACGTTTCGGTTTAAACATAGTTAATACACTGACTCTTCATACTCGATAAGGATTTTTAGAACACCTCGCCATCGCTCCAACAATTTTTCAGTACATGAAACGTAGCTAATTGGCAAAAGCGATAGCAGATTGAAGTCATTGATAATGAAATTTTAGACAATATGTTATATACGATACTATAGAAAATACATTTAGGGCCGCTTGCATAAGTTTGCTTAAATTTATTTTAGAAACACAAAACGTATTTAACACCCTTAAATACAATTAGCGTCTTGCACAACACAAAATTGGCCGCTAAATGTGTTTAAAAAACTGTCATTACGTTTTATGTCAAATGCATTTAGGCAGTTTCATATGATTAACTAATTTTATGTCAGGAGCCTTAAGAATAGACGAGCGTGCATGACAAGAGCTACGAATGGCAAAGAAGCAAGTGAGGTGTTTAAGAATAAGCCTGTATGGCACTCTGTTGTTCGTGCCTACCCCGCAAGGGACCTGGCGTGAAGTTATGTATGTATGTAACTAATTTAATTTAAAGGCGTTCGTTATGCAAGCGCCCCTTAAAGTTTTACATGTAATAAAATAAACCTAACACAGTATAAATCTATCGCGTCTGCCAACATGAAAATAAATACCGTCTATATACAATTGAAAGATTTGGAAATATAATCTGTACACAATTACCACAGGGGCTAGCAGCGCTGCCGCTTCAGCTGAAGACGTCAAACTGCGCAAATATGGAGCCTTAGGAAGGGGTTACATATTTGTGCCGTTTGGGGTTGAAACATTAGGCCCGTGGGATCCGTCGACAAAGAGTTTGTTTAAAGAGTAATCATATATATAAGAAACTCTTTGACACTACCCGTGATCAGAAGGCTGGCTCATATTTTGCGCAACAAATAAGTATTGCCATACAGCGTGGTAATGAAGCCAGCCTTCTGGGCACGCTCCCCGTTGGCAGTGATCTGCTACATAATATATTTTAGTTTCAATGTCTTTGTATAACTCCATACTTCACCAACATTTATTAATATAAATAGTCACTAATAAATATTCATAGAATTATGTTTTTAAAGTTAGTTTTAGTTGGATATTGGAGTTTTTAATTATAATCTTTTTATTTATCAATTTATTACTAAATATTCCATAATCTAAGAAAAAACATTACCACATATTAGAGGTAAATATTAATACATAAAATTATGTTAAATTATAGAGAACTACTTACTATATACAAAACAGGCTCTAATCACCGAACAAATAAAAATAATAATAATTAAGGAAATGGATGATTGTATCGTTTAGAAATAAGAGGGTACATAATAAAATTAATTATTAACTTTAATAAGAGACATTAAAGAACACCTATGCTACTAAATAACTGTAACAAAAGTATGCCTTATTGAATCCTCATGGTACGGCTTCATCTGAGACAAAGTTAAACATATAGGCTGTTTCACACAGATGTGGCGGTGGGTGTAGTTCGCAATTTAAGATGGGACTGTGAGATGCGTTTTAAATACCGATCAGATTTCATTATTTCCACATCTCCTCTCTGCTTAGCTTCGGTGGAAATAGATCAAGCGGAGACGAGGTATGTATTATTTTTCTATAGAATTTTGTGCCGTGAGCGAGCAAGCGGCGCGGCAGAGCGGAGACGTGTGCAGTCGGGAATAAATCTCACATCTCCTCTCCGCTTCGTTGGAAATAACCGGCCAGCTTCGCAGCACATCTCGTCTCCTCTCCTCTCTGCTTTGGTGGAAACCGAGCCTAAATATGGACATATAACTTATTTATATACACCAAAGCGGCTGTGCACTACCAACGATATTTTTTAATATAACACGAGTCATCGCCGGTAAGCAAACGAAGGCGGGCAGATCGGTGATAGATCGAACTTGAAATCGAATGAAATTAAGGCGGCTTGTATTAAATATACATGCTATAAAAATAAACAAAATTCAACTGAAAAACTGAATAAATGCATTTATTTCAATTATATTTATTATATTAAATTCTTATTACAAGTGATGCGTGTACCACACTTCCAAAGCAAGTTTAGTTCGGTTCAAGGAGAAAAAGCAGCACAACAGGCTCCCTAGCAAATATCTTTTTCATTTCTCATACTCTGAAAGTATGCTTGGAGTTGCATGATCACAGGGATGAAACGGTACTTTTCGACCCTGGGAAACGATATTCCTTGCTGTCAAAAAGTTTAAATATATGCCTAATATATGCGAGCCAATTAATACATGCGACTCATGTCCCAACTTTTTTTATAGACACTTTTTTACAGATCGCGGATACATTGTAAAAAAAAAATCCAAAAATAAAAAAACAGCAATTTTGTAACATCTACACTACTACGTAAACCATATAGCTTTAATGTAGTTATTGTTAACCCTTAGCTTAAATAAAAGTACAAACTTAACTAGATGAGGGTAGTATAGTTATAAAATTAAATCCGGGTGAATTATTATCATATAAGACAGACCGGTCCCATTTATTTGACGAGGTGGCAATAACTTATATCTCCAACACACAGACATCGTTTGAAGTTATTTAATGTACCGTTTCATATATTATTGTTATACGTTAGGATTTTCTTATTATTATAATATAATAATACGTGAAGGAAAAACTTTGTACCCCTTTTTACGAAAATGGCGCGGACGGAGCAGTATGAAATTTCGCACACTTAATTTGTTCTTTTTTATAAATAAAAATGCATGTTGTCTGTATGTCTTTTATAGATTCGTAAACTATACATTTGATCATGCGATGATGTTTAGCAAAGTTATTGTGCATGAGCCAGAGGTTTCTGAGTTAGGTCACAATTGGACCCGGTAGGTGGCGCTGCTGTCGGCATATCGCTTGAAGCTTTTCCAGGCAGGACGACGTTATGCTAATGCTAATATTTTTTCAAAATATGCATACTATATATGAAATCAATAAAAAAAACATTACACGCCCTACCATGTGCCATTTGACGCACACACGCATATATACTCTTTTGTTTACTGTTAAAGTCAAATTGATAGTGTATTTTTGGCGAAATATGTGATTATAGAAGTGTTTGACATTAATTATTATGGTCGAATTTCGACCACGAGTAACCACTAGTTATTATAAAACTACCAAGAGCACTTGTAATCCCAAAGAGTTATATTATTTAGTGTTTATTGTAACAATGATCGCTGGTAATAAGGTAGATGGAGCATTAAACTCTTTTATGAACACCCAGAAAGTGTCTGTAAAGGCACATCTGGCCGTCCATCGAGGAGTGTTGGTGCCAAGAGAGTAAATAAAAGAATTACGAAAATAATATCGAAATTATGGGTTCGAGAAGATGCTTCCGGGTATACAAGCAGCGTAAGGCGAGCTTACGGGAGAGATCAGTTGAAGACAGCGAAGCAACAAGTGCGATACGAAAGGGATGTAAGAAAATTTTAATAGAAGATAGTGCCGAATATAGGGAATTGAAAGAGAAGTTTAGTAGAAGACAGTGACGAGTTTTGTGGAGAGTTTAGTGGGCAGCTCAGTGAAGGAGGAGTTTAGTGAAGTTGAAGTTTAGTTGAAGAGGAGGAGATCCAGAAGCGAGCTACGCGCGCTAAATTCGGAGGTAAGCACTGCAATAGTAGGAGGTGGTCTACGCAATATCTTTGACGGTATTGTAAGTCATCTCATCGTCGGGGCAGAGCGTCATTATTTGTGTATGAAGAGACAACCTCGCAGCGAAGAATCACATATGGCTGTGTAATACAGTAAAAGCATTTATATGGAAAAAGACTGGTGTTTTTTTCCAATCCACAGTGCGTAACCCCTACTCGTACTTAACAATATTAAATTATATAATTTCCTCCTCATTCAACGTACTGAAACGTAGTGTAATTTGGTATGTCGCTTGATAATAATGTAGCCTGTAGATTTTTAAAAACGAGAAACTTGAGGAAATTTCTTTGAGCTTTATTTTACCTAATTTTGTACTGTCATTTTAGCTCAGTTGAGTCTATCCCCTTCTTCACAGCACTGACTCATAAGTCCAGATATAGTAATCGAATTAGCCGGAAATTTTAGTTAGATACGGATATTATGTTTTTGAAGTTATACTTCTTTTGGCGAATTAGGGAAAAATGATGAGACTAATTTTTTACGATGCTTGCGCACACCGTCACGAAATACCGACACCCTGAAGATAGCTATAGTCAACATTTTGGTTTTTCTATTGATAGTGTCGTTTTTTCTACAAACCGAATAAGGCGAAAGATGAAATTTTTGAAAAGATTTTTATCTTGTTAGGTCAAAGAAGTCGTGGTAGCGTAATGGTTAGCGCACGCGCCCCTAAAGCGAAGGGCGCGGGTTCAATCCTGACTAGAACGCATGCACCACTTAGGCAGTTTTCTGGTCTAACCTGCATATTGTTACAATTACCACGTGCTAAAAACGGTGAAGGAGAACATCGTGATGCAACTTGCACATTGAGATAACCGATATGTCAAACCTGCCAATCCGCCTTGGACAAGCGTGGCGGGTATACTTTCCGTTCCCTCTATAGTGGGAGGCCCGAGCCCAGCAGTGGGACATTTATGGGATGATATTATATTATATAGGCCAAAGAAGTGTAACTTCTAACACGTGTACTATGGAGGGTAGAGGTAAGGAGGACCATCTAGTATGGGGGATCAGTTGAAAAAGTGTCCACCTGTGTTTACAGGTGCAGCAAATTATGGTTCGAAAATTCGTCAAAATAGTGCTAGTGCAGGAAAAGGAAATGATATGAATTTAGCAGTTATAAACGAAGTGAATTGTGCTGGGTTGAAAATTCAAAAATTATAATTTGGAAAAGTATTGAGAGTTTTTCGTATTGAGTATATATTATGTAGATAAATTTTTTACTAATTGAATTTTTGAAACCTATTTCACTAATTAAGATAACTAACTAAATTATCTGAAAATTCCACCATGAGGAGACATGCAATAGTTACATTTTCGTAAAATGCGCGGTGACAAACAGGAAGTCTCTTTCCTTCTTTAATCTAGTATCCTACTCTAATTATTTGTGGCGCTACTTTTAAATACTTTCCACTTGCTACTGTGGCGCCATCTTAATTTGCTGCCCTTCAGTAGACACTTTTTACTGTACTGAGATGGTTCTCCTTACCTCTACCCTCCATAACGTCTACATAAGTACTAACACACACTTTGTGGGATGTTTTAACCCACAGGTTATGGTGGTATTTTTGTGGACTGTACTTATAGCGGAAATATGACCTGAATCCTTGCACTATAAAAATGGAAGCTCCACCAACCTTGAGATCAGCCCTCTCCTGGCTTGGTTCAGGCTTGATGCACTCAGGATCTCAGGAACAGCGCACGGCACTATATCCACACTTTATAGCACAAATGTAGATAGATTAGGTTTTATAAATATAAAGGTTTCGGCACGGCCAGTAATAATTAATTAAGTCTTGTAAGGTGAGCGCACGGCGCGATGTCACGATACGTTGACAGAGAGATTCCCAAAATGGCTGCCCCTTCCTCTGCTGTCCATTGGCCGTCGCCTCACACAGAAAGAGGGTAGTCAACAAAATCAGCGGAGCGCTGTTTTACCCACTTAATATAGGCAAGGACAGAACATACCCGCCACCGAAATCATTGTGATGATTTCCAGTCACAAGAAGTAAAAGATTGGAACGGATATGACCCAAAAATATGATCGGCGACTTTCTGACAGAAGGATAATTGAAGGGAATAGGTTCAGCCAAAAAAAAAAACTACAGCTACGAGCTGTATAATTAAAATAAATATGTGGTTACGAACCAATGTATGTATAATTATAAATTAAGCAATTCGTTTAATAGCTGAAATAAGGCTACGAGCCGAAAAACAAAGGGAACTACGAGTGATTTAGTTATAAATATAATTAAGAGTGTTATTATAATAGTGTAATAATAATAATAAAGAAAAATAAGATAATAATAAAATAAATAATGTCGTCAAAGACATACATTATAAGAAAAATAAATTATTTAATTTGCATAAGGCAGTGGACAAACTTTGTTAACGGGTCGTTTAAAGGTTTTGTTGCCTGCTCTTACGGTGACAACCCGAACAATGTTGTCAACACCCGGATGTAACTTATCGATTCTGGCTAACGGCCATTCGGATGGTCGTGCTAAGTCTGATTTCATAAGAACTAAATCTCCTTCTTTCAAGTTAGGTGGTGACGAAAACCACTTTGCTCTCTGTTGAAGAGTGTGAAGGTAATCATGCGACCAACGTTTCCAAAAGGATTGTGTGATCCTTTGCACGGATTGCCAGCGTGATAATCTACTTAATGATCTTTCTTCAATGTCAAATTCAGGTACAGTTAGCATATTCTGACCGACTAAAAAATGACCGGCGGTAAGCACATCGAATTCATTAGGGTTGTTTGAAAGTGGACATAGCGGGCGTGAGTTCATTATCATTTCTATTTTACAGAATACAGTTGAGAGTTCCTCGAAAGTTAAAGTTCGATTTCCAATAGAACGAAAGAGATGGTGTTTTGCTGATTTTATTCCAGCCTCCCACAGGCCCCCCATAGATGGCGCACCGGGTGGTAAAAATTTCCAATGAACAGAACGAAATGTTAGACCGTTAAAAATTTCATCACGATTTTGTACATTATTAAAAAACTGAAACACTTCCTTTAAGTATTTTGATGCGGCTACAAAATTCGTACCGCAGTCGGAATACAAGAAACTACATAAACCGCGACGAGATACAAACCTATCAAATGCAGCTAAAAAACATTCACAAGACATGTCTGACAACACTTCGAGATGCACGGCTTTAGTTGAAAAACATACAAATAGGCACAAATAAGCTTTATGAGTCCTCGCATTACGACGGGTGCTTTCCTTCACGATAAAAGGGCCTCCAATATCACATCCTACATGGCTAAAAACCTTGTTTGGTTGGATTCTCGATGCCGGTAAAGTGCCCATCATGGGCTGAATTGAAGTTGGATTGAATTTAAAACAGTTGACACATTTAGATAACACGGACCTGATTATGTTACGAGCATTGATTATCCAATAAGTTCTGCTTAATATTCCGTGCAATGTCCGGGGGCCTGCATGCATATAGCGTTTGTGAAAACTTTCTGTAATAAGTGAAGTAACGTGACACCTTTTTGGCAATAATAAGGGATGTTTAGTGTTATAAGGTAAATTAGCCTGATCTAACCTACCTCCCACTCTCAGAAAGTCTTCCATATCAATGAAAGGTGAAAGTTTGCGAAGAGAGCTAATATAACCCTTTTTCTTGAGACATGTAATCTCAAACTCAAAATGATTCATCTGCACTACACGAATTATTGTAAGATGAGCTTGAGAAAGTTCACAGGATGTAAGAGGTCCTGTAGTTTTATTTTTCAATTTTAGGTTATTAATGAAACGGTGGCACCATGCCAACACTCTTTGCATTTTAAAAAAATTAGAAAAACTGTTTAATGTTTTCTCCAAATCGTTTTTAAAATAATTTGAGTTAGTTGCATTAAAACAAAAAGCGTCATCAGTTGATTTTAATTCTGGAATGTTATCCTCATCTTTAATATAAAATGAACGAATAGGCCACAAATCGCGATCTTGGTGCAACCAAGTTGGACCGTGGATCCATGCAGGGGCAAACTTAGCAAATTGATCAGGCAATATACCTCTAGAACAAATATCAGCAGCGTTATCCTCACTGTTGACATGAAACCAGCAATTATGAGGCACAATATCGATTATTTGAGTCACGCGATTTGCAATATAAGTTTTTAATTTGTAAGGCGGCGTTAATATCCAAGAGAGAACTACACTTGAATCAGTGAATGCAATGATCGAATAATTTAACTCTTTTAAGTTTTGTACGACAAACTTGACAAGTTTGGACAGTAGCACTGCTGCCATGAGCTCAAGCCTGGGAATTGACAATAATGGTTTTAACGGTGAAACTTTTGATTTGCTAATCAACAGTCTAACCTTTGTACTTCCTTCAGAGTTAATACTACGAATGTAAATACAAGCTGCATATCCACGCGATGAAGCATCACAAAACGCTACGAGTTGGACTGAATTAGAATCCTTAATTAACAAATGTCTTTCAATTCGTAGTTCTGAAAGGCAAGGCAGTGTAGAAAAAAATTTGTTCCATTTTTTCTTTATTTCTGAAGGTAGGTAGTCATCCCATCTTAGGCTGAGTTTCCATAAATCTTGCATTATACATTTAGCTACAAATGTACATGGTGACAAAAAACCTACGGGATCAAATATACTGGCTAATATTTTAAGAACTGACCGTTTTGTTGATAGTGTGTCCGTAAAGTTATAGTTAAATGAAAAGCAGTCACAACTAGGTAGCCAAATCAATCCTAAAACTTTAATTGAAGAAGACAAAGTGTCATCTTGGAAGTTAATAGATGTAACTTGCTCAGTAGTTATACGAGTGAGAAGGTCAGTATAATTGCTCGACCATTTGCGAAGTTCAAAGCCTCCACTCTTTAAAAGAGATATCAAGTTATCTTGTAACATGCAAGCTTCAGAGATTGTAGGACAAGACCATAATACATCATCAACATAAAACCCCTGGATAAGAACGTGAGAAGCGATCAAGTCTGGGTTGTCGTAGGCAAGCTGATGTAACGTACGCACTGCTATATATGGGGCACTTCTAAGACCGTAAGTATTAGTTTTTAGTTCATAAGTTCGAACTGGCTCAGAAGAGGACTCACGCCAGAGTATGTGTTGATACTTTCTTTCCGATGGCACAATCTCTACACATCGATACATTTTCGATATATCCGCTGCAAAACAAACATCATATAATCTAAAACGACTTATAATTTTGAATATATCCTGATGTAGTTTTGGGCCGGTCAATAAAGTGTCATTAAGTGATAAGCCGTTAGTAGTGGGGGCTGAGCCATTGTATACAACGCGTAACGGCGTGGTTGTGCTAGAGGGCCGCAACACACAATGATGTGGGATAAAATATTTGGAGTCAGTGCCTTTGTATACTTCCATGTGCCCTAAAGATTCATATTCTCTCATAAAGTTAATGTACGAAATTTTTAGTTCCGGTGAATTATTTAACTTACGTTCTAATTGAAGTAATCGTCTAAGGGCTAAATTATAAGAATCGCCAAGAAGTTCATGGTCTGGATTTAATAAAATAGGGGAGACATAACGACCGGTTTCGCCGCGATAATGATTATCATGAAATATTTTTTCAGCAAGAATGTCTTGCGGATTTGAATATGGAACTTCGCAAGGCAAAGACTCTACTTCCCAAAATTGTCTTAGAATGTCATTGAGGTTATTTTCTTCGGCAGTGTACGACACTGCTGGCAAAGAGGTAGTGGCAGAAAAAACATGAACGTCATGGTTTTGGGCCTGATATAACTTGCCAGTTATTACATAACCAAAAATGCTGCTTAAAGCGGGAGGAATTTCAGAACCAAAGCTAATTTTTTTTCCGTCATAAATATAAGGGAAAATATCACTGGCTAAAATAATATCTATTTTTCCACGCCTATGAAAGTATGGGTCAGCTAGATTAAGATTTTTATATTGGTTTACTATATTATCAGCTATTTGAAGTGACGGTAAATCTCCAGTAATCTTGGTGAGTATAACAGCGTCAAAATAAAAGGAAGGTTCATTGCTCTGACGCGGCTTCATTGTCAGTGACGTCATACCATGGGTTTTAACTCCTTCGCCGGCAAGACCAAATATCTCCAGCTTGCATTTACGCGAACAAAGTCCTAAGCGTTGTAAACATTCTGTAGAAATAAAGTTAGTCTGAGCGCCAGAATCAATCAAAACACGACAAGGCTGATAACAATTGTTTTTATCCAAAATGTGTACCATAGCCGTACCTAAAATAACGGTACTGTTATGTATATCTTTAAGTGAAGCGTGACAATTATTATTTATATTTTGTATACTCGCATCAGATGCTAGTTGCTCCGATAAAGTGGCCGCGGTGTGGGATGCGCTTGACTCGCCGAAGCACGGGCTCGAAACCGGTTTGTTATCAACGTGCAATAACACATGATGCGCGCGCTGGCAAACAAAGCATTTAAATTTGCTGTTACAATTATCCGCGCTGTGGTTCGGTTTTAAGCAATTGTAACATAACATAAGGGCATTTACACGGTTAATACGCTTATTAATGTCTAGCTCGCGAAATTTTTCGCACCTAAATATCATGTGATTTTCCCCACAATGTAAACACGAACAGTTCGTACGAAATGATGATGCATGAGTGAATGCCCTACTTTTGACAGGGTTAATGATTGTTGTTTGCCGTTTATTTTGTACATTTTCGGAATATAAACTATTAGAATACGACATGGAATGATTAAGTACTTTTATATGATTGTGAACAAAAGATATTAAGTCGTTGAACGAAGGTATAGAGGTTTGATCTAAACCTTGTTCGAATAATTTTCTAGATTGTGGGTCTAAAGCCCGTAGTGCTATATGACACATTATGTAACTGCTAAGATTACTGATATTTAATGATTGAATGGCTTTATACGAATGTTCAAAGGTTTCAATGAATGTATTTAAATTAGTAGATGATTCTTTATTTAGTGGAGAAAAGTTTAACATTTTGTCTAAGTATCGCCCCACTAACAGTCGGTTATCGTGGTACTTATCCAAAAGACTTTTCCATACAAGTTCATAATTAGAAGCTGTAATTGGCAAACTTTTAACAATGTTCAATGCGCTACCCTTTGTACACGAAAGCAAGTAGTGAAATTTATCGATATTGGGAATGTGCGTTTGGTTATGTACTAAGGAACAAAAGGTTTCATAAAAAGTTGCAAAATTTTCTATGTCACCGTCAAAACTGAATAGCTCTAATTTTGGTAGACGGGGACGAGATTCATTCGAACTAGTAGGGATTTCAAATTTTACGTTGTCCGTTTTCAACGTAAGTTTATTGTATACTAATTTAACTTTGTAGAATATGGTATCGAAACTCTTTAATTCCTGATTTCGAATAGTAGCATCAGGATTCAATTCCAGTTCAATTTCAAAAATTTTATATATAACCTTTTCGAATTTTGATCTTATTTCGTCAATTTCCGAGGCCATTAACAAAAATAGATCTTGATTTTCTGAATCGGAAGTATTTTTTGACATTTCGTAGATCTCTTGTAATTTTTCAAACAACACTTGTCTTTGTTGGTTTAAATATTCTATGGATAATGGAATATCACGTTTAGGAGGCATGATTACGTTCAACTTTTATGTAATAAATAAGTAAGTAATGTAGATGCAAATAATATTTAATTTGAATAAAAGATTTTTAAAATGTAACGAAAATGGGTATAAGTAGGGTGGGAAGTTAATCTGAGGTAGTGCGGCTCGAAGGCCAAAAAATGTGGGATGTTTTAACCCACAGGTTATGGTGGTATTTTTGTGGACTGTACTTATAGCGGAAATATGACCTGAATCCTTGCACTATAAAAATGGAAGCTCCACCAACCTTGAGATCAGCCCTCTCCTGGCTTGGTTCAGGCTTGATGCACTCAGGATCTCAGGAACAGCGCACGGCACTATATCCACACTTTATAGCACAAATGTAGATAGATTAGGTTTTATAAATATAAAGGTTTCGGCACGGCCAGTAATAATTAATTAAGTCTTGTAAGGTGAGCGCACGGCGCGATGTCACGATACGTTGACAGAGAGATTCCCAAAATGGCTGCCCCTTCCTCTGCTGTCCATTGGCCGTCGCCTCACACAGAAAGAGGGTAGTCAACAAAATCAGCGGAGCGCTGTTTTACCCACTTAATATAGGCAAGGACAGAACACACTTTTTAAAGAATTTAGAAGAAAAATACAAATATGACTATACTACTACAAAAAATTAAGTGTATATTTATGTGTGGGACATATAGTAAAGTGACACTTCAACGGACAAGTGGAAAAAAGAATCGCAACGGACAAGTGGAAAACCGTTAAATCTTGGTTTTAAGTATATGAAAACTTATGCAAATACTAAGAGTTAAAAATAAAGTAGTTTATTATTCATTTTTATCCATGCAAAGCAGAGAAACAACCCGCAGCCAGGTGGTGGGGTATTTTCCGTTTGGATGGCTAACACCTTGATCTAGAGTATGCCGCCATAACAACCTTGAGTTGTGTACCGACATTATTAGCCATGTTCCAGTGCCTCTAGAAAGCGGCAGCACATTGTTAGTACTTTTAGTGTTATAAATGTCCATAAGCGATGGTAACAGCTTTCCATCAGATGGGCAGTCTGCCTATCTGCTGAACACTGAACGCCAGAAAATAAAAACAACTTCTATTCTTATACACTATTGATATGTCTTTCGTTTTAATATTTTTAGTTTATAATAAACTGTATTTGATTAAGATAGCACTCGCAGCGGGTTCTTTGCCACCATCACATGATTACACGTTTAATTAAAGCTGCGCCCCAAAGTTTATTATGTTCAATAATTTATTAGATAGCCAAAATTATGCTAACTACAGAGATAAAAAATTCAAAATTTAATAAAGTTATGAAATTAGATCCCCTACGACTAGCATAACATTGTTTAAACTTTATAAATCTGTTCAACTCGAGAATAGCTAATGACCGTGTACCATACACCTATGTATTGCCATACTGAATGCATTCGTTTTGAACCAACTTAATAAAAGGACGAAAATCAAACAAAATCATCATTAATTGCATAAAACATGGAAAGTAAAAAAGATGGTAGAATTATGCCATAACTTCACATGTTGCCTCTAGGGCGTGCAAAACGTTGTGCCTATTATTATAATTGAAGACGTGAGTGGATGAAGGTGATATGTCGCATATTCGGTTTTTTGCTTTTTTTTGCGTAGATGAATGTTATAAGTCGACACCAAATGACTACAGAGCTTAGACCATAGATATAAGGCATATTTAAGAAATAAAACGTTGCTAAAGGTGTTAAGTTCAGTTCAGTTTCAAATAAAAGTAAAACTTTTATCTCGATTTACACAGAATTGGAATTATGCGATTTATCACCTTCATCCACTCATGTCTATAATTATTAATTCTTATCTATTAATATTACATAAATATTAAATTAAATTAATTCAGAATAATAATTCAATTAAGTCGGTCTTTAAATTAATGTCATGAAAATAAAATGGATTCACTAGTCAGTAGTAAATAATACATTGTATACTACCTTAGTAATTTAAATGTGTATATTTACATGGTTTTTTTAAAATTTATATACGTTCTAACTATTCATAACATTGAATTTTTAAGTTTTTATAGTATATATTTTTAGTATTGTTGTCGCAAGATCGATAGCCGATGGAGCAGACGAGTCCTGGAGTGGAGTGCGCATCTCGGTAAACGTAGTGTCGGTCGCCCTGCAGCCCGAAGGACTGACAACCTGCGCAAGGTCGCCGGTAGGCGCTGGATGAGGAAATCAGAGCACAGGGATGAGTGGCGCCGACTTGGGGAGGCCTACGTCCAGCAGTGGACGGTTATTGGCGGATAATGACGACCAGAGTTAGTTTTAAGCAATGTACTTACTTTGCAAAAATAAGAATATTATATATTGAATTTCTTATTTGTTATTTATTTATCTTCTTTATCAAATAGTATGCTGTGTATAATATCGTTAAATTTATTATATGAGTATGTATGGTTGTATATGAATTTTATTTTATACCAAAATATTTGTAAATTTATTGAAATATTTGTCCTTACTACCACAATAATACATACATACATACATACATACATAACTTCACGCCAGGTCCCTTGCGGGGTAGGCACGAACAACAGAGCGCCATTTAGGCTTATTCTTACACACCTCACTTGCTTCTTTGACATTCATAGTAGTGTCAACGTAGTGTCGGTCGCCCTGCAGCCCGAAGGACTGACAATCTGCGCAAGGTCGCAGTGATGAGTGGCGCCGACTTGGGGAGGCCTATGTCTTATTTTTACCACAATAATATAATTATTTATTAATAATATAATGTTGCGATGACATCGTTCTAGATTCAAGCGGAAGATCAGCGTTGGTCTAACTGGTCGATATTTTTACTGAGCTTAATCCAATTTTTAGGACTTAACGTGTATATCTTCTGATACTTTGTGGTTGTTTTCTCTTTTTTGAAGTGAAACTTCTTTATCGGCGTTGGAAAAAAATTACCGTCACTTTTTTCGGTTACGCGTCACATTTTTTCCGTTACGCGACAACGTTTTCTCGCCCCTACGGGCTTTATTTATTTAACCAATTTCTGTAAAGTTGCATATATTAGATCATTTTTCGAAAAATAAGATCATAAAGAAGTTTCACTTCTTACGTGTGTACACGCAGACATTTTTATTGTGCTTTACTTATTACCTTTAATGTTGTTGTTTATTTCCCTGTTCTAAAAATAAACCTGTTTTCTTTTTTCTATTATAAATTTAAAAAGCTTTCCAATTCGTCCGAATTGGAAACGTTTCACAAACAAACGTATTTCAATATTTTGCCTGATCGAAAAATATCTCAATATTATCAACTGTCTCCCACCAGTAATGAATCTTTATTCCCCCAGGACTTTGAATGATATCGTAACGAAGTCAATTGGCTGGGCATTAGAAATAATACAATACAAACATATCAAATTGCTTCGAAAGGTAATCAGTGCTCCAGGAAAAATACTTTATTACGAATTTCTACTCAATTTGTCATTGTCAAATCAAAAACCGTCGTCCGACCAATAATGAGGGTATGTTATTTATTAATATTAATCTTCGACCTTATTGTTATCTGTAGCGTATTTTCCTTACATAATATAAAACAAAGTTGCTTTGTCTGTAGGTACAGTAGTCGTACCTAATAAACTTCGCCAGATTTCAAATTGATTTTTTTAATACCTTCAATGTACAAACACGGCATGTTTAGAATTTTATCATATTATAGATTTTGTTGACTAAGCAGTTTTTTTTAAACAGACACTTCAATTTTATTAATTTCTAACATTTTACAACAAGTAATCAAATAATATCAAAGTAAAACTAATTTAAAACATATAATTAAATAATATTTTCTTAAGTTTTCGCGACTTGTACACATAATAAAACTACGTTTTAACGGTTTTAAGCGCGGTAATTTATTTTATTTAGGTTTATCCGACGTTTCGGCCGCTTTTCAGTTGCCGTGGTCACGGAAGACTCGAAGACTCGAAGAAGAATCCGAAACTTCGGATAAACCTAAATAAAATAAATTACCGCGCTTAAAACCGTTAAAACGTAGTTTTATTATATAATTAAATACTAAAAATAAATTAACTTATAAATATAACCCTAAATATAAACTACAAACTGTACTATGTAGGTAATATACAAAAAACTAAAACTAAATAAAGAGGGTAAAACGCCTAAAGATGAGTTAATGGTCCCAAACCATTGTCATTTATCGGGAATGGTATTATTGGTAACAGTCATTACTAGGGTAATTGAGTTTTCAAAAATCTAATGATATTATGAATGAAAAGAATGAATGATGGAAGAGTGACTAAACAGATATACAATACAAAAGTGGATGGATGCAGAAGTCGCGGAAGGCCACGACACACCTTCCATGATTAAATTTATCGTGTACTAGCAGAAGGTGATGTCAGGAGCCTTAAGAACAGACGAGCGTGCATGATAAGAGCTATGAATGTCAAAAAAGCAAGTGAGGTGTGTAAGAATAAGCCTGAATGGCGCTCTGATGTTCGTGCCTACCCCGCAAAGGACCTGGCGTGAAGTTATGTATGTAATGATATTAGTTCAGGTTGAGTTCTCTATTTCGCATAATTTAAGACTTGGACTTTTTTTTTTTTTTTTTTATTGCAGGAGATCAGCAGACAGGCAGACGGCCCACTTGATGGACAGCGGTCACCATCGCCTATGGACATTTGCAACACCAAAGGTGCTACAAATGCGCTGCTGCTCTCTTTAGGGAGCCTGGAACCTGGTCACTAATGCCGGAACACAACACAAGGTTGTTATGGCGACATACTCTAGACCAGGGGTGGTAGCCATCCAGTCGGGCAAATGCCCTACCACCTGGCTGTGGGTTGTTTTGTCGCCTCTTACGACAGGCCGCCGGGCCGCAGGAAATTGTCTTCTTTCTCCGTTCCTGCACGGATATAGGCCGCCGGGCCGCAGGAAATAGGCCGCCGGGCCGCAGGACTTGAAGGAGAGTTATTTAAAATTAGATTTATCATAAAGAGGTTAATGGGTCGCACGTATTATTATATATATGTATACAATATAATTATATTAAAAAATATTATAGGCATGGAACGAATGGTAATACGTTTAAATCATTTAAAACCACCTCCTATCTTTTTTCCTCTCCTGCACATACCTTAACAAAGGGAACAAAGGAGAATGCATGAGACGTTAATACTGTTACATGCCGACAAAGGTGAATGCACACCTGCCTGTCATAAAGCGCAGTTTTTACCTTTCCCGCATTTGAACTTATTTTGTTTACTTTTTGTTTAAAATTTGCTATTAGACAATAGCCTATTGTGTATTGTAATCCTTTATGATGGTCGTTAGCTAAGTGTAATTCTTGAAAAATTCAGTCCACGCGGTGGAGTTTCTATAATTTAGTATAAAACAATGCCCGAACGGAGGGGTGAGGCAGTCTTGCGAGAACCACGATCAAAGCAAGACGAGTACATTCGATAAGCGATATAGTGACGGACTTCGCACGTGTAGTTTGTACTGGTTGTATCCATTTATATTTGTACCTGTTTTATACGTGTTTGTATAGTGCTAATAAGTTCTTTCGTAATTCCAACGGCATTTTAATTCGAGTCCTGTAGCTCGTAACATTAGCATCACAATATTAGTTATCTTATAAAATTCACCTTCTGATAACGAAGTGCAACGAGGCCGCATCGTTTGAAAATTGTTAACAATTTTTCGTCTATATATTTATATAACATCAAATTAGCTGAATTCGTGAAATTTAAACATTTGTGCGTTTCGTGCTAACTACTAAGAAATAATGAGAAATCGTCGCTTCACCACATAAAAGTGCTGTGCAATCCTTCCTTTATATAACTGCCTGTATTTCTCTGTGTTCTATGCAGCTGTTTTCCATCATTCTGGTTTCACATCAAACAAAAAAAGCCACAGGTTAACTTAACTCTAAACAGGCTCTAACATAGCTTAGTGGGAGAGGTGCCGACGTCAGTCGGTGTCCCGGAGGCGCAGATATGCGTAAGATCTCCTCCCGCCATAATTCCGCTGCAGGGGCCCTGTTGACGAAGTGAGTTGGCCTTTCCCGGGTCATTCTCAAGCACTGATGCGCTAGGTTCAGTGTCGGCGTCACTACGTTCTAAGTCTCACGCTCTTCCTGCCATTAGCGCGGGGCACATGGGAGGAGGGTGGTTTGGAGTAATGAGTGTCTTCAAGTACCTACTCAAGCCGGCGATTTGACTCTGGTACTCCATTCGTGAATGTCAGCTCTCGTCGCTTTGGTCAAATCCCCAGGAAAGAACCCTGTAGTGGGCGAAATGCATTTCCCCGCCTCAAAAAAAAGGCTCTAACATAGCAAATGCTTGTTTATAACAAACATTTCTCTTTCGCTGGTCTTTTGTTAGTGCCATACAGCATTTAAAATACCTGAAACTCCTACCAGTATATAAATCGTATGTTTCAGAGTCGCCTATATTAATTCTCAAGCAGATCACGTGTAGCATCAGAAACCCTGTTAAGGACGACACGTGACTCACGACCGAATGCCTAACACTTGTGGATATGCGTATTTACAACTTTTCACTATATCTCAAGGAAAGTAAACAACTATTGCTAGTGCTTTTAGTTAGTTTTGTTAGTGGCTAATACTCTGGAGTCTCAGACTTGCGTTTCGAAGAGAGATGGGTTTGAATACTGGTCGGGAATCATGCACCACTTAGGCAGTTTGCTAATCTAATTTGCTTATTGTTACAATAACCACGTGCTGGGATTTTGAACATCGTAATGATCCTGATGAGATAACAGATGTATTTCACTCGCCAGTCAAACGTGGCTGTTATAATGATGGTTTGGATAAAAATTGCCAAGGTCCGAACCCAGCAGTGGGACTTTATGGCTTGATATGTTTTACACTTTTTTGTTAATTACTAACTATACGTGAAGCAAAAACACGGCAAAAACTTTGTATCCCTTTTTATGAAAATTGCGCGTACGAACGAGTACGAAAATTCGCAAACTTATCTATATATATATATATATATATATATATATATATATATATATATATATATATATATATATATATATATATATATATATATATATATATATATATATATATATATATATATATATATATATATATATATATGTATACATTAGGGTGGTCGTTAAAAATTAAATTTCTTGCGACGCCCCCTAAAAAGCTTCCTTTTAATGAAAAAACACTGGAATTTTTTTTATAATTTTTTCAAGTCAAGACAACACGTGCCTCAAGACGATTCAAGTTAATTTTTGGGTAATATCATGTTTTTTCAGGAAACTTCTTCGTACTTTGAAGTAATAATTATTTTAAGATTGGAAAAGTTTTAACAATGAAATACCTTCCGTATTATCATTCTCAGTGATGAATTTCAAATTATAGTTTCAGAAAAAGTTTAAAATTATTCGTGATTCAAACTTATCTTTCAATTTTTCTTATATTTTTAGTTTTAACTTGAATCGTCTAGAGGCATGTGATGTCTTGACTTGAAAATATTATAAATTATAATATATATATAGGAGATTCCGTTTTTGAACTCACTGATCGCGATATCTCTGAAGCTATAAGGCCGATTGACTTGAAATTTAGTATGAATATTTCTTTTACCAAGTAGAGATCAGCTAAGAACGGGTATTACGAAATTTCACTCCCAAAGGGGATTGCGGGGGCGTAAACAATGGAAAATTGATATTTCCGAACTACAGGTCCGACAAACTTAAAATTTTGTAGGAATATCTCTATTTGAACAAAAAACACATTTTATGAAATTTTACTTCCAAAGGCGATTGCGGGGGGGGGGGTGTCGTAATCTATTATATAAAAATGATTCGCAAAATGCAAATGTGTTGGTAAGCGCATAACTTGAGAACGACTTTACCGATTTTGATGAAATGTTGTGTGTGTGTGTTTGAGTGGATTCCGGGATGGTTTATATCCACAATTGGAACCGGTAGGTGGCGCTGAGATCGGGTTCTAGAATCCTCCTAATCACCTGGAGCGATTTTGGTGATTTTGTTTTTGTGTGTTTGATCCTCCTAATCACCGGGAGCGATTTTAGGTGTTTGTGTAGATAAATTAGGATCGGTAGTGGTCTGTTATTTAAATAAGCACACAAGGATATTTATACACTATAATGTAAGTAATACACGACTGAAAAAAAAGCGACATAAGAGGACAGAAGAATACATCAAAAACATGGTGTCAAAACAATTCGAATGTAACATGACTTCTGAGGTGCCAGTGCCAAGATACACGACCTCATTTTAACAGTTTGATTTGGTTCATGGATGGTTTCGATTCGCAATTTGAACCGGTAGGTGACGCTAAGATCGGGTTCTAGAATCCTCCTAATCACCGGGAGGGATTTTGCTGATTTTGTTTTTGTGTCATGAAACAAAGTCTTTTAGGAATTCAGAAAATATGGCGGTACGATGTTCGCCGGGTCATCTAGTAGTTTTTATAAGGGAGTAGTAGAATGCTATTTTTTTATTATGCATAAAAAATACATTAAATCAATAAAAAAAACATTACACACTCTAGCATGTGACACACACCCACACACATATATACTTTTTTATTTATTGTTACAGTCAAATTAAGAGTGTAGCCTTGACAACAGAACCTCAATAATGTTCAAATTTATAATTTAAATGATTGTGGACGAATTTCGACCACTGGGCGACCACAAAAGTGTACATTGGCGACCACTAGTAATAATAAACACACGTGCGGAATCCGCAGGTAAAAAATAATAGTATAATTTTTTTGTTGTGTAAATGTTTATTGATTAACAATATATTTTTTTTTATAATGAATGGGTTCGCGTTTGACCGACATTGCGCCTGATGTCAGGCGGAAATGCACTCTAAGGTGGACCACGCTTACCGAGGACATAAAATGGTAAATGTATAGCTTTCCGGTATACGAATTTTAAGTAGCGGGGTAGTGAAATGGGGAGGGGGAGAGGCATACTTAACTTTACTTCAACCTTTAAGGTCCGGCGATGTTGAAATAAACTTTTTTTAATAAACATAACCTCACTTATTTTCACTGATTTTTTCGCTAATGTTGCACTTCTATCATAGGTCCGAAATCAAAAAATCCTTTCAAAGTTCCATAAAAAGCCAGTAATCAACATAAAAACAGCCAAAATAACCCAAAAACCAGCTTAATTGGAGAAAATGAAGAAAAAACACAATAGAGCACATTTGTATACAATACAAGAGTAACCATTCAAAATGGCGACCAATAAAGACGATTTTTTTTTGCGTAATCGCATTAATTTATATTTAACCAATATAAAAAAACAGCAGTGTATTGAAATTGAAATAAAATTGATATCATTAATATATTGATTCATTGTCATATTAAAAGCCAACTTGCTAGTCGTCCACTAAATTGATAAATAAAACAAATGTTTCATATGAGACTTTCAAGGTGTCGTAACTGTCTGTATGTACCAAAAAATAGTAAATGGTTACAGTCGGTTCTGGCACTCGCCGGGCGCTGCCGCGGCACGCTCGCCTCGCTCGCTTGGCTCGTGCGCTTTGGTCTGAATATCACCTAACATAACCGACTGTTTGTGTATAAAATAAGTAGTAAATGATTACCAGTCGAATCTGCCACTCGCCGGCCGCTGGGCGGCCGATTTCGTTATCGCTCATTATGAAATTAAATAAAAAATCCAAGGTCCAAAATTAAGCAATCCAAAGTCCAAAAGAAAGCCGGTAGCCAATATAAAAAGAGGAATCGAAATTATTATAAAACACAGCACAAGTCGTCGTAAAATCAAAAATTAACAGAGGAAAGCACATTCACTCAACTACTAAAGAAAAGGAATAAAATGGCGCCAATAATATTTGTTTGCCGCCTTTTTTGCCCGATAAAGGCGGCAAACAAAAATATTTATGAATATTTTTTTCATAGAAATATATCGAATTCCGAAAATTATATACAACAATATGTTAATTAATTGTAAATTTTGACCAACAAAATTTCGAATTTCTTAATTACAAATCGATAAGTATTAATGACATTTTCATTGATTTATTTTTATAATTACACCTTGATAGCCAAGCCATTAAAAAACAAAGTGACACTAAAAAATGACACTTTTTAATCAATCGATTATATATGTCTAATATGAATTTGTATTTATGCGTCAATTAAATTTGAAAGTTTATTTCTACATTAAAAACAGTTTTAGTGTTACAAAAAGTTATAGCGGTTATGTTATTCATGAGTACATTCATAAACAATTCGTGAGTACATTCATAAACTCAAATCACGGTTTTTTATCATCAAAAGTGGCACAATTTTACAACATAAATAATTGAGTTTATGATTATAAACTAAAAAAAATTTAAACCCTCCTGACCTTAGGGGTTGTCGTAGGGGTGATTATACCTCCCCCCTATTCACTTCGCCCACCCACAACTTAACATTTGTGTACCGGATTGTTAAGTCGCAGCCCATAAAATAAATAGTTTAGACTTTTATATAGAATCACCCAAAACCTCGTCGATTAAGAACATCCGCCTTGGCTTCAAAAGTAGATATTGTCCTGTTGTGCAGCAGCTGTTACGGCAGAAATATTTCTTATCTACTTACGAATTTATTTTGTATATTATGTGCTCCAACTCTTTTCGTGTTAACGTTGCCAATATCGGACTGACTTACGTTTATAAGTGTACCGTACACCATGCGGATCCCCCATTTTCCATACAGCTGTAATTTATATGAAAACGAACCTCCATCACGGGACTAAGTAATTAAATATGAATACATATTTCCCCCACAATCCCGTCTCTTAATTACGCCTCGCTCGATGGTGATGTTCATGATTATTTCATTCTTTGTAAACACGACGATTCCCATGGTTTGTATTATTCTTTTACGCACTTAACATGGCGAGTAATTAGAATGCAAATTGGCTATGACGTATACTACTATAAATTCTAAGTAATTGCAATTGCTGTTGTAATAATAATACGGTATTCGACCTGTTCAAAATGATGTCACAACTCGCTACACTCGTAAGAAATTTAGATAATTGTTGCGTTCCCTAAAGCTGATATTAAAAGCCCCGTCCATTCACTATTAATATTTTTATTTCAGGAAAACATGCCTCATACATACTACATTTTACAAATTACACATTATACAGAACTACATTCATAGATATTTAAATTCATTTATAAAAAAAATATATTTTGTAGATATGTATATTAAGTATATATCTATGTAATATATAAAACTTCTGCATACATATATATGTATATATACATACATGTATGTGTGTGTATATATTTATTATTAAAAAGTAAGTAGTTCGTACTTAATACCTACATATTCACATTCAGACTTATTCACATATACACCACCACAGGTTATGGTTTTATTATTCACTAGCTTCTTCCCGCGGCTTCGTCCGCATGGAATAGTAAAAATTTGGTCTCAGCGTAATAACAGCAGAGCTACTACTGTACTGTGTGTACAGTGTATTTTTGTCTACCGGTTAAATTATTATTATTGCTAATAAGGTCGTCGACATTCGATCTCCGCTAGGAAACTTATTGTCATCTAATGTTGATATTAGACTGATTACAAACAAAATTTTGTTGAAAGGCAAAGAATTGAAAACATACGATGGTACACAACGACAATGAATGAGTCAAAACGTCTATATGGTCTACTTTGATTGGTTCATCCAAATTGAAACACGGAACTGATAATTTTTAAAACGCCTATTCATTATCCTGCGGGGCAGTCCGGCGGTAAGCGTAGGTTACAGACCTCGTGCAGGACTCAAGAGGCATCTAGTTCTGTCTACTCAGGATCGGCACTGCTGCGTTATGCATAATCTTATACTAGTATATAAAGCTGAAGAGTTTGTTTGCTTAAACGCTCAATTTCAGGAACTATTATCCCCGCAAACTGGTAATGCGCTGGAACCTTGTTAAATTAACATTCCCGTGACGTCATTCGCAACTCTATATATGTACGCGTAGTCGCCGGCCAGTGATGATAACAGTAATGAGTGTTCGGCTACGGTTACGTCACCAAAATAAAAATAACCAAAACCAAAATATAAAATGGCGGCCAGCCGCAATAGCAATTTGCGGGTATAACACAGGTCTGATTTGAAAATTTCTTTCAGTGTTAGATAGCCCATTTATCGATTAAGGTTAGGTTTAGGATGATTATATCATCACGCTTAAATAAATAGTAGCGGAGCACCAATGCATAATGTCTCAAAATTTGGGTTTTTTAACTTGAGTTTTTTCAACTATTCCATACCGACGATGTCACGGGCAGAAAATCTTATATATAAAATTCTCGTGTCAGTGTTAGTTGAAACTTTTTGTGCATATTGTATAGATCTGAGAATAGGACATCTATTTTTCATCCCCCTAAATGTTAAAACCACCCCTAATTTTTTTTATATATATATTTTTATTTTTATATTATGATACAGCATTGAAAAATACATACAACCCTAAATTTTTCAACCCTCTACGATCAACCCCTATTTTTTAATAGCGATATTAGTAGTTTTATAATTCTCTACTGGGGTGATTTAGATTTTAATTTGAACCAGGTAGATGGCGCTGCAATCGGTTACCAGAATTTAGGTGTTCTTTTTGTTGTTGTAGGTGTTGAAGTTTGTCCCGGAATGGTTTAAATAAACGATTGGACCCAGTAGGTGGCGCCGCGATAGTCCTAAACACTGGGCCTGATTTTGATGAAATTTTTTGTATGTTCAACAGAATTTGAGAATAGTTTAGATTAATATTTGGTCCCGGTAGATGGCGCTGGAATCGGGTTCTAGATTTTTATTTTTTAAAGGCAGAACAACGTCTGCCGGGTACAGCTAGTATTTTTATATAATTCACACAATATTTTTATAAATTATAGCCTACTAGAGTTTACCCCGCTGCGCCGCGGGTTAACCTCTAGTGCGTATCTCTTGTTTATAGAGCAAGTGCTAAAGGTTATATTATATTACATTTTTATGTATTTGCTCACGGAAGATTCACTTCATTTTATATCGCTAATTATACCATCGCCCGTCTATCTGTCAACAAAATAAATTACAAAACTTGACCAAAAAGGCCAAAATGGCCGAATAGGCCAAAATAACCGAATGGGCCAAAATGACCAAATAGGCCACAATGACCGAATAGGCCAAAATGAACGAATAGGCCAAAATGACCAAATGGGCCAAAATGACCAAAAAGGCCAAAATGACCAAAAAGGTCAAAATGACCAAAAAGGCCAAAATGATCAAAAAGGCCAGTGACCAAATAGGCCAAAATGACCAAAAAGGCCAAAGTGACCAAATAGGCCAAAATGACCAAAAAGGCCAAAATGATCAAATAGGCCAAAATTACCAAAAAGGCCAAAATTACCGACATGGCCAAAATTACCAAAAAGGCTACAGTGACCGACATGGCCAAAATGAGTAAAAAGGCTAAAACAGCCAAAATGACCAAATAGGCCAAAATTACCAAAAAGGCCAAAATTAAAATCATCCCTTGCCCACCCTCAGTATTTAATTTACATACGTACCGAATTTCAGCCAAATCGGCCCATTAGTTCTTCCGTAAAAGCATAACAAACAGAAAGACAAATATATTTTTATCCCGGAAACTATCCCACTTTTCGGGATAAAAAGTATCCTATGTTCATTCTCGGTATCGAAAACATATATATACTGAGTTTCAGCCAAATCCGTCCAGTAGTTTTTACGTGAAAACGGAACAAACAGACAGAGTTACTTTCGCATTTACAATATTAATAGGGATGCGTTATTAAGTGTAAGTTGTGTTAATGTCAAGTTTCATCAAAATCCATTCAGTAGTTTTTGCTTGAAAGAGTAACAAACATACATCCATACATTCATAAACTTTCGCGTTTATAATAAGTAACAAATTAAAGATTTTGGGTGAATATTTTTAATTTTTTATTAGAAACAACTGCACAGCACATCGTCAAGGTCACAAATCAGTAATCCAGAGCACAGAACAAGGCCACTCCGCGCTTGACCCAGTGCGCCTGGGGCTTGTGGGTGGCCAGCTCGATGGTCATCACGTAGTTGGTGGAGTGGCCGGTGGTGGAAAGGGTGCCGGCGCGCACCAGGGTCTTGTAAGTGGGGCACTCGTACAGGCCCTCGCGCAGACGGTGGTTCTGCTCCGGTCTCATGTACATTATCGCCATTTCTGGACAGAAAGCGACAAACTTCTAGAAGCACGTTAGAAGAATATTAAACAATGACAATCATGACATCATTCAGATATGTTTTAAATTAAATAAGATTTACATTTTAAAGGCCGCCTATTGTATCGCCTAGAAATATGGTAAATATGGTCTGTTTTGGTGTGTAATAAAAAGTTATCTCTCTCTCTCTCTCTCTCTCTCTCTCTCTAAATTTTAAAATATGTTTTAAACAATAATATGTTTATTGAATGTTTGAGTCGAGATTTTCAAAAAAAGCAAGTGATGTTTGGTGGTACTAACTGTATCGGGAATGTTTATTACGTATATAGACGAGGTTTTCTATATTCTAAACTAGCTCCTGCCCGCGATACCACCATACAAAATTTCATGTAAATCGGTCCAATCGTTTCGGAGATTAGCCGGTACAAACAGACAGACAAACAGAGGAAGAAAAAAATTGAAAAAATCTAAATTAGTTCTATTTCACTTGTTATATCCCCCTGATACGGTTTTACCATTTTTCATAATTATACAGAAATTTGACCTCTACAATTTTATTATATCTAATATATAAAATTCTCGTGTCACAGTTTTCGTTGCCATACTCCTCCGAAACGGCTTGACCGATTCTCATGAAACTTTGTGTGCATATTGGGTAGGTCTGAGAATAGGACAACATCTATTTTTCATCCCCCTAAATGTTAGGGGTAGTCCACCCCTAAATTTTTTTTTTATTTTTACCGGGCAGGACGACGTCTGCCGGGTTAGCTAGTGTAGATGTAGATATAAATAAATTTATAAATAAATAAATAAATAAATTTTTATTGAGCTAAAAAAAATATTACAAATTATACTTGCAGTTACAATGAAACTTAAATTAAACTAAACCTTAGAAACATAAATAACTACATTATAAATATAAGTATTTAAATCGACATTAATAATTTTGAACCTGCTCTTTATATTGCCCGAGTTGTTGAAAGTAGCGCTGTCTTCCTAGCTAGGTTATAAAATAACCTGTGTTAAGGAGATATAGAAAGTATCTTAGGGATATCTTCCTTATTGACAATACATACACACACCTATGTACAGGAAAAAGAACCCGCACTCTATCATACACACTCAGTCATATGTAAGTGTGGTTGCTCGCACTCTCATGCACAGTGCACACAAAGGCCAGACACCTAGTTTCATCTACTTTCATTAATCTCTCCATACATGCAAGTCAAAGTAAATGTAGCACTACCAGTGTGAAGCTCCTTGGGACGGCACTCCTCGAGGGACATATCCCCCATGTTCCACTTGGCCCCCTCCAAGTAAAGCCCTCGGACGCAGCAGCCGTCCTCCGGTTTCTTCGTCGGCGGACCGGGGAGGGCCTGGAACAATTTCCATTGACGTCATATCATAACGTAACCTGGATATAACATCCGAGATCGCTTTTATTGTGGAAAGTAAAGGAATGGGAGTGGCGTAGATTGGTGGGGATTCGAGTCGAAGAGTGGGGACTGTTGGACAGGTGTGAGGACTGGTGGCAGGCAGAAGAGATTGGAGGCGAGGAAAAACGAATGAATGAGTTAGTACTAAATAAACTTTTTTTTAAGGTTTTTAGATCCTGGATATCATATAGTAGCAGAGTGCTAGCCAAGACAAGTAAAACGAGCCCGAACACGACGGGTCTATCTTGTTTAGTACAGGAGTTCCTGTGGCCACCTTCCGACTTCATCATCAGATCAGCTACATTGTACCACATTGCATTGTCACGCGATAAACATATTCATGCAAGAATTCAGCTCAATCGGAAACTGGGAAGTTGGTCAAATTTAATTTTCAAGATTCCACCCGAACTTACATACATTCATACATAGGTACGCATTCATACATATTGCAAGGTAAATAAAAGCTTGTAAAAATCAAAGAAACTGCATTCATCTTCCATGATTGCTGCACTGGAATCATTATCTTGGTTACAGTTCTTATAGATGGCAACCCGTTGGCTTTGTTTCTGATGCTGCGAACGTCCGTCAAAGACCACCACTTACCATCAGGCGGACCATTTGCCTGTTTGCCTCCATCACAATGGAAATAATAAAGAAGAGAAGCCAAGGACCAACCTCGAAGCAATAGGCGACAGTGTCGATGGCGATCACGTGCTTCCTGGCGTAGTTCTGCAGGGCGCCCGTGAGGAACGCCTGCGGGAAGTAGAACCCAGAGATCCAGAACACCTTCGGGATGCCGGTGTCGGCCCACTGCTGCATGAACTGCACCCGGAGGAGCAGGTCCTTCACCCATGCCGCTGTCATAAAAAAAAGTTCATTAATAAAACAATCATCGACGAAAAAGTAACGAACAAATAGCATTTTCTTCAACATCTTGAAGTCGGTGCATTTTGCAATTTTGTAGTTGCTTTTTGTTTTACTTGACGCCAACTTCACGATGTTGTAGAAAAAATACATTTCTTTAAGTATCTTAAATTACAAACATGTAGGTACAGACTTAGTGAAGTTATTTCTCGAATGACAAAAGACAGAAAGAATTAAAGATTTTTTTTAAAGAAATAGCGACTTGTTGCATTGCATGTGATTTAAAAACAATGTATTTTCAGCAAACAAGGTTTGCAGTCAGCTTATTGTTGTGTAGGAATTATATCCTACATTAGTTTATCGTGATAATAATAATTGATATATTGAATAACAGATGGAGACACTAGTACAAATCGCAACAGGTGGCAGCACTATGGAATTAACTTAATAATATTGTGGCATTTTTTGGGGCCCATGCAGGGAGTGGCGAGTCACCGTCTGGACATTTTGCCATGTTCCCTGAACATTGCGACGGGCAGACGCCATAGTCCCCATATTGCCAGACCCCTAGTACCATTAGCTATTGACCCCAATAGCCCGGTACTTTTCGTTCTCATTGCCACAATAGTCCTGCACTGGCCGGGGCTTATCCTTGGGTGCTTTATTATATGGTGTAGAACAGGAACAATCGCCGGTCAGTGTCACGCCACATTTTGTCAAGGGGCCTCTACGTGTTGGCTTTCTCATGGCCCCCACGCAAGCCCTCCAAATGTCCGGGCCATTCATATGGCCCGTGGTCATCAAAAAAAATTAGTATATGAATTCCCTTGATACTGAAAACTAACCCAACGGTTTCAAGGACGGGTAAGCCTTAGAACTCCACATGAGGGGAACAGCGTTTCGTGCCAAACTGTTGGCCATGTTCTCCAAAGCTTCAGACATCACCACCAACCCTTTAAGCGCTTTCAGTAGGTCTCTGGTGCCAAATGGAAATATTTAAAGAAAGTAGAGGTAAAAAGTAATTCAAATAGACGCGTAAATATCAATAATCGACTTATGAGTACATAAACGTGTCTCTAGCATCAACATTCTATGTAAAAATACCCTCTAAAAATATAGCAGAAAACCGGTAATAATGAATTTTTTTGGAATATTTCACAATTTACTCAAAATACGGTTACACTAAACTTCGGATTTCAATTCAATGTATCGAACTATATGAAAAACTTATAAGAATAACAATAGCCCATAAATGTCCCACTGCTGGGCTCGGGCTTCCCATTATATGGGGGATCGGACAGTATACCCACCACGCTTGTCAAAGATTAAAGATTTAAAGCAGGTTTGACATATCGGTTTTCTCATATATATATATGAAAAACTTACTCCAGCCAAATAAAAAAATCTCCATAATATTTGCAATTTCTAGCCATTTTAGTGGTTTTGCGCAGTATACTAAAAATTTTGCAAATGCACGACAAACGGACCTCAGAAAAACCTCAGATTCTTATTCAGTGCGTCGAAAGCGTGTAAGTGGGTGTGGTCAAATGGACGGATGAATCATTTTCTTTTTGTTTACCGATATTATTAACATAATTAAAGTATTAGTATCCTACGTTATTGTGGCTCTCGAGCCAAATCGCCACAGAATCTAAGGATACGACAGCATCACGAGACGGTAGGTAACTTCCTACGGCGACAGAAAGGTCTACAAAACGTTTAAAGTAAAAAAAAACATGTCAATTTTGTTTTTCAATAAAAATTGTCCTTGCTCAGAAGCATCATTAGCCAGGTGTTGCGGATTACAATCACAAGCTTATTCTAGGAAATTGTGCCGACGTTGCCGGGCGGGCACATTTGCATTTGTGTAATATAAAACGACGGCCTGATTGAGAGATCATACATACGTACATTCGAGAATCTAATAGTGGCGGACTTTGCACGTTTTATTGAATTACGACTTTCTGCATTACGTTTGGACTTGTTGTGCTCGGTTATATTTGTATCTGTGTTATACGTGTTTGTATGTATGTAAAAAACTGTATAATAATTCTAACAGCATTCAAATTCGAGTCCCGCTAACTGGTAATAATATAAATGTTTGACTAAATTACAGATAATATTTTAGGTTAACGATATTTCCGAGGTTTCGGTGGGGGAGGCATTTTTCGCGTTTAACTACGGCAGCAAAAAACCGCAAAAGACCCTGCACACAATAAACGTAATTCAGTGCATAAACTTACCTTAAAGAACCCCTGATCACGCCCAAAAGCCTGTTATACCTGATCGCCTCTTGCGCCAGCACCGTGTTCAGCGACTCCTTGTACGACACCGGGTATCTGTCGTGAAGCGAAGGAAGTCCCAAAGAGTTGCATTTCAATCTCGTGAATTACATTAATATGATGATGATGATGATGAAAAACGAATACAGCAGATAAGCCGAAGCCGGAGAGTGATTACGGTCGCCTATGGACATATCATCATCATTTCATTAATTATTTATATTAAATACTTTTCAACTAATGAAGTAAAGATATGTATAGTAGAACCCCAAGCCGAATAAATAAGTCGAAAACCTCCCAAACTCGCAAAAAGTTTTTTGCTCCGTTCCCTTCAACCCCCAAAACCTCTGTTGCTTGAAATTCGAACCCTCTATAATTAGAAATCATTAGCGAGTCCCTATAATATCAGCCCATAAATGTCCCACTGCTGGGCTCGGGCCTCCCATTAAGGGGGAACGGACATTATATTCGCCACTCTTGTCCAAGGCGGCTTGGCGGGTTTGACACATCGGTTATCTCCATGTGCAGGCTGCATCACGATGTTTTCCTTCACCGTTGTTAGCGCGTGATAATTGTAACAATATGCACATTGGATCAGAAAACTGACTAAGAGGTGCATGCGTTCCGGTCAGGATCGAACCCGCGCCCTTCGATCTAGGGGCGCATGCGCTAACCATAACGCTATGACTTATATTGTTAGTGAGTCCCTATTTAAGCAAATTGGACTTCTGTATCTCGAGCATAGTAATATTTGATTCTAAGATACCTATACAAATGTAAATCTTATATATAAAAATGAATGTTTGTCTGTATGTCCTTTATAGAATCGTAAACTATACATTTGGTCATATGATGATCTGTAGCAAAGTTGTGCATGAGCCAGAAAAGGTTTCTGAGTTGGTTCACAATCGGACCCGGCAGGTGGCGCTACTGTCGGCATATTTATTGAAACTTTTCCGGGCAGGACGACGTCTGCCGGGACAGCTAGTATAGTAAATAAAAATCTTAAATTCTGTATTTTTTTTATTTGCAGGAGGTCAGCAGACAGGCAGACGGCCCACTTGATGGAAAGCGGTTACCATCGCCTATGGACATTTGCAACACCAAAGGTGCTACAAATGCGCTGCTGCCCTCTTAAGGAAGACTGGAATATGGTCACTAATGCCGGAACACAAATCAAGATTTCTACACCCTTATGAGCTATATATCAAAATTCCTGCGCTGGCAACATTTGCCAAGGTCACAAAATATAGTTTATTAAATTAACAAACAAAAAAAAGGAAATTGTTTTAAAACAGGGACAATAAATGCATGGTCATCCTATATAAACAAAGTGTTAATTATCAAGAAAAAAAATGTGTAGAACATGTCACGAACATATATGTGCTATCGCGGACTCTTGGCCAACGGCAAGATTGCGCACATTTATGTGCTATTAGTGAGCTATAGGGTCCTCCAAAGTTGAAAAATCTAACTCAACTTTTTGGCGTCTCTCTTCAAATTCGACTTATACAGCGTGTTTCAGACCTTATGATAATAAATCAGACCACGTTTTCTTCATGACGTACTCTGCCCAAATACAAAAACGAATCAAGGTAGCTTCTTTGGTTTAGCCACAGGAGCTCATTTTGCATTTCAGAATTTTACAACAACATGTATCCGTTATTGTGACTAAATCGGTAGGCTAGTGACCAATGTATCATGTTGCCAGCTCGTCTCTTCATCATTAAACGCTGAAGTTGTTTATTCTTACGCTCTCGCTCGCGAACCAATATTTATAAGATGTACTGTTTTGATTTCCTTTTTACCGTAATTAATTTGTTCGGAAATTGTTTTTTTTTTAATTTTGACATTAAGGTTGATTTAATAGTACCAAATTTGTATATAGTACGACCGCTAAAATAATGATTTATTGTTATTTGAAATGAAACACGCTGTAGAATTTTTACTCTATGTTGCTTCTTCTCCTTTAACAGTAACTAAGATTGCTTTGGAAGCAGTGGTCGACTTATGACTAGTCACCAGAACCTGACTAAAGAAGCGGGAAAATGAATGTAATGAAATGGCATACAAACGTTTGAGCGATGTGCCTCTGGTCCAGCAGAGGCGGTATGACCTCTAGGATCTCTCTGGCGGCGCCCTCGGTCGTCTCCTCAGCGGAGAGACCCTCGCCGCCACTCACTTCCTTGGGTTGTAGATCACGAAGTGTATCTGTTTGGTACCCAAATCACATTTATATCCACTGCTCTACCCCTATCCCTATAAATATTATAAATGCGAAAGTAACTCTGTCTGTTAGACGCTGATCGATAGAAAATTCTTAGGCTTGAAATCTGCGCTAGTTTTTATACCGGGAAACAAGAGGGAATGATCTCAGGAGCGATACAAAGTCGTTCGGGTGCATACAAATTTTTTCACTAAAACATAACTTAGATTCCTTTTTAAACGCCGCGGTACTTTTTGCCCGGCAATCCCCCGGGAATTTTAGGTCAAACGTGGTTTTGGTCGCGGGCATATATGTTTACAGAACTTTATTTCTCATAATAACATGCAGTTCACTTACAACGAGATTGAAATTATAATTATTATGTAATCTCTTAACACTAATGTGGTTTATTGTTTTATATTTGTTTTAATAAAAGGTTTTTATTAGTTTTATCTTGAAAAAGTTTTTGTATTTTTACATTTTTGTTGATCATTTGATAATTTATTAAATAAGTGTACACCTTCAAAGATAATGTTTTTTCCCCTGGTTTGTTCTTGGTACACTTAATTGAAATTACTTTTTTTCCGGATATTATATTTATGTTTTAGCGGGAAATTATAGACTCACTTAAACAGGAATTGGTCTCGGACATGGCGTAGCTAATGTTGGCGTTGCTGTGCAACCCAAAGAGGGAGGGGTCGTCGTTCAGCGGCAAAGTACGGATGTACTTCGTATAGTCGTCGATCGTGGCCGACGAGGGCAGCTGAAATTAATATATAATTTATTCGTAACATGTCTCATCTACCAATTATAAGTTTGAGAGATATAAAATAATTTATAAGCATTTTTAAAGTAAATTGTTTGAAAAAAATCACTGACAAAAACTGTCACTCGTACGACTGCACGTCAGAAGTGAAAACAATGTGTCTAAGCGTAACCGTGACGCAAGTTCAGTGTTTTTTCTCCATAGCAAAAATGCCCAACGTGCCTAAGTTTATGTCGCGGCCGGTGCTCCTATATTGGCTACGTTCCACAAGAGGCTCACAACGACCACGTTCACGACCGCGATTTTTCCAGTTCCGCTTACTTGCGGACGTTACGATTGCGTTTTGAAAAAAAAAATTGACATAAATGGAAATATCATATATAAGTTTTATAACAAAACGGTATTTTTTAATTTTATAAATTTTAATTGTTTATAAATTTTTTTAAAATTATTATCAAGTTTCTTGTATTAATATGAATATTATTAATAATAAAGTTTTAAAATACATAATAAAATCATTATTTTTTTCAAATCCCCAATTATAATCTTTACCATCGTCAAACGACGAAATACACAAATGTCATCGGTTGATTTGAAATTCGCGCTTTTTTTAATGTCAATCGATAGAGACAATTAATGCTCTATGGTCAACGCCCACTTCGACCCACTTCTTGACATGGGTCGTTGTGAGCGCTGTGTGATCAAAAATGAAGACGTCATTAGTGACGTTTTCGCGACGACCATAACGACCGTGGTCGCCAGGTGGAACGGCTGAAGAAGCATTTGAGCTACTAACGGAACGCGTCCATTTTGTTTTATACTTTGACAAGGTTTAGCCAACTATTCTACATCGAAATTCTAAAAAGATAGCGTAACGATCAATCGTGTTCAGTGCTTATCTCTCTTCAGACTAAAAGTGCTCACCGTGCCTAAAGAAAGAAAGAAAGAAGAAACAAAAACATTTATTACCGCAAACAAATGCGTAATAAAATACAAGGATTTCTAATTATAAACAGATACAGTTTAAGAAACGCGTCATCGTCATTATCCGAGCGTTAAATCCCGGTTGCGTTCCGACGCCCAAGGTCCGGTTTCCTTAGTTTTTCTACTACACTTCGCGCGGTCTCCAGCATCCCCCGTTTTGAAACCATTGTCACGCATGTCATCTTTCACGACGTCAAGCCAACATTTCTTGGGCCTTCCCCCTCGACCGACACCGAGTTTAAGAAACGTTATGTACATAAAATTCACGATATTGAAGTTGGAAACTCAGCATTGTGCTGTGTCATCTCCTGACACGGCATAGAGAAGTACTCCTTTAAAACAAAAATATTTATTTAACTATTTAATTTTTTTGTTTACACATTACCCACATTTTTACACATACATTGAACTGACCTGTTTGTAAGCGCCGCTCTCGTCAAACATATACTTGTCGTTCAACACGGCGGTCGTGTAGTAGTCCGCGAGCAGGAACAACAGGCAACGCCGGTCCCAGTCGTCGGTGACCCGCCCGCCGTAGTTTATGTGGCCGGCCGTGTATGTCAGCATCTGGAAATTGTGGCTTTCTTTTAATAATAATAATTGTTTATTCGTTCCAAAAGAACATACAAGAATATTGGGACCTTTTATTAAGTATTGATATATAGTATATATAGGTACTTGTGTCAGAAGGACCCGCTGTCAATTAAAATTTGAATGGTAGCGTGTGTGTGTGTAGACATATAAGACTAAGGCTGGTTTGCACCGAAATTTAACCGCCGGTTAATATAAAAAAATCGCTGTTTATGCATACATTTTGACCGATTATTTTATTTTAAACACCGGTTAAATGTCGGCGCACACCAGACTAAGTGTTTGTGTTTATGTACACAAACTAAGAAACTATGTAACATACACTAAAAATTCTTCACAATCTTTATATGTTTTCAAAAATAACCAATTTATTAAACTTTTATTTCTGGAGTACCAGAGAGACTGATCAGGGGCTTTTACTATCCCGTCAAAATCGCTGGACCCTATCCTCTCAGTCGTAGGTTTGCCGGATTCGGTATTCTGTTAATTCCAATAGCGCACCCGTGGCAAGCCACACTACATCTTTATAAATGTTTATAAATGAAAATTCGCAAATGTAAAAATTTTGGTAGTTTTTCAACATTCCTTCAACTAATGCCATTTCTATAAATAGTAGTAAAAAATTATTCGCTATCATTATTTCGTCGTGACATGGATAAATTCGCTTTGTTTATGATTTTTTATTTATTTAGATTTATGGCTTGGCAGCTAGGACTTTAGGCCAGATCCTTAGTTTATAATATAGTTTCTTTATTTTCTTAAGCCTATGTGCAGCACAGCTGAACTGTAGGTAATCAGCTAGTGCCATTCACCTGAGTTCTAGTGAGAACTCAAAAGGCTACATTTGACCATACAGTACACATTTCTCACAGAACACATAATTTTACTACTCAAAAGCTATCAATATCCTACAACTGTTGTTCATTTTAGAGTAATTTTACACATTTTTAGAAAATGAAACAGCACAACCCAACATCTCCCTTCAGTTCCCGCCAAAAACTCCCTTTGTTTATTATTCACTGACCTTGACTACAGATAAAATAGAATATTGCCAGAAGGCAAAAATATAGAAAGAAAGGAAAAATGTTTATTCAGAACTACATACACACTAAGAAGTACTTATAAATAAGTAAATACAATTGAAATTAATTTCTGAATCGGTCCTAACTCAGCATGATGCTGGTTGGCTCAACCAGCGCTGGTCTTCCGTTAGGGCCGTTCAAGTGACTCACGGATAGACAAAACGAAATTAACATAAAACTGTTGACGATAGAATACGTTGGCTGAACGGCCCGCTCGGTGTTACCCGTAAAATAAAATACATATTGAAATTAATATATATATATTAGGGTGAGTCAAAGATAAGAAACCATTTTTATAGAGCAGTTAATTTCCAACAAAAATTTGTATTGTGCATTTTGTAAAAGTCATTTATTGTCGAGTTATAAAATTCATAAACAAAAATGAAACTTGTCTTAAAATAATCAAAATTAAATCCTTAATATCTTTCAAATGGTGAGGTTTACGGAAAAAATATAAGATACCTATTTTGTAGAGCATTAAATTGCCTAAAAAAATCGGAACATTTTTCTGTTCAATCGATAAATGATGAGGTATGATTTTTTTTCTATTGAACTGAGAAAAAAATACAAAACTGCGATGCGGAGGATCTTCCTATTAAAATAAAGAGCTCATGCTTGGTGAGAATTTTCGTAAGGTGTCAAGCAACTGATTTTTCCGTGTCACTTATAAAAAAAAACCCTGACCCACCCTAATATATATATATATATATATATATATATATATATATATATATATAATATACTTACATGGATATATTAAATTCATATAGATATAATGTAAAATGTTTGTGTATTACCTGTCTGTTTTTATAATAAATAATAGCTAATTGATTGCTTAGAGAGTAATGGCATGCACGAACCGAGCCAGTCTAGAAGCAATCAAAGGCCAACTTTCAAACTCTTAAAACCTTGTTTTAATATTATCCTTCGCACAATTGAATGCTATATCCGTTACAAAAACAAAAAAAAATCTTCTCTTCGTTCTCATTCTAGACATTATGGTCAGGCCATAGTGAAAACAGCGCCATCTACTTGTGAGCCATGCGAAACGACTCACCCTCAGCGGCACCTCGGCGTACTCGTTCAGGAACATGTGCAACTGCGAGATGCATATACGCAGGTCGCCGTCGGTGAACTCGTACGGTATGTTGAAGCCGAGCGGACCGAACTTACGGCGCTCGAGCACAACGCCGTGGAACAGGCACAGCGAGAACAGAAGCCACTGTTCAGAAAAAAATGTTGTATTAGATTTAAATTCAAAAGTTTCCACTGGAGAACACCTTTTGAAGGTCATACATATAGGTTGAAATTTAATTTTACTTCCAAGTCTGTGTACAGCGCTTCGCAACGTGTTATTGCTGTTAAGGAGAAGAGCGGCAAGAAACTCCCCAGCAACACGTCTAGCTAAAAATTGATTTCCTTTATATTTGTTGTTCTATTTATATTAAAGTACCTACTTTTTTTTAAGTCTTATGCAGAATTATGTTACAGAATGACTTTTGAAGAATTAATGGAGTTGTAGCAAACAGTGCATATTCAATGAGACAGAGCGCAATAAAAGGATAGAAAATATTATTATAGTTATAAATATAAAGATAACGTACTATATTTTTTTTGAAACATACCTCCATATATTCCTTACAAGTACGGCAAGATAAAAACGTTATACTCGTACAAAACACAGTATAAGAGGTTGGAGCGAGCTGCTATGTAAATGAAGTTTTATCATTTAAATATTCTTCAATAGTGTAGTATCCCTTTTTAAGAAAGATACTTTTTAATTTGGGTTTGAATTTAGTGAAGGGCAGATCTAACACTTCACTCGATTCTTTATTATAGTTCTTCAGAGCCACTCGGCAGCTGATAAGCGAAGATTTCAGCGGTGGACGCCGCGTTGTCGACCAGTAACCATCGCGTCGTCAACAAATATTAGGCAGATATAAATAATTTATTGTTCATCACACTAGTAAATTTTTATAGTAGACTAGCTGACCCGGCAAACTGCGTACCGCCATGTTCTGAATTCCTAAGACTTTATTTCATGACACAAAAACAAAATCACCAAAATCGCTCCCGGTGATTGGGAGGATTCTAGAACCCGATCTCAGCGCCACCTATCGGCTCCAATTGTGGATTTAAACCATCCCGGGACCCACCCAAACACACACACAAAATATCATCAAAATCGGCAGTCGTTCTCAAGTTATGCGCTTACCAACGCATTTTGCGATTCATTTTTATATATAAGATTTATACAGTCATTTCATGTAAAGGCAGAAACAATAGGCGCTGTGGCGCGATCTCTTCCAGACAACCCGGATTGTGGTTTGTGTGACAAGAATCGACAGTGTATGATTAAATACATGTAAAATACAAAAATATCTATTCCTATCTATCTCACTTCGCCAGAATGCTCATCTTCTCAATTTACTATATCGTATACTGTTTATACCCCCACCCCTTAGACCCCCGCTCCCTCCTTATCTTAAGGAATGTTCCAAATTTCTTTATACGTCTCACACCCTCAATTTGCGCTCCACTAATAATCTTCTGTTAAAGGCACTTGCACACTCTTTAACATTTTATTCCAGCTCCTTCGCCATATAAGCTGTCTTACTTTGGAACTCTTTGCCCACTGACTTCAGAAAAGCTAAAGCTTTTAATTAAAAAAATAATTTAAAAAATACACTCAAGAAACATCAAGTTGTTTACAATACTTTTTTTAGACTGTAATCTGCCGTCCATGTGTCATTATTTTTTTTCTTGTCTTTATTGCATAATAATCATAGATAATTAAAGAATTTCCTTTGAGTTAGGTTGCATGGAAGAGATTTAAGCGATAAGGACGCCTTTTGTTTTACCACGAAACTATTGTTTTTTGTGAATTTTTCTAATATTTGTTTTGGTGAACAATAAAGTGTTGTCAATGTCTATAAATATTACATAGTACATATAACTAGAATAAAAAAGAAAAAAAAAAAAAAAAAAAAAATAAATAAAGAGAAAAAATTGTCGATAACACATATTAAAGCGCCATCTAGTATAAATTGCTAAACTAGATAAACAATTAATTAACTTATGTTGTTATCTTATTTCTAGCCTAGATGGCAGTTATAACGTTACCATACTTTCTGCTACCGGTTGGTGCACGACAAACACCATTTTCTCTGTTATTTTTTACTAGCATAATCATTAAAAAGCCGAGATAGTATAATGGCTAGCGCACTCCCAAAATCAAAGGGCGCGGGTTCGATCCTGGCCGTAACGCATACCACTTAAGTCAATTTTCTGATCTAGTGTGCATAATTTTATAATTACCACGTGCTAACAACGGTGAAAGACCGATCGAGATAACATATATGTCCAACCTGCCAAGCCGCCATGGAAAAGCGTGGCGGGTATACTCCCAGTCCACCTATAATGGGAGGCCCGAGCCCAGTAGTGGGACCTATGAGCTGATATTAGACAATCATTGTTATGTGCACAAACTGGCAGGATTTAAATACAGCGATTGCAACACCGCGGCCGTCAGACTCCTTTGATGGAGTTTTTTGCGGGAACTGAAAGGAGACGTTGTGCTGTGCAGTTTTATTTTCTAAAAATGTGTATAATTACTCTAAAATAAACAATAGTTGCAGGATATTGATAGTTTTTGAGTAGAAATTATGTGTTTTTGTGAGAAATGTGAACTGTATAGTCAGATGTGATCTTTCGAGTTTTCACAAGAGCTCCATTGAATGGCGTCGGTTGTAGCCCGCAATACAACTGCGCTAATATACGAAGACCTATTAATTAACATGTTTCCGACTGAAAGACTTTGATTCTATGGTCATGAATAAATTAATTTTTTTTTAAAGACTCCTTTGATGGCGTGGACTCTACCGTATGAAGTTTACTGTCAAAAAATACGTCACGATATCAAAAGTGAAATAAATTTTTGGATATAGTGTAGTATTGAGTTGTGTTCTGGTATTAGAGGCGAGGTTTCAGTCTCTCTTTAGAGAGCAGCAGCGCATTTGCAGGACCTTTGGTGTTGCAAACATTCATAGGCGATGGTAACCGCTTTCCATCAGGTGGTCTGTCTGCCTGTCTAAAGTATTACGACAACACAAATTACACTTAAACAACGATTAAGTCAACCGATGGAATATTTTACGAAAACTAATTGAATTTCGGGACCTTGAAATTGGCCACTTTGGTGTCGGCCGAGTTGAAATAATCAAGGAAATCTGGCACTTGGTTCATGTAAGCCTTCAACAGGTTCGCTTTAATGCCCCTAGGCGGCTCCACCGTCATCTTATATCCTGAAATGAATCAAACAATTTTACTAGTCTTTTAAAATTCTCAGCTGCGACGCGAACTTCATTCCTGGTCAACTTTCCGAGATAAAACGTCAAATTAGTCCCCTATTCTATCCTATCAACCTTTATCCCATCCCAAAACACAGGCAATGCGTTGTGTAATTTACCTGTGCAGGAACGGAGAAAGGATACAATTACCTGCAACCAAGCTGCCTGCCGTTGCATTTTTAACCTTAACATATAGAAAATATGCATATTATCCCCGCAAATCGCTTATGCGCTGGCACCTTGTCGAATCAACATTCACGTGACGTCATCCGCAACTCGATATGTGCGCGTACTCGCCGGCCAGTGATGCTAACAGTGCTGAGTGTTCGGCTATGGTGACGTCACCGAAATGGCGTCCAGGCGCAATAGCAATTTGCGGGGATAATAACTTAATTACGATTTACGAAACTTTTCAAGTATACATCAATCTCCAGATCACCGATATTTAAGAGTAAAAAGCGTTAACAAACGTAACGTTGTCATGTGTTACGTTTCTATAGGAATAAACTAATTATTAAGAAAGTTAGTTCGACAGTATTTAAATGAAACTTCAAAAAGCGCTTCTTAGTACAACTCGAGTAGAGTTGAAATAATCAAGGGATTTTTGCAGATTTTTCCACTTTACAAAAATACGCCAATTATTAATTTAAATAATCAATTTCTCAAGATCCAACTGCTTTATATTTTGCAGCTTTCGGTCCAATCACATCTATGTATGTCTCATGCAGTTTTTGAAATAATATAGACTTACAAAGGACGCGTTCCGTTACTAGCTCACAACGCCCAAAACGCTCCTTCAGCCGGTCCACATGGCGACTACGGTCGTTATGGTTGTGGCGAAAACGTCAATAGTTACGTCACTATTTTCGATTACAGCGCTCACAACGACCCATTTCAAGAGGTGGATCGAAGTGAGCGTTGACCAGAGAGCATTAATTCTCTCTATCTAGTGACATTGAAAAAGGCGCGATTTTCAAATCAACCAATGAAATTTGTGTATTTCATCGTTTATGACACCAACGCTCCATAATCCGTTCCACTAGAGTATATACTTGTGACATCCGGAAGCAAATGGAACGGGAAAATCGCGGTCGAGAACGTCGTCGCTGTGAACCTCTTATGGAACGTAGCTATAAAAAAAACAAAAAAGTAGGAAGGCTCCACTTCTTCCAAAATGACCAAACTTACCGTTCTGAAGCAATGCGACCGGGAAGTGCGGGGAAGGCGTCGAAGTGAGCCACAGCCTGAAGTCTTTGTGCACCAACTCGGGCTGAATTTGCTCCACGTTCGATTCCAGGACGGGCATCCAGGATGGTGACAGGTGACAGTTCTACGTCAAAGTGCATAAAACATGCTTTTTATTCCCACTCATGGAACAGATGGCACCTGTTGGAGCCTGACATTTATGGTGAATAAACGGCGGCCAACAGAATAGTCCTAATATTTAATTTCTCACATATTAAAAGTAGGTTTGGAGTTGCCTGATCATAGGGATGAAAACAGCACTTTTCGACCCTGGGAAATGATTTTCCCAGCTGTCAAATAATTTAAAAAACTATACAAACCTTAGACATACACCCATACACGCGACTGATATCCCAAGTTTTCTTACAGCCACTGTTAAGTCGCGACATAAATTGCAATAAAAAAATATCTACAATTCTATAAAACATCATTTCACATTTATAAATTACTTTTCATGAGATTGAGATTATTTAGATAGATAGATAGATAACACTTTATTGCACACCAAAATATACAATAACAAAAAACAGACCATGTTTACAATATTTTCTAGGCAATACAACAGGCGGCCTTATCGCTCAAAGCGATCTCTTCCAGGCAACCTTAATAACAGAGATTGAATCAGGCGAAATAGGTGGTGCAGGAAAAAGGCAATAGATACACAATACAAGAATACTCAAACTAATTTAAGAAATAAATATACAAATATATACATAGTCATATATATACAATAACACATAAGTTATTACAATAAATAAATGTATTAGCATGATTATATTAGGTAAATCAGAAATAGCTATTTGTGACAAATAGTGTTTTCTGAGTAAATTTCTAAATGTTGGTAAGGATCTGGCCTCTCTGACAGTAATAGGCAGCATCTTCCAAAGTTTGACAGCCTGCACCATAACATTTAATGTACATAAATTTAAGATAAATATTAAGTATCATCAGTGACAGAAAATACTGGTTGGTAGAACGCCACAGAAAAAAAAACTTGACATTTCTACGTGAGTATTAAATGAGTTCATCAGATTTAGATATGAATTTAACGCCTGGTTTCGTTGAAAATTTGGTTGTCTGTTTAACTAATCAGTTTTTTAATTACCATCCTTATATTCGAAATGAAAAGCATAGTGTTAACCTCAGGTGAAAGTGACCTATTTAGGTACTCGAACTATTAACGCCCTCGCTACACTCGTGCGCCAAATCATACATACATACATACATACATAACTTCACGCCAGATCCCTTCCGGGGTAGGCACGAAGAACAGGGCGCCATTCAGGCTTATTCTTACACACCTCACTTGCTTCTTTGACATTCATAGCTCTTGTCATGCACGCTCGTCTGTTTTTGAGGCTCCTGACATCACCTTCTGCTAATCATCTCATGCCTAAATATGTCACTGTCACTTTCACCTCTCGTGTAAAAATTTTTTTTTTTAATGTTTAGCATAAATTGAGAAGATACCAATCACTAGAGTTACATACATTGATAAAAATTACTAATTTACAATAATTAATAAAATTATTCATTTACATGAATGATGAAAGAATGACTAAACAGATATACAATGCAAAAGTGGATGGATGCAGAAGTCGCGGAAGGCCAAGACACCTTCCATGATCAAAGTGATCGTGTACTAGCAAGTGATGTCAGGAGCCTTAAGAACAGACGAGCGTGCATGACAAGAGCTATGAATGTCAAAGAAGCAAGTGAGGTGTGTAAGAGTAAGCCTGAATGGCGCTCTGTTGTTAGTGCCTACCCCGCAACGGACCTGGCGTGAAGTTATGTATGTATATATGTATTCATTTACATTAATTTAATTAATATGAGTAAATTTACATAACTTAATTTGTATTAGAAAGAACTTTATTTGAGAAAAAGAGTGACGTAGTTACATTCTTTTCACATCATTACACACAAAACATTATTTGTGAATTTGTACGCCGCATTTTCAGCAAACAAGGTTCGCACTCAGCATATTGTTGTGCCGGAATTATGTCCGACACAACGCTGATTTTCAGTGCAAACCTTCCTTTTGGCGTAAGACCATAACGACCCAATTTTGTTAATATAAACATAAAAAGTAAATCATAATTAATAAAAGTAATTGTAATTATGTAATACATAATTATTATAACAAATAAATAAACTTCAATAACACTAACAACTAATATACCTTGTCACTTCAAAAAATTAAATTGTCAACTTGTATCGAGTCATTTATTCGAATACAATATGATAAGTGCTTGCCGAGAAAATGACATTCATCATTATTATTCATCATCACATTATTAATTAATTTACATTAATTATATATAATAATACCAGGCCACATATGGACCCACTGCTGGATTCAGGCAGCCTCAATATTAGTGGGCAGACGGTATACTCACCTGGAAGAAGACCCAGTTGCCGAAGTCGCAGCCCGTCCTCATCATGGCCTCGGCCAGCGCCCCCTGGCCCTGGCCCAGGGAGATGCTCTCGAAGCGTTTGCCCATCTTCATTTTATCCGCAAACTTGAGAAGATCTGAAATGTGCAGTGCGAATGTTTTTAAGTCCACTTCCAGCAAGAGCAAGGCACACTAAAAACACGCAGCATTCACATACGATGCACTTTCACTTGTATTGATCCTTTCATAGGTAACTTATATCAATTTAAAACCCAAATTAAAAAATGTTGTAATTTAGAATGATCCAGTGACTTATAATTTTTTTGAATTATAAAAAAAATTTTATACTTTCCTTTTTATCTCTATTTTACTAATAAAACTAGCGGCCCCGACAGACGTTGTCCTGCTCTGAAAAAATAAAAATTTAGGACCCAATCTCAGCGCCACCTACCGGTTCCAGTTGTGGATTTAAACCATCCGGGGACCCACTCAAACACACAAAAACAAAATCACCAAAATAGGTTCAGGTGATTAGGAGGACTCTAGAACCCGATCTCAGCGCCACCGACCGGTTCCAACGGGATAAAAAGTATCCTACGTCGTCTCCTAATTCTAAGCTACCTCCATATCAATTTTCAGTCAAAACGGTACAGCCGTAATTGAGTTATAAATAATGTAACTAACACAATTTTCATTTAAATATTTTTTTTTTATTGTAGTGACATTTTTTTTGTTTTTATTCAACATTGACCTCATGTAAATTAAATAAAAAATTTATGTCATTTTCGTATAATTGTAATAGTTATATATTTAGTCATTAACTGTTTGCGCCAATTTTCATTATATAAATTAGTTTTTTGTGGAAACTTGATTGATGTATGTATTAATTTTGTGTTTTATATTTAAGAATATTAATTATTGTATGTTTCTCAAACAAATAAAATAAATTAATTAATTAAAAGCAATTTTACCGAATTATTGCTGCATTTAATTGCAATTGCTCCAGATTGTTCCGTTGCTTATTCCAAGCTACAATTGCTCAGAAAAATGCCTATGTAAGAGCACTTTAGAGATAATAATACCAGCTCAATTCTGCCACTTATAAAACTGCACGAATCAGTTATACAAAAGATAGTTCTTTAGGCTTGCTTAGATTTTAAAAAAATCATACCAGCAGCAGGGTCTGTGCCGGTTGACAACACGAATATGATGGGGGCCAATGGGTCGGATTCCGCGTAAAGTGCGGCCAGGTCGGCCGGCTGAGGCTCCACGAACCTGGCGCCGAGGCCGCTTACCACATAATCCTGAATATTACATTCAGTTATTCATTATGTAAACCATATATGTTATTAATGTGAACCATAACTTTGTTGACATAGACATTAAATACATATTTAGTGCGTTCCACTAGACAGTCCCGACGCTCAAAATGCTCATTGCTCGCCGAGCCACATGACGATCGTGATTGTTTATGGTCGCGGGAAAAAGCCACTCTAAAGATGACATAACTTTCTCTCAGGCAGTGCTCATCGCAAACCATTAGCAAGGGATCCGTCGAAGTAGACGTTGACCACAGAACATTATTCATTTCTGTGGAGACATTGTCACGGCACGATTTTCCACTTAACCAATGATACAACATGACAACCAATGATGAAACAGAGAAAAAATTTGTACCCATTTTACGGATATTGCGCAGACGGAGGAGTAGCAAATTTCGCACACTTATACTTTATATAGAGAAGGAGTATAGATAGCTATGCATATATATAATTATGCATAAAAATACATTAAATGAATAAAAAAAATATTACACATACTACCATGTATTTGAAACATACACGTATATATACACTTTTGTTTATTGTTCATGTCAAATTAACAGTGTAGCCTTGGCGAAATCTGTGAGTATAGTCTTTGACAAGAACCTTAATAATATTCAACCCTATAATTTAAATGAATTATTATGGTCGAATTTCGACTACGAGCAACTAGTTCCATTAATGACATCAGCACCCAATAATCATTCATTTAAATTAATTATTGTAACGGTCTTAAACGAGTGGAACGGCAATCGCGGTCGTGAGCGTGTTAGTTCGGAAATCTTTGTGGAACGCACCCACTGGAATTTATGAAGATGTTAAGAAATAATACAATTCTACAATAGCCTATATATTCTTAAAGTGTACCTGCAATCCTGGCACCAGTTTGTCAGGTCTAAGACATTTCAGCACAAGTAACTTTTGGAAATGGTCAAGTTGGGAGTCCATCGGTTTCGGGTAAGGCAACCTTAAATCAAAAAGTAATGGGGTAGGTACTTGACAGCCGTCTTCTGCGCAAAGTGGATCGATCCTCTATGGATGCTTAATATCTTTAACTATGATAATTCCTTATTGAATATATAGATTCGTACAGATACATTAGCTTTAAGAGGTTTTTGCGTTTGTAGTAGTGTACGGTCAGCACATAAATAAATAAACTAATACTTTTGATATATTTTTATAGACAGGTACTTAATATGAAACTAATAACATTAAACGATATTTAAATAACAAATATTAATATTAAATATAATTTTTAAAACTAAATTTCAATTTTAATAATCCTGTAAATAAACAAATACTACTACAAACGCAAAAATATCTCAAAGCTTATCTATCTGTACGCACACGCACACACAAATGTGTTATGTCTTCTGCAGCATAGTAATATTTAAAAACTGCTTTTAAATATAACACAATGTAGAATATTTAGGTTATAGAAAAGCGCGATTTTCTCATATTAGTAAAATAGACAGGTACTTTATTGTACACCACTACAGAAAACAGAGAAAAACGTATAGCTTAAAAATATTCTGAATGTGCACAATGGGCGGTCTTATCGCTAAGAAGCGATCTCTGCCAGACAACCCGTGGCAGGAATAACAACATATTATATTGGTCAAAGGTGGTATACATAAATATAAGAGGATATGCAGTTACTAACATATTGTATTTTATTTATTTATAAACATACTAGCGACCCGCCCCGGCTTCGCACGGGTGCAATGCTGATACAAAATTAAATACACTACAGAAAAACTATAAACGTTGTATATAAAAACATAGCGGCCCGCTCCGACTTTGCACGGGCATCACTACATAGAAACCTCTAAAATTAGCAATGTTGCCTTAGTATATGATGCATGTATTATACATATAAACCTTCCTCTTGAATCACTCTATCTATTGGAAAAAACCACATCAAAATTCGTTGGGTAGTTTTTAGATTTAAGCGCACATAGGGATATAGAGACAGAAAAGGCGACTTTGTTTTATACTATGTAGTGATAGTGATAATATAAAATCTGCTTAAGAAGATCCCAACAGACTATGAATTGTACATTTGTTTCTTGAAATAACTATTCCCATTCCATAGTACTCACCTATGCGGGTTGTAAGCGTCGTAGAACGTCTTGAAGTGCTTCGTCTGGTTCGGGAAGTCTTCGGTGAACGCCTTCATCGTCGGCACCGACTCCAGCTGCTGCAGCTCCATCCACATGCGGGGCGATATCCATTTCGGCTCCGGGTTCTCTTTCTCCTGTTCAAGTTATACTCCTTGTTTTCATTTTCATCAGATAAGTTTTGGAGATTGTCTAACGGACGGGTTTTTTATGGATCAATGTCTCGTCTGATGATGAGTGATAACGCAGTCTAGGATGGAGCACGCTTACCTAGAAGATACCTATTCACTCGTGACTTGAAGACTTCAAAATTGTATTTGTCAGGAAAAACAGACTCCGACCAATTATTCCACTCTTCGGCAGTTCGCACCAGAATATCGATTTATCCTGTCGTCTCACTCCCACCGTCTAGACAATCAGACTTACTTAAGTAGATAGTACATCGCTCCGTCAACTTTGCTGTCTACCCTCTTTCTGTGAAGTGTCTGAGGCGAAGACCAATGCCAATTTGACGGCCTCTGTGTTTGAGCGGGCTAAGCCTTTGCCGGCCTACCTCACTGCAACGCTGAGGCTCCTGGTTTTTATTCCTGGTATACTAAATTTCGGAAACGTATTATCTCTGTTATTTTGGCCTCAGAATAGTCCGTTGTATATTACCCATAACACAAGCGTAACTTGTTTAATTTGGGGATATACAATATGTGCGTTTGTCAATCATGTACTAGCAGAAGGTGATATCAAGAGCCTTAATAACCGACGAGCGTGCATGACAAGAGCTATGTATGTCAAAGAAGCAAGTGAGGTGTGTAAGAATAAAACTGAATGGCGCTCTGTTGTTCGTGCCTACCCCGCAAGGGACCTGGCGTGAAGTTATGCATGTATGTATGTATGTATGTGTTTGTCTGCCGATTATAAAAAAAGAACAATGCACACCAGGGTGAAGGCAGCCATTTTTGGACATAAATTCGTCACTGTAGTGTTTGCTCCTTGACACTAATATAGACGTCACCGCCTCGTCTACGCCTTACCACACGTCCAGCTGCATCAGCGGTTGGTTATTGACCAGTGTCATAACAGTCAGTACAATTATTTTTTCTTAGAGATTTTTTGCGTTCTATTAGTAGGTACGTATTGCAGTAGATGTCACTGTTCTCAAATTAAACACCAAATGAAAAAATATAATATGTTTCGTTATACGCAGTTGTTTTAATACTTGTTTAAGAAATATATGATATGTTTTTTCAAGCCATGTCAGTTAATAAATATATTTTAAAGTGTGTAAATTCTATTCCTCACCTTTTTCAAATTATAAAGCTCTTGTTAATTTTAATTACTGGATTTTTGCTGAATTGTCGATTTAACAAAAACTTATTTCAAAGATGTCAATTATGTCAAAACCAAAAAGACATTCCGATCGATACGAGTTACTCTCCTGAATGTATGTACTTTGTTTGTGTTTTGATTATTTTTCGATAACTTTGTTTGATTCCTGGACTTCGAAGACTTCGCTTATCACGTTTACTAGTGTTCTGTGATCACGTTGGACTTACTCATGTACCCTGAACACCGATTTGCCTAACGATTTGTTCTCTGATGACTTGGATTATGGCTTCTTCTGAAAAAGGTTTTTGTGTGCCCAGATGCGGCAAAACTTGTAAGTAAATCATCGTAACGGCACCAAATTAGATGTGGATACAAATGATGTTATGGAAATGTATGCCTTTGAATATTTTAATAAAAGGAAACATAATAAATCACGCTACCGCTAAATTGTTGTTTTATTTACTAACAAATAAACATTTTTTGGAAAGGCTTTTGGGAATTGCAGGAGTTAAATTATTAACTCCCGTAATTTTCAAAAGTCTAATATAAAAATAATACTAGATCCCCTGGACGGTTTTTTGCCGTTGAATAGTGCCGTATACCGATAGAGAGCGTTAGTATATACATTATGACTGTTGACTCTATACCAGTATATATAAAGTACTCTGTGTTATTGACTGAGGACTGACTGAGCCTCACTACTCAATTGACATCCCCTCCCACTGTGCCTCAATGGCGTAATGCAGTCGAGACAGATACTTGTAATATTATTATAATATTCATACACTACAGTCACCATCGTCCAAAGACATCGCGCCGTGCGCTCATCAGTTTTTTCTTTTAATTCAAACAATTTAAATTAGTGGCCGTTCCAACAACTTTTATTACGACCTTATAGGTGTGCAAAGTTAAGTGTCTCCCTCTCAAATGAATCATAGTGCCCTGCGCCGAGTGCTGCCTGAACCGAGCCAGGAGAGGGCTGATCTCACTAACATGCGTTAGCGTGTTAGATTTTTTCGGCAACGATGCAATCCTATCTCTATTCCGAGTTCGATGGGAATGTATGTCGCTATGCTTTGCATACATCGACTCATTGACCCTGACGTATCGGGCTAATTGAAGTACTTATATACACGGTAGGGTGAGAATTCGAAACGTTTTGAAGTCTGGCTAATTCCCTATTAGGTAAACCTAGAATAGCACGCACGGCCCTTTTCTGCGTGGGAAAGACGCGCTCCCAGTCGGTGGCACGTGCCTACATCTCTGTACGTATTGTAGACATGAATGCTCTATGCTCTACTCGCAAGGATCCATGTCATACCTCCGCTATACAGTCCATAGAAATCTAACTACTTTAAACGCGGGCTATGAGCGTTCCACAAACGGTATATAGCGGACATTCCACCAACACGAAAGAAGCGCTTTGCATCCACCCTCGTCATGCGTACTAAAAGAATGGAATCCATTCCAGTCTGTTTCTCTCCATGCCTAGAACCTGGGTGTCTTCTAAGTCCGTGTAATCTAGAACCTTTTTAGGTACCTTCTAGATAAGCGTGCTCATACTTAGGTTATACCTTCGCTCAACTTCGAGCGAGATCGTGGTCAAACCCGAACCTATACCACAAGAAGAGAAGTATCCGTGTGTCTACCACCAGGCATCCATTCGCATCTCCTTGAGACAGCAAAGTTTCGCGCAAAGAGCTCAATTACGGAGTTTCGTAAACCGGCAGCGCGTTGGTGACGTCTCTGGTGTCGCAGACTTCCATAGGCGACGGTAACCGCTTTCCCGTCTGGATGGTTGCCAATCCTAATCTGGAGTATACCGTCATAATAACCTAGAGTTGTGTTTACTGGCATTAATGGCCCAGATTCGTCTCCCCTTCGAGGCCGACAGCAGATTGCCAGCACCTCTGCCGCCGGCGGTCACCACTTTCCACCAGGTGCACCGTCAGCCTATCTACCGTAGTCCAACAATAATAAGAGATTAAACTCACTTCTTCAATTTTCCCACCGTTGAGAAGGAAATTAAACTCTGTCGCTCTTATGACTCCCTTGTCGAGCAAGATCCTCGCGCAGAGCAAGAAGGCGAACAGGAGCTTGTGCCTCTCGAACAGACTCCTGCACACGTTCTGATACAGCAAGAACGTGAAATGCTCTATTATTGTCTCCACGCGCTCCACGATGTCTTCTGAAATGAGAAATCTATACATATCATAAAACTGTAGAGGTCGATTTCTGCACAATTAAAAAAAAGGCTAAAAATCAAAAGGTGTAAGAAGTGAAATAGAATCAAATCAGATTTTTTGTATCTCTGTACGGACAATCTCCGAAACGACTAGACCGATTTAAATGAAATTTTATATGGTGTATCTTATATCCCTGGTCAACATATAGAATATATAATTATATCCTGAAAAATTTTAAAGAGTTCCCGTGGGATAGTTAAAAAAACTTTAATTACGTGATGTGCTATCATTCGTGGTCTGAGAAACCGGTCGGCGGCTCGCGGCCGACGCATGGCACAGCACATCGTTGCTCGGTGCATTCCTTTCGTGTCATAATTTGAAATCACCAACACGAATGTCAAGTTTATCATTTATTAATATCATTATAGTACCTTTTTAAAGTAAATTTACATATATTGAAAAAGCAATATATTTTTTCCGTTTCTCTCTTAGAGCCTCATGTGAAAACTACCTAACGGATTTACAATGAATGTAACTCGACTCAGAGCTAGCTTATATCCCAAACAAACACTTCGGATCCATTCTATCCCGATTAATACCACAATTTCCATAATAAGATTTATATTAGAAGTCAAAAAGTGGACGCTACGGTCTCGTTATGTTTTAATGCCGCCATTGGAATTCAGTAAAAACATGTAGAGGATTGAGGAACGATGCATAGAAATTAGCTTATTTCGACATAGTTTCCACTGAGACCATAGATTATATTCTCTTATTAATCGGCGCGATACTTTGTATCCCGGGAATCCCGCGGGAGTTTCAAGTGAAGCGTAGACGAAGCCGCGAGCGTAACCTAGTTAGAAATATAACTACGCAAGTATTCAACGAGCCAAGTGCGTGACTCACCATTGGGCTCCGTCTCCGCCATACTCCTGACGAACAGCTTGACGAACCACTCGAGGGAGTACTGGTACATGGGGTCCACGTTGGCCATCCCCGACAGACAGAAGAAGAGGATCTGCCCGCGGTTCGCCACCGGCACGTAGCCGTCGCGGGCTTCGTCTATCTCCAGCGTGGTGCGCTCAATGTCTTCTACTTTTATCTACCAATTGAGAAAGTCATATAGAAACAAGTGAAAACTTATCTAAGTTGAACTATTTAATATTGAAATTGTTTAAGTTGAGAAATATAAATTTTATGTATATAGCGCGTGGGTTAGAGTGAGAGAGGTGGAGTCGACACACCGCTGCCGTAGCGTGAGAGAAAGGAAACCCAGACAGACTGGCGCCGTAACGCGTTACGTACGAAGCGGTTTACCCCCCATAAAACGTTATCACTTCAATAAATCGATATAAACAAAGCAAATGATAACAGCCCATAAACTTCCCACTGCTGGGCTGGCTCATTCAGAAAGAAATAAAGAATTATATCTTTGTAATGGGAAAATATTGTATTTAGGACAGAAACTAAGTTAATATACATAGAAATAGAAAGACAATACAAACAAAATACATACATACATAACTTCACGCCAGGTCCGTTGCGGGGTAGGCACTAACAACAGAGCGCCATTCAGGCTTACTCTTGCACACCTCACTTGCTTCTTTGACATTCATAGCTCTTGTCATGCACGCTCGTCTGTTCTTAAGGCTCCTGACATCACCTTCTGCTAGTACATGATCAATTTGATCATGGAAGGTGTGTCGTGGCCTTCCGCGACTTCTGCATCCATCCACTTTTGTATTGTATATCTGTTTAGTCATTCTTTCATCAAACAAAATAAGTCCTAAATTGGACTCAGTTTCAATATAATGGTAGCCAACAAGGACTAGCGCTGTTTTTACATTATAAGAAACATAACCAATCATAGGGGAAAGGGTGGGGGTGGGGGGCACAGTACTATTACACCCGCCACACTTGTCCAAGGCGGCTTCGCATGTTTAAAACATAGGTTTTCTTTGTATCATTGCTGGAGTACAGAGGTAGGTTCCCGGCCCAACTGTGATGGAAAGTGGTTACCCTCGCCTATAAACATTTGCAACACTAAAGGTAATATTTTCTTAAGTTTTAGCAACTAGTAGTACACATAATAAAACAACGTTTTATGGTTTAAAGCACGGTGAATACCTACCGCGAACTTGTTCAACAAGGTAGGCTTTAGGTTACGTAAAACTTTAACAACATTCACTGACACACGTAATCTTTGTGATCCGTGATCACGGCTACTGAAAAGTGGCCCGAAACGTCGGAATCAAAACTTTACGTACTTTTGTTATAAACACTCGTAGAAGGGGCTGGAACCTGGCCTCTAATGCCGGAACACAACTCGAGGTTGTTATGGCGACATACTTTAGACCAGGTACCCATCCAGTCGAGCGAATTCCCTACCACCTGGCTGTGGGTCGTTTTGTCGCCTCTTACGACAGGCCACCCCAACGCAGGGAATTATATTCTTTCTCCGTTCCTGCACGGATAAAATATATAATATAGATAACCTGTACATAATGTTTCTGAATAATGTACAAATATCTTTCAATTTTTAAAAAATTTTGGCGTCAGTTGAACAACAGTTGAAAAGGCTTTCACGATGAATAAATAATAAAATTATAAAGCTTATTCTTCAATACGAACATTTCTATAGTTTAAATCAGTGTTTTTCAACCTTTTTCATGACACGACCCCTTTAATATGAAGAAATATTTCGCGACCCCCCTAACCTAACCTACCCGTTGCTTTTTTTTAACCGACTTCAGAAAAAGGAGGAGGTTCTCAATTCGTCGGAATCTTTTTCTTTTTTTTAACTTTTTTTATGTATGTTCACCGATTACTCCGAGATTTATGATCGAATTTACGTGATTCTTTTTTTTATTCGACGCGGAATAGCTGCCATTTGGTCCCCTAAAAATTTAACATAGTTTGGCCCTAGTTTTCATTTTATGAATGTTTTTATGAAAAAAAAACTAATTCAGTTCTGTAAAACACATTTTTTTACATCGAATGCGTCGCCAATAGATAACGCAATTTACGCGCATATGTACGACCACGTCCGATGCCGGCCGCCCCGCATAAATGAGAAAGCGTTGCTATCGAGTAGCTCTTCGTGTATCTAAAGCAGAAAAACCTAATACTATTGCCGAAAGTTTGATTTTACCACAGCGGCTTTAGATATGGCGGAAATTATGTTTGGCAAGAGGTCGAAAAACTGAAAAGTTACCTCTGTCTGACAGTACCATTCAACGCAGGATAAGCGATATGGTGACTGATCTTCGTGATCAAGTCATAGAAAAATAAAAGAAAGTACTTTTGTGTCCTTTTTGATTAATAATCCAATTTGATTAATCTACGGATATTGCAGACTTTACTTCAGTAGCTTTTCCAACCTTTTGAAACTTCGCTATAGAAGCTTCGCGACCCCCCTGAAGGGGTTTAGCGACCCCCTGGGGGGTCGCGACCCACACGTTGAAAAACACTGGTTTAAATGATTAAATAAATAGTAAAATACACATACCAATATTTCAGCACTCTTGATCTTGATCGCCTCGAGGGTCAGAATGAGCGGCAGATCGTCAACGGGCGAGCCCTCGCTGTTCGACAGCCCGTACAATATGTCCGACTGCATCTCTGCCAGCTGCGTGGCCATCTGCGCCCTGGACACGATCAGCTGGCCCCGCAGCTCCTCCAGGTCCGGCCTCTCTTGGGCCACCACGATCGAGAGCAACTGCTCTGCTAGGCCACTGGAAAACAGTTTCGCTGTCAGTGGGATGTAGCTAGAGGGATTGAAACTAGCAAGGTTCGAGTCGGAAAACATGGTGAAGAGTTATGTATCGAAGACTAACACCTATCAGGGCAAGAAACGGCGCATGCGCATCGTCCTGTCAAACATCAACTCACACGCAACCTCTTTGTAGCGAGAAGATCGCCCCGTGTCCACAAATTAGTTACTATTAGTCTGCATATTTTTATGTGTTAAAGTGAATCTTTAGAATCGTTGTGTTCAAACCACACACACGACGAAAGCAACAGTAAAAAGAGTAATAAAAAACCATTCTCTTTTCCCGTTCACACATACGCACGCACGTATACAAACACACATATACACACGCACGTACGCACGCACGCGCACTTAAGGTTTTTATTGATTATTATTGGGTATTGTTACATCATTTTTTAACTAATATGTTTTATTTTGCGGGTAAAACCGAGTGGACCTTTCATCTATATGTTTCTATCATCAACACTAGCACTATCAAGGTAACAGTCATAAGCAGACAAATGTGGAAGCTCACCTCGGTACCAATGCAAAGTTCACGATTTGCACTTTGACAGAAGTCTCAGGGGTATATTTCGGATTGGGCAACTTGGTTGTTATATACAGACGGAAGCCCGCCATATACGGGATCAAAGAATCGCCCAACTTCAGCACCAGCTGACCGGCTTGACGGAAATATTGGCGCTGGAAATGTTACATCAAACATCAAAATCGGTGTGCAATTAGGGACAGTGTAGTGGTGTTAGAGTTGCCAGATGTATGGTTTTCGACAGGACAATTCAGTTTTCTTTATGTTTGTCCAGTCAAGAAAATCTTTTTTTTAAAGGTTTTAAAGCAAATCCGTTCAGTATCTAGCGAACTCTGTTCGCATCTCGCCGTATGTTACATGCCGACAAAAAGTGGATGCAAAAACCTGGTTATTACCTTTCCCGCATTCGGAGTTCTTTTGTTTACTTCGTGTTTAAAATTGGCAATAAGACAATAGCCTATTGTTATTGTACTTGTTTACCCGTCGCAGGTGCAGATTACGGTTTCTCGGAAAACTCAGTCAACGCGGTCCTTTGTTGTATTGTAGAGTTTAGTATAAAACGATGCCCGATGGAGGGTGAGGCAGTTAAGCGAGGATTACGATACTAGCAAGTCGTAGATTCGATGAGCGATATAGTGACGGACTTTGCGCGTGTTATTGAATCGCGCAGTTTGTACTAGTAGTGTCTATTTATATTTGTACCTATGTTATACGTGTTCGTATAGTTCTAATAAATTCTATAGTAATTCCAACGGCATTTTAATTCGAGTCCTGCGTAACTCGTAACAATATATAGACTCTTTTTCTCATTCATCCCCTTCACACAATCAATCCCCCTCTTTTTCGGTCTACCTATATTATAAAGAGGCAATGGTTTCTGTTTTTGATTTTAAGAATATAGATATTATCTCATTGTAGAGTTGACTATAGTAAATTATTACGTTCCACTCCAATCTTTCTTTCTGACATACCTTCAAAACTGGGTCCAAGGCGGGGTCCAACTCTTGGCCAACGTTCTCCAACAGTATCGGTTTCCCGAAACGTAGGGCAGACTCGAAGTTTCTTAACAATACTCGGTCATTTGGTTTGCAAACCACCAAACCTTCGATTTTACCCTAAACGAAAAGTGATGTTTCATGGCCAAGTGCACCACCGATATATTGAACGATTACCCGGCCTGAAAGATTTCAGATCTGGCTTTGGGCATCTAACTTTAAGCGACATTTTTTTTTTAATTTATTTGTTAATAAACAATTGAAGATGTGAGTGGGTGAAGGTGATATGTCGCATATTCGGTTTTTTGCTTTTTTTGCGTAGATGAAGGTTATAAGTCGATACCAAATGACTACAGACCTTAGACCATAGATATAAGACATATTTAAAAAAATAAAGAGTTGAAAAGGGTGTTAAGTTCAGTTCAGTTTAAAGTAAAACTTTTATCTCGATTTACTCAGAATTGGAATTATGCGACTTATCACCTTCATCCACTCATGTCTTCAATTACAAATATGGTATTTAATAATGGTATGTTACGTCCTAATATCTTAAACACAAGGAAATACAAAGAACCTGATCTCAAATTGAAATCTGTAGACATTCTTCTTTTTCAAATATGGCATTGTTACTGATACTTTAATACTATTACAGCAGAAGTAATTTTTCAATTTCGTATTGAAATACATCAGAAAACAAAAGAAATCACTATAGTAGCGGACTCCGAAGTAAACACATGTTATAATATGATTTTATGAATGAAGATAGAAAATACACACGTCTGTGCTTTTGAAAATACTCAAAGATTTATTATTTAAGTCACCATGTATGTCACAGTACGAACATTATATTTATAACTAGCTTCTGCCCGCGACTTCGTCCGAGTGGTGCGGTTTTTTAACAATCCCACGGGAAGCCTTTAATTTTTCGGGATCAAAAGTCTCTTATATGTTGACCAGGGATATAAGCTATCGCCATACAATATCTCGTTTAAATCGGTCCAGTCGTTTCAGAGATTAGCCTGTACAAACAGACAGACAAACAGAGAAACAAAAAATTTGAAAAAAATTGATAGTTCTATTTCACTTCTTACATCCCTTAAATACCGACCCATTATTAAAAATGTAAAATTATCTCCAGAAGGTTGTCTGGAAGAAATCGCTGTTAGCGATAAGACCGCCGATTGTACTAGTTATAAGATTCTTAATTCATGTGTATTATTATTTTCTTGTGTGCAATAAAGAATATTCTATTCAATTCTATTCTATCCCTCTGACTCGGTTTTTAGCAATTTTTTTAATTGTACAGAAATTTGACCTCTACGATTTTATTATATGTATAGATATATTATGTAGTTGATTAATTAATTATATGTTTTTTGAGTTCTCTCTTCTACTCTTGACAGTTTTTCAAAATGGCGCATGCAACGAATAGCCTCTCATCCGTCGATGTCTATTCTTGTGTTTGCTTATGTATGTATTGCGATATGACAATGATGAGCCTTCATACCATAGCCCTGATCCACTTGTTGGCCTGCGTCTGGGGGTCGATGATAAGTGGCCAACGTCTGGAGTTGGACATCAGCACAGCCGATTCGACCGACAGGGGGTCACGGGGCAGACCATACATTTGCCAAGTCCTACGAATATATCTTATTAATATTACAAACGAAAGCTTTTACGAGGATAGACATCTTTATAGAACGAGCAAAACATAAATGCGTGTTTGAAGTTCGTACAAGTTCATGCGCAGAACGCAGTTCTAAAGTTGATAAACGGAACTAAGAGGAAATGTTGCTCTCTCCCTCGGCTGCTATCCGGATTCGCATCCCATCTCTTTCAGACAACACATCGTAAGGTGTAAAAAAACGTGTCCGGCAGAAGTGATAACTCGTGTGTGAAAAAGGGAAGCCGGATAGACTGGCGCCGTAACGCGTTATGTAACGAAGCGGTTTACCCTCACATAAGAAGTTAGCACTTCAAGTTAATTTCACTCGAAGAGCATTTAATTTTTGCGCGTACTGTATTTTCAAACAAATAGATATAGAACCATTTTTCTTGAAACTTCAGCGATATAGGTTTTACATTACTATAACAAATAGGCTATAGATAACTTTAAGCACTAGCGTCTTCCTCACGGCTAAGTCCTCGTTTATTTAGAGAGCAAGCATTCACATAGGATAAGTTGCCTAATGAAAACTAACAGAACACGCATAACTAATATATGTATTTCATTATTTAAAGTGTTTATTTCTTAAATATAAATAACAAATGACCATTACCTGATCTGGACAGCGTCTCCTAAAATCGATAACGGCGTGGCACCATGAGTATGCGGTACTGCTACCTCCTGCAAAAGTAAAAAATAAATTCACTTATTGCAAAGATTCTACGATTCTATTATGAAGTAGGTAAGATTTCGCCCCAAATATTCATTCTTCAATAATACTAGTATTGCAGAAAAAAGCCGTAATAGCTTAATGACTAGCACAATTGCATACCAAAAAAACCAAAGACTATATAGATTGGTTGGCAAAGACGAATACGTCTTTATTTTCTGATGAAACCAGAGTGTTGGTTTAGTTATTATTTTTGCATATGTAATTTAAATGACGGCTCGGTCTCGTTGAACGGATGGGAGAGTATCGATCGGATGAGCGACGTCTGGTCGGTCACCCCGAGTACCGGTGGCGAGACAAGGTTCAAGAGGACAAAAAGGGAAATCGCAAAGGACAGAAACAGGTGGCGTGTTCCTGTTTCGGAGGCCAAGACACGTTTTGGGTTTTACACGTGTGTCAAATGACTCACTTCGAACCCTAACCCCGAAGCATGGGTTGCTCGGCAGTATAGTAACTGATTGTGCGTTATTTTTACCGTGCAGAATTATAAATGCCATTAGTTACTCTCAAGAATCCTACTGTTAACACCAAGGGACGAGCTCGTCCATTGGTCCTTCGAGCCGGACTAAAAGACAAAATAGAATCTGAACAGACCTGCATGTGAGCCATCCATTGTAGTAGCAGCTCCCTCCTAAACTCGTCAGTGAAGGGGGTTATGTAACCAACTGCGCCTGTCAAGTAACGGAAAGACTAAAACCAGTTTTTGAAGTAAAACTACTTTAGAATAGTTGGGATTTGAAACTCGATGAAACGAAAAAGCGACACTAAAAAGAGATAAACACATAGATCCTTAGGACTAATCCTGCGAGAGAATGAGATTATTTTATATTTTTATTTTTAGATATTTAATAATTTAAACACTATACTCATACAGATTGCGGGCGCGATGCGATGGCCGGGAGAAGGCAAAGGGACGGAAAGAAGAAGCAAGGAAGGAATACTCACCTCGCCACCAGTCCGCCGCCACGTCCCCCGGGGGTTCACAATCTCACTAGGATTCCGGATCTTCTGATTAAATTCAATTGTAGCAGTTTATTTACTTTATTGTGTGTCCCAACAAATTTATACGCGTTACATAATTTGTATGCGGTGACAGCCGTGACAGTTCTGTCGAATGTCTTATTATGCGCGTTCTTCATTCAAAGTTTTATTTTATTCTTGATGGCGAGGATGGGGAGGAAGAATTTACAAGGAGGTGTTGGCTTGGCGCAACCACAGATAGTTGGAAATGTTTTGACGTTTTTCGTTAATACTTCAATTTTTTTGTGTTTTAAAAGATCAAAACTTTATTAGAGGAGCCTACAAACCTATACAAAATAGGCACTGAATACGTAATTTTAATTCTATCGGACGAGAATAACATATTCTACTAACTAAAATAATTTAAAAAAAAAGACTATAAAAAAAGAGCTACTTACAGGCACTGATTAAGATATCACCCAGGAGGTTAACGTTGGCAACACCAAGCTCTTTTATAGTTCTGATCCAACGCACGCGTTCGCTCGACAAACCGTTTAATAATCTGGAAATGTCACACAAACGTTTCTTGACTCGTCGTTAAAGAGTCTGTTTGTAAACTTCTTATATAAAAAATGAATGTTGGTCTGTAGGTCCTTTATAGAATCGTAAACTATACATTTGGTCATGTGATGATCTTTAGCAAAGTTGTTGTGCAAGAGCCAAAGAAGGTTTTAGAATTGGTTCACAATTGGACCCGGTAGGTGGCGCTGTGAAACTTTTCCGGGCAGTCGACGTCTGCCCGGATAGCTACTGTCAAAATAAAAATGTAAAAAAAAGGAGCGACGATTAGGATCAAGAAATTCCGAAAATGCAATATTAAGCATTTTGTCTGTATGTCTGTCTCGATGTTGATAAGGAGCAACCAACTACTTTTTTTAGGCTACCGCGAAAAAAATAAAACCGTTTCTTACGGCTACTCTCTGAAATGGCTGGACAATTACGACGGGACTTTCACTGGCAGATAGCTGATATGAAATATGAAAATGTATATATGTACTAGGCTCGCGACTTGGTTCGCATGGAAAGATTTTAACCGTCCCAAGGGAACTTTTTAATTTTTCGGGATAAAAAGTATCCTATATGTTGACCAGGGATATAAGCTACCACCGTACAAAATTTAATTTAAATCGGTCCAGTCGTTTCGGAGATTAGCCGGTACAAACAGACAGACAAGCAAATAAACAAAGAAACAAAAAAATGAAAAAAAATCTAAATTAGTTCCATTTAACTTTTTACATCTCCCTGACTCGGTTAAAATAAATGAAAAAAGGAGGTGAGGCGCAGTATTAAAAAAAATAGATGTTTGCAACCTATTGGCTCGATCCATCCTCGCCAAGCACTGATTGATGTCCTCCTCCATCTTCCTCCTTTCGTCTCCTTTTCTTGCAGGTATGCGTTCAGTTTCGCAATGCCTTCCAGTAGCGCTTGCATTTTCGCTTTCGCGTTTGCCAATACCCTGTCAAAAAGATTAACAATTGTACATACATACATAACTTCACGCCAGGTCCTTGCGGGGTAGGCACGAACAGCAGAGCGCCATTCATTAACAATTGTTACAGTGGTAAAAAGTGTTTGCGATTAACACAACCATTTATCATTACTGTAGCTGCAGCAAATAAATCAAGAAGAATATTTTAAAATCAAAAAGTAGCGGCACGCGGACGATAGTAGGCAACTAGACACATGTGTCGTGGTGCGACGCGGACCGAAGACTGTTTCGGGGTGCGCGGGCGACAATCGACGTGAGACTACACCCGCACTCCGCCAAACCCCCCCTAACGCGGGTCTTACGCCAGTGATGCCAGGTGCACTGTAATTACAGTAGATTTACTGTAATTTTACTGCTTTTGCTGTACACTGTATTCCAGCTATACAGTATACAGTAAACAGCGAAAAACGTAGTTTCTTTTAATATTAACCATCAAAAAAAAGTAGATTCAACATTCACTGCGTGAAATGAACCGCACTGTGTTCTACTTCAAGTAAGTATTACATCTTGGGCCGGGGAATTCCCACAGTACGGGGAACAGATTATAGTTGACTATTATTTGAGAAAATTGAGATGTTTATTTTCTCAAATAATAGTCTTTGTTTACTGTAAGCTACTCTTATAATGTTGCCGATAATAGCAGGTAAGTTTATAAGTTCATTTGGAAATATCCTAACAATGTAGCCAACATTGTTGGGATTAATTGTAGTATAATTAGTATTGCTTTAAAATAATTATATAATTACGTTCGTAATACCGAAGTAAGAAAGAGAGTTGGTCTGAAAGAGAGTGTCGGGGTGAAGGTAAGGAAAGGAATGCTCCGGTGGTTCGGGCATGTGGAAAGAATGTATGATGCAAGAATGACTAAACAGATATACAATGCAAAAGTGGATGGATGCAGAAGTCGCGGAAGGCCACGACGCACCTTCCATGATCAAATTGATCATGTGTTAGCAGAAGGTGATGTTAGGAGCCTTAAGAACAGACGAGCGTGCATGACAAGAGCTATGAATGTCAAACAAGCAAGTGAGGTGTGTAAGAATGGGCCTGTGTGGCGCTCTGTTGTTCGTGCCTACCCCGCAAGGGACCTGGCGTGAAGTTATGTATGTAGTTTTAAAAAGCAGAAAGTGATGTCAGGAGTCAAATGAAAAAATGATGAAGACTTTTACGGACAAAATATATAAAAATGAACCCTTACTTTAAGTGACAGTGATACAGACATTGCTTGACAAATTATATGTAAATTACAATAGATATTATTAAATACATTAATAATTCCAATAAAAGTGTGTTTTTTTCCACTGAAAAAACACTGTAATGAGTTTTATGATTTACTGTATTTTCCTACCGATCTACTGTAATCTTACATGCAAAACACTGTAATTTTGTTAATCCAACCTGGCAACACTGTCTACGCGCACCTTCTGCTGCCCGTCTTCGCCATTAATTTAAAAACTATATAAATATTATATTTCATTTATTGTTGAAATTAGTTCTGAAGTTTTACAACCTCAATCTTTTACAAGACTATTCAATCATGTTCAAAAGTTAAAGGACACGACATAAATGAGTTTGTCTACTGACTTCGTTAAGTCAATAAGGAACACTTGTGGCTGTTAAGCATCTGACTAATGGTATACCCACACGATTATGCACAGTCGCGGTATGAAAAGATTCGCCCGTATTCTAATTAATTCATTTAACGTTTCGCGAGCACGTCCTACCTTTTCAAGTTAAGCCAGAGAACAGACTATTCCACACCAAAATAATTATGTTGACAATAAAATTTAGAATTACTTAGATCAAAGTTGTTTGATTTTCTATCTTGTCTAAAAAGATGGTTTAGAGATGTAAAACCTTTTGTTGATTTTAATATTAATTTAAGATTCACGTAGTGATTATATCCTCTTTTACCATTATGTGGTAGAATGTACTGTACATTTACAATTGTATAAGCTACATTCTTGCAAAGAAAGATATTTATTGAAAATATATAGCAATTAAGGTTTAAGTCACCTTCGACGGCGGCTAGCTCCCTGGTGGCCCTCTCGAGCGCCTCCTTCTTGGGGGCCACCGCCTTGTTCACGTGGTAGAACTTGTACATGGCGTGGACCCACATGCACAGGGACATGCACGCCTTCGACACCTACACGATACAGATAATAGCCACAAACGTCCCGCTGCCGGTCATGCATTTAGTCTATCCTATATGTTGACCAGGGATATAAGCTATCGCCACACAACCATTTCATTTAAATCGGTCCAGTCGTTTCGGAGATCCGCCCGTACAAACAGAGAAACAAAAAAAATTGGGAAATCTCTAATTTACTTCTATTTCACTTCTTACAACCCCCTGAGTCGGTTTTTTGCATATTTTTTTCATTTTACAGAAATCCGACCTACCCACTACCTACAGTATTATTATATAATATAATATGCACTATGCACATTAATGGTCGGTTCCTATATCTTATTATTAATTCACTTGCCTTACCATCGGTTCAATTTTGATATTACTGGTATAGAGCTTATGTCAAATTTTGACCGATAGTAAGGCAAATGAACTTTCAGCTAGATATAGAAACCGGCCATAAGCCAGTAAACTACCCAAGTATATTACTGTTTGTGTAAATGACAAGTCTTAGCCGGCCGAACTCGCTGGAACGCAGAGTATCTGGGTTCAATTAACAACATAGTAAATTTAATAAACGAGCTTTCCGTTATTTCTATGGTCTGGGTGTCTGGGATCGGCCCCAGAGCGGTCCATTGTATATTTCCCATAACACAAGCGTAACTTGCTTATCTTGCATAGGCCCGCCCACACTGATAGATGCAAGTAAGCAATATGTGAGTGAAGAATGTGTACTTTATGTATAGTCGTAGTATGAAAATGTTCGCCAGTTCAAATGGATTCATTTAAGATTTCGCGAGCACATATTACTTTTTAAACTAAAATTAAAACTGTTTGATAAAAAAAATTAAAATTACTTCGATCAAAGTTGATTGATTTTATATTTTTTTTAAAGATTGTATACACATGTAAGACCTTATTTATTATTGGTTTAAATATTTATGATAAGCGTAATGATTATATCATTTTTGCTTCTTATTGTTAATCGCAGCATCTGCCATTATCAACATTGCAATTTTATTTTTCAATGTTTTTATATTTTATAAACGTAACATTTATTAAAATGTTGGCACTATTGTTTTTTTTGTACTCGTGTAAGCAAAAATAGACTAAGGTGACGAACGTTTTCATTCCGCGACTGTACTCAGAAAATTGGGAATCGCACAAGAGGATACGACACCTCCCAAATAGAAATGCACAAACCTTCTGAATCTTCATGGGCTCATAAGCAGGGTTCTGTATGAACCGTTTCAGCTTCTTGATCATGTCCTCGGTGATCGATTCCTTGTCGTACTTCATGAGGGAGTCCAGGAAGGCCGTCGGGTCAGTCAGCATCATGGAGCCTGGTTTCCAATAGTTCAGTATCTTCTCACCAAACGACGCGCCCGGTTCCTTCACACAAATTCAAAATCGCAAATTCCATGAGCTAATTCCTTAAATAGACAATTAATTTCAGTCGATCAATTCTGACGGGAATCAATAACTTCGAAACAAACGAACTGAAAAAACTTGTTTTTTAAAAAGTTTTTAAATACAAGCTTTTGAGATTCTGCATATCATGTAGCAGCAGAGTGCTAGCCAAGACAAGTGAAACGAGCCCAAACACGACGGGTCTATCTCGTTTAGTACTGGAGTTCCTATGGCCACCTTCCGACTCCATCATCAGATCAGCTCACGCAATATACATATGCGTGAAAAATTTCAGCTCAACCGGAACCCGGGAAGTTTGTCAAATTTAATCTGCAAGATTCCACCCGAACTTACATACAATACATACGGTACGTCCATTGCAAGTTAAATAAAAGGTTATAAAATGGTTTCGTATGTAACATTTTTAAATGCTTATGTATTATTTAATGGTGTTTCTTTAATCATGGAGTATTTTCAAGGAAAATACTGTTTTGTCGGTCAACATATGTGATACCTTCAACGATAATGAGGGTCTGTCGCCGTACACCTCAGCAACTGCATCTCAAATGGGAGAACTTGAAGAACTTGCGTAAACGCAGTACTCTAATACGATAGACGAGATTAAGGTAAAAAGTTAACTATTTTATTTTTTAAAGCAAGAGTTCAGCAGACAGGCAGACGGCCCACTACAAATGCGCTGCTGTTCTCTTAAAGGAGACTGGTAACTGGTCACTTAACCCGGAACACAATTCATGGTTGTTATGGCGGCATACTCTAGAGTTCTAGACCAGGGGTGGTAGCCAACCTGACGGGCAAATAACCTACCACCTCGCTGTGGCTTGTTTCGTCGCCTCTTATGACAGGCCGCCCGACCGCAGGAAATTATATTCTTTCTCCATTCCTGCACGGATAGAAATGAATATAGTAACTGGTCAAATTATTCATAGATGCAGTCCAGATAAAACATGGCGATGTCTTTGTTTCAGACCGGAGGTGGGCCACAAGGATATTTCCTTCCTGATGAAATCCTTGATCGGGTGGCATAGAGTATAAACTATTCTTGTGTATAAATAAATAACAGAAAAAGAGATAACCAAAAAAAATTCAAGAGAAATCATTTAAAAATATCACCTGTGAAACCTCTTTTTTAATAACACTGGTCCGAAGCAAAAATGGTCTGTACTTTTGACCACATCCATCTTTCTCATATATTTCGATGCGCCGAACCCAAATCTGGGATCAGTTTCGTCTTTACACCCTCAAATTTTGAATCTTGGGTCCGAATCAGGGCTCAGTTTGGTTCAACTGACCCCAGATTTGGATAAAACGCAAAAGTACAAACCACTTTTATATTGTGGATTGGTGTAATTAGGATATTTTTTTATGTCTCACTTCTACACAAATTAAAAGACAGAAATGAACAAGTCCTTTGATTCAATTATTAATCTTCCTCGAATTATACCCGACTATTCCTAGTAATATAAAATAAATATACCTCCACGATGCCCATAGGCATCGGTGATCACTTTCCATCAGAAGATATATGGGGGCTCGTTAGCCTATCCTCTGTTCCTTAGCTTCAAATATGATAAAATTACTATCATCAAAGTGTTGGGTTTTTTTTTAATAACTCTACGGACTCGAGTTCCGTACCCTTTTTTACAATTTAATTTCTAAATTTAATTTTTTAGAGTCTATACACGCTTACTGGTTTTTCTGGTTCTCGAGTGTGACATTAATTTAGTGATTGATTAAAATAAATTAATATAATAAGTTATTCGTAAGGTACACCACAACAAGTGTTGGGTATTATTTACCTTAATAGGTTTAATATCAAAGACGACGCAAAGTGATTCAATGACGAGTACGACGCCACCTGGTGGTTTCTTCATGGCTTTCACTTCAACAATATCGTTCCGGTTGAGTTCTTGCAATGCTTTCTCAGCCGCTCTCAATGCAGGCAACGCTTCGTCTGTTTGTTCAATAATTTTATCATCTCATTCAATTGTCTTACAATAATTGCGTGTAAAAGTCGTCTAATAATTTGATGTAAAGTCGTATATCAGTAATTAATCGTATAATAGAGGTTGTCTAGAATAGATCGCTATTTAACTATAAAACCGCCCTTTGTGCATAATTAGATACAGTATTAGTATTTAAGTTAATCTTTGTATTGGTGTACCATGAAGAGTTATTAATGTATCTATAATATTTTATGTAAAGTCCTACAACAATTTTGACATCGAAATTTTATTTTCTATAATATAAAATTAATCAATGAATTAATCACCATAACTTAACCTACATATATTTAATATAAACACATTTCCATTAGAACAATGGGCGGCCTTGTCGCTTATAGCGATCTCTTCCAGGCAACCCGGTGTCCAACGAGACATATACTAGAAAAATTAAATAATTTATTAAAATTAATTTAATCGTAATTACAGAAAAAACTGATTTTCAATATTGACTATGTCCATAGAACATACTCGAATATTTAAGATATCATTTGTGTTTCGTCTCTAAGATGTTTGTTCATCCATTGAAATTCGTTGTTCCCGAGTCTAACAGCTTTGCACGGTTTGTGTATTTAGCCAAAATCCAGTGTTCATGAATACACTTACTATGTAATCTGGGATTATAAATATAATCAATCATGTATGTTGTGCGTATTAGATATTTATGTATAATTATTTATGTACAGATATATTTAGGTATTTAAAAACTACTGTGTGTACTAGACTATGTTAATATTACCATATATACCATTTCCTTATTCATTTATGTAAATATTTAATATATGTATTTAACGTTCTTCTTATTTTTAGTAATAATTACAAATGTATATCTAATACTAATAATTAAATTACAGACTATATTTCTTATAAGGGTCTCAATATAATGTGTATATACTAAGAAAGAGGTAGGGACTGAAAATCAGTGCTGCGTCGAATTAACTTTCGGCGCAGCAATATACTGAGTGTCAGCCTCATTTCTCCAATTGTGGCATACGACTTTTAAAATGTAATGATGCTTTATTAACCTTGTATAGTGTGTGACGTTGACAAATAAGCGTTTCTTTCGTTCTAACAGGGGCCGGGTTTTTGTACTGACATGATCAAATCATTTCGTTTATTATTTATTATGCAAGTTAATAACGCTTCTGTCATGAAATTATAGAAACTAGACAAAGAAAAATCGTTTCACTCGCCAAGATCTCTCTGTGCGTCTTCCGCCATAGCCGTAGTTTCGGCGGCCATTTTCTCGGCTATAGCTTGCTCATGCTCCACTTTGATACGAGCCTCTTCGGCTATAGCCTGAAAATTAACAAATATTTTAAAGTTTTTTACCACTTTTTTAGTGTGCGAGGTTTAGGTTCACAATCAGACTCAGTAGGTAGGTGGTGCTGTAAGGGATTTTCAAAATTTTGTCAGTCAGAACCTTCATCTTTTTTGGTGCGCACTGTCGAAGAGTGGAATAATTTGCCGGAGTCTGTTTTTCCTGACGAATACAAACTTGAAGTCTCCAGTGAGTAGGTATCTTCTAGATAAAAATGAATTCAATCCGAAACCAAAAAATAACCATAGTCTACTCTAAAATTATACCGCCCCTCCACGCGGCCGTAACGCTTTTTCGTGACGGAAAAATTCCCAATAGTGGGGTATTAGTCTATATCGAGGCCTTCATAACAAATAGGCGTACAGACAAAAGTGCAGTTTTACTAGCTGAAATTTGGAATACCCTTCTATTTATGTACACTTGCATACTGGTAAAAAGTTCTAAACTGTAACATACATAAATTTTAGTAAACAATAACAAAACAGCATTTTTGCATATACGCCCATTTGTTATGAAGCCATAGATATTAGGGTGCTTTTTTTTCAACTATTTTTTTTCGGTTCCATCGTGAATTTTTTTTGCAAGTACCCAAAAAAAAATACCCTGAAAGTTTGGGCCCTTAATATTAATATTAATATTAAGACCTCGACCCAGGAGTTTGAAGATTTCCCCTTAAAAAAACACAGAAACTTTGGCTTTTTCATGTTTAAATTTCTATAGCTCAGTGGCATTTCATAGCATCGCTTTGACTATGGACGGGTTTTTTTTAGAATTGAATGCTCTACAAAAGTGTCCATTGCGGCCAAGTCGTAACTCGAACCGAGTCGAAATCGAAAAAATATATTTTTTATAATTTGACTTGATTTTCGATAAAAATTTTAAATTACAAAAACTTTATTATTAAATATCTCCGGAAATATTGATTTTAGCGACTTGGTGCTTAGGACCTTTTTTTAGGAAATTAAATTTCCTTCAGGTTTGTTGTTTGCATTTTTTTTTGTAGCTCTTGTTATTCACGAGATAACTGCGAAAAAACGCGAATTTCATGGAAAAATCAAGTTTAGAGGCCTGTACTACCTCGCTGGTAAGTTTCATTTCAAAAATATGAACCAACCGTGTCGATGGCGATTTGTTCAATGACCTTCTTGGTCTCCTCGGCAGCCCTCTCCATGAGCGGCTTCAGCTCGGCCAGTTCGATTTGCAGCTGCTTCACCTCGACCTCAGTTTGGTTGAGTTTATTTAAACCTAATAAAGTTGGTGAAGCCTACAATAAATATTGAAATACCCTAGAGGATATTTTTATAGTAAGAGAGAGAGAACGAAAGAGAGAGAGCGAGAGAGATCACGTTCTGTGGACAATCATTATAAGAATGTGGATGTTAAGTAAGTCGCTTCACTGACAATTTAGAACTTACCTAAATGATTTTTGTAAGTAACTTTTATTCATGTTCTTTAGTATTTAATCTTTACATATAAATAAAATTGTTTGTTTGTAATATTGAAAGAACCTCTTTTTACTACATGCACATGAATATATATACAGTACATACACCAAAATAACATTTGGTACAATTTTTGTCTGTCTGTTTGTTCCGGCTAATGTCTGAAATGGCTGGACCGATTTTGACGGGATTTTTATTGGCAGGTAGCTGATGTAATAAGAAGTAACTTAGGCTACTTTTATTTTAGAAAAATTCTTTTATTTTAGTTATGATTTTGGTGATTTTCAATCACCACGCGGGAGAGACCGCGAGGCTCAGCTAGTTTGTTACATAAATTTACTTATTAAGGTCTCTGGAAGGAACTAGCACCTAAGATACAGGCTTGGCCTAGTCTAGATGTTAGTATCCAAACAGTCTTTTAGTTTTAAGGCGATATTTGTACGTATTTTTAGTGACAATAAAAGTCTTTTTATTATTTACTAGGATATCCTCCCGCGACTTCGTCTAGGCTTGACTTGAAATTCCCGCAGGATTCCCGGTACACGAAGTACGCATCATTTAAAAAAAGTAAGCATCTTTTTAGTGAAAACTGTGTCGGAAAAAGCTAATTTTTATGCACCCGAATATCTAAGAATCACTCCCGGAATATTCCCGCTTGATTCCCAGGATAAAAATAATCCATATTTTATTACATATTTACTATCAATCAGTCCAAAATTCGTATTGGATTTTAATTTTTTTTCGGTTTGGCCATTTTAATAATTCCCAGAAAAACTCCCACGGGATTCCCGGGATAAAGTAGCACAGATTTTAAGTCTAAGAGTTTTCTGTTGATCAGCGAAAACCGCAACAAAATCGATTCCGTAGTTTTACGCGAATTTACTGAACGCGCTCAAAATTTTGAGAGTGTATGGACTAAACTGACCTTAGATTCGGATTTCGAGGGCAACTGGACCAAACTGACCCCAGATTCGGATTTCGAGGGCGCTTGACCAAACTGACCAACTGATAGTCTGGTCCAAAGTACAGACCATGTTTTGATTTTTGAGGGCCCGTGTAATTTACCTGTCTTAAGAGCGTTAGACTCCTTCAATATAGCCATCTGTTTCTTCTTGAACATATCAGCGTAGGCCCCGAGCATCTCCATGTACGACATGGGAGTAACGTAGTTCAAGCGATTTAATTGCGCGAGGAATTTCGCACTTGCCTCCACGACGGTTTGGTGGGCGAAGCAACACACAGACTGCATAGATAAAAACAATAATATACAATCAGAGGGCCCAAAGAGGTCATTTTTGCAGATTCTTATGAAAACAAAACAGGTATCAACATAAAGTGGAAATTAGTCCCATGTCTCGAACTACCAGTATATCTAGACACGTGTCAATTTCACTAAGCGATTCCCCAAAGGCGACCGCTTTAGGCCCTCGGAGGTCAAAGTGACCATTTTCGATATCATTAATATAGATGAAATTAATATTAAGTTATTCTGTTATAATTATCTTGAATTTATGCCATTCATGTAATGGTCTCATTTAATTCCATTCGAAGCTCAATAGATGGCGTTGTACCGTTCCACTGAAATTCTACAACACGCTGACGTGTTCTAATTTCGTCTAAGGGGTACCTCACTCTGAGTTAGCCATAGCATACTTACCTGGCGTAGGGGACACCGTGATCAAGAAGGCGGTTCCCCCAGGGCGAGGCCCTCCCATTGCACTACGGTTGGGTTGACCCCTGCGATTATCCCTAATGTGGATAACTCGGACGCGTAATTTTTGGTAGTGGGGACTGCGTACGCGCTGTCCCCTTCATAAATATTTATTTAGTTAATATTAAGATTCAGAAGGCATAAGTTCAATAACTTGAATGATTAATATATGTATGTATAAGCCGATATTAGACAGGTCATTTTCGTCTTTCAAATTAAATAAATGACGAATCAACCAAAGGGATTCGTATAAATGACTCATTCAAAGTCATTCCGCCGTAGCCTATCAACTCAATTGAATTATTTGTTTGATCCGTCTAGTTTCAGCCATAGAATACTGGTTGATTCATCGAAATTGAAAGACGGAAATGAAAAGTCTAAGGTCGGATTAACAGATGTTTTTCAATATTAATTAATTACTAATAATCCTCTAGTAATAATCTGTTGTGTATATATCGTTTATAGACCAACTAGCGACCCGCCCCGGCTTCGCACGGGCATCACTACATAGAAACCTCTAAAATTGGCAATGTTGTCTTAGTATATGATGCATGTATTATACATATAAACCTTCCTCTTGAATCACTCTATCTATTGGAAAAAACCACATCAAAATTCGTTGGGTAGTTTTAAAGATTTAAGCGCACATAGGGATATAGGGACAGAAAAGGCGACTTTGTTTTATACTATGTAGTGATGCCTAAATAAAGCCTTTAAAAATGGTAAAAAGTGAAGAAAAAATTGAAGAATGAAACCCATTAGAAAATGAAGAGAATATAACAAAAATGAGAATCAAGATAATTTACGGGAGATCTGAGGTCGGGAATTGGAGTGTTCAGTGTTTAAGGGTAAAAAACGGTTTAACTCGATTTCCGGCAAAACTACAAGTCCTATGGAAAAAAGTTAAATGGCAAAGTTGTAGGTAACAAAAAGATCTACAACTTTTGTATTTACACTTTTTTCGTAACCTCAAGATTTATGTGAACAATTCAAATAAAGTTTTTGGTTTGTCAATAATATTTTAACACAAACTAATGTATTACTTAGTATTATATTTTCTTACATTTTCCCGAGCTGTAGGTATACATAATAAAACTACGTTTTGACGGTTTTAAGCGCGGTAATTTATTTGATTTTGGTTATTCCGAAGTTTCGACCGCTTTCCAGTTGCCGTGACCATAAAAGACCATAACCAAAATCCAATAAATTACCGCGCTTAAAGCCGTTAAAACGTAGTTTTAATATATCAGTGTCACCCTTATAGGTGACCATGGGTTTTAACTGTAAATCTGTCTTAAAGCCCTGGTTGCCAAGCCCTACACCCAAAAAAACGAACTTTAGATTGAGGGTCTGGCCTAAATAGGCATGTGTAAATACACCTTCTGAATAAGTAATCTCTGACCTATAACTATCTGAGGAGTCCGTTGCGCTACATCACCTTCGGAGAGCAATTATTGATTATCCACTTACCACCATGGACTCGATGATCTCGTCCGTGGTATTCAATTCAGGCATGTTTTGGAAGAAGTGGTTGGCGACGGACTCGAGGGCCGTCTTCGGCCATTCGCTGAACCAATCGATCGTGCAGCAGTTCACCAGCGACGGGAATTGGCGGAGCCTAGCGCGGAACACCTTCGTAGGGAAATCATAAGAAACAAGTAAGAAAGAAGAAGAAAAAGAGAGCAAGTGAGGTGTAAGAATAAGCCTGAATGACGCTCTGTTGTTCGTGCCTACCCCGCAAGGGACCTGGCGTAAAGTTATGTATGAATGTATGTATTTAAGTTGGAAAGAAAGATTTATTGATTTAAAAATAATAGTTTAAAAAAACTAAAAAACACGCTTTCATAAAAAATCCAACTAAAAAACAGAACAGACGCCATTCGTCAGAAACCAAACTTATTTCAATTCAAATTCATTCTGTTTTTTTAGTTGGATATTTTATGAAAGCGTGTTTTTTTTTAACTATTATTTATGTTTCATTTTTTAGTTGATTTTTTAAATGTTTTTAAATACAAGCTTTTGAGATCCTGCGTATCATGCAGTAGCAGAGTACTAGCCAAGACAAGTAAAACGAGCCCAAACACGACGGGTCTATCTTGTTTAGTACAGGAGTTTCTGTGGCCACTTTCCGACTCCATCATCAGATCAGCTCCATGGTACTATATTATTGCATTGTCATCGACCTTTGACAGATGTGCAAAGTTTTAATTAAATCTGATTGTTCAAAGTAGGACAGAATCGAGCTCAAAGGGGTCGGTTACAAACATACATACATACAGGTGAAGCTAATAAAAGCGTGTTAAAAACACATAATACATTGTCAATTTCCTAGAATGAGCTTGTAATTATAATCCGCAACACCTGGCTAACGATGCAACCTGCAAGCGGCCATGAACGAATACAATAGAACAATAGGCCGTTCTCTACAATATCTTAGAAACGTATGCCAATAAATAAGTGAATAAAAGAAGACGATCATAAAAGGATTACAATTAGTTCAAATGCCGACAGGTAATAAAATGTGCTTTTACAAATCTGTACGTGGAATTTGTCTTTGTCAGGGCCTGAGTTATAACAATTTTAAAGATTGGATGATGTGATGTTATTTGACGCCTGTTTTTTTAATGTAAATGTTAGAACTTATTATAGGACTAGCTTCTGTCCGCAACTTCGTTTGAGTGGAATGGTTGTAAAAAAGTAAGTAAATTGTTTATAGCCTATATAACCTTCCACATTAAATGAGCTATCTAACACTGAAAAAAATGACAAATCAAACCAGAAGTTTCTGAGATTAGCGCGTACAAGCAAACAAACTTATCAGCTTTATATATTTATATACATAAAATAAAACTCTCACTGACACCACACCCTGTCAAAATATCCGCTTCTATTATGTTATGTTGCAGAGAAATTACTTTCAGTCTGTTATAAGCTGTTTAAGTAATTAAAGCTTTTTAACTATCCCGCGGGAAACAAACAAACAACCACATTTATCGGGATCATAAGTATCCTATATGTTGACCAGGGATATCACCATACAAAATTTCATTTAAATCGGTCCAGTCGTTTCGCAGATTAGCCAGTACAAACAGATAAATAGAGAAACAAAAAAATTGAAAAAATCTAAATAGTTCTATTTCACTTCTTACATCCCCCTGTTGCGGAGACAGGATAAAATAAAAGCGTAGAAATTTCAAGAGACTGTTCTTTCTTGTATTCGAAGGATGTGAATTAATTTTTGTGTCGGTGGATATGAAAAATGTTCCGATAATATTAAGCGCCTGTTAAACGACATGTATTCAAAATTGCTGTTGCCAATTTACCAGGCGTTTCTTAACACCCCCTGACACGGTTTTTAGCATATTTTTTCATTGTACAGAAATCTGACCTCTACAATTTTATTATATGTGTAGATTTTATTATTTTTTATTTATTTACCTTCTTTATCAAATAGTATGCTGTGTATAATATCGTTAAATTTATTATACAAGTATGTATGATTGTATATGAACTTCATGTTATAAATATTTGTAAATTTATTGAACCACTTGTCCTTACTACCACAATAATATAATTATTTATTAATAATAATGTATAGTTTGCCATGACGTCGCTCTGGGTCCAAGCGGAAGGTCAGCGTTGGTCTAAATGATCGATATTTTTGCTAAGCATGATCCAATTTTTAGGACTTAACGTGTATATATATTTTTGTATGCATAGATGTGTCTGTATATCGTTAAAAATTAAATTTCTTGCGACGCCCCCTAAAAAGCTTCCTTTTAATGAAAAAACACTGGGATTTCTTTTATAATTTTTTCAAGTCAAGACATCACGTGCCTCAAGACGATTCAAGTTAAAACTAAAAATATAAGAAAAATTGAAAGATAAGCTTGAATCACGAAGAATTTTAAACTTTTTCTGAAACTAAAATTTGAAATTCATCACTGAGAATGATAATACGGGAGGTATTTCATTGTTAAAACTTTTCCAATCTTAAAATAATTATTACTTCTAAGTATGAAGAAGTTTCCTGAAAAAACATGATATTACCCAAAAATTAACTTGAATCGTCTTGAGGCACGTGTTGTCTTGACTTGAAAAAATTATTAAAAAAATCCCAGTGTTTTTTCATTAAAAGGAAGCTTTTTAGGGGGCGTCGCAAGAGATTAAATTTTTAACGAACATCCTAGTATATATCTCACCTCGCCAATAGGGCTCATAACAACCACCACATGGAGGTTACTCCTGACTCGTCTCTGGTAGCAGGCAAACAGGTTGGTCTTCGTGGCCGTCAAGTTCATCTCCATAACGGCGTGACGGACAGACATGTAGATCCTGTCGAGGTCCTCCGCTTCGTATATGTTGGGCACGTCGCCCGAACTCAGGATGTTGTTCAGGTCTTCGAGGAACGACTCCATTTTTATCTGAAACCCATCCGAAATAAAATTAAATATCCGGATATCCGCCACTAGACCGCAGAGCATGTTGGAAAAATCTTATAAATTAATAGATAGTGTCATTTATCCGATATTTTTATTGAAGTAAATCAATTTTAAATGACGATTCTACACTAAAGATTATTTGCGTTTTAACCGACTCAAAAAAGGGAGGAGGTTCTCAATTCATCGGAATATATTTCTTTTTTTAACTTTTTTTATGTATGTTCACCGATTACTCCGAGATTTATGATCCGATTTACGTGATTCTTTTTTTGTTCGACGCGGAATAGCTGCCATTTGGTCCCCTAAAAATTTGACATTGACCCGGTACTTTTAATTTTATGAACATTTTTTACGAAAAAAAATCCATTTCTCGCGGCACCTTTCGTAGGCATACCCATAGCTAGACACTAAAAAGTAACAAATAAATAAAAAAACTTCGTAAACTAAAAAGTATAAAAATAACTTATTTCTAAAACTATTACTATTAATATATATTATCTATCTAAAACATCTTGAAGTCGGTGCAAAGTAAAACATAATAAAAATTACTATATTTTGAAAATTACCGACTTTAAGATGATTAAGATAATATATTAACAATAATATATCATAATTAAATTAAATTAAAATAAATTGTTTTATACTTTTTGACGTCGGTTTTTTTAAAGTTATTATTTTTATTTGACATAGTAGTATAGTATAAGCAGGGTTCACAACAGAGCTGAACAGTCTATGGCCCTACCTGAGCGTCAGAGAATAAGAAGACAGTCCCCCTGTTATCGGCGCCCGCTTTCATCATGGTCTGTTTGAGGTCATCCCTCCATTCGGTCTGTCCGTAGGCTTTGGTGATTTCAATCTGGACACACGTCAGCTCCGCCATATTGGCCGCGAGGCGGGACAGAGATTGCCGTCCTGACGAAAATAGTTAAAGTAAGAAAAAAAAAATATTTGTAATAATAGCGAAGTATTTACATTGCTAATGTGTATTGAAAATAACATATTTTGAGAATTCGTACCACGCGTTTTCCGCAAACAATGTTGCAAAGTCGCATTGATACAGAATGCCCCCAGAAAGGGTACAGTCTGATAGCTACTCGGATGCCACACAACACCGTGGCAACTGATGATTCAATATACTATGTGAAATGTTGTGGATTTATTAGAGGCAAAGATTAACATTTATTTAGAAATATGATAATGAGCACACACATTTTACTTTGTACCTAGTATATTCAATAATCATGATAATTAGGCAAGAAAGTGAACAAAGATATAGACATAAAGTAAATGATCTGAAAATCTAAAAATTTGTATTTAACTATTTCAACAAAATAATTAAAATGAGTTAGTACTATATTGCTACCGCAAGACTCGAATTAAAACGCCGTTAGAATTAATATACAATTTATTACAACTATACAAATACGTATAACACAGGTACAAAAATAACCGAACACAATAAGTCCAAAACATAATGCAGAAGATCGTAATTCAATAACACGCGCAAAGACCGTCACGAAATAGATTACCGAATGTACACAAGTCTTGCTTTGCTTGTGGTTATCGCTGCCTGATCTCTCAATTGGGGCATTGCTTTATACTGCAGAAATACAATATGTCTGCCCAACCGCATGGACCGAGTTTCTTAGAATTAGTTTGTATTTGAAATCGGAGACACTTGGCAGTGATCACAATACAAGAATAGGCCGTAAAAGGTTACAATACACAATGGGCTGCTTTTTTTAAATTATATTATTGTATAATTTAAAACACAAAGTAAACAAAAGAAGTCCAAATGCCGAAAGGTAATAAATGTGTTTCTAGAGGTTTGCAGGTGTGAATTCGTCTTTGCCGGCGTCTAGAACGTAACAATATGTTACGTATACCACCATCGCCATTATCATCTCAATTTATTCCTGGGGTTTTCTGAAAGAGATCGTTTTTTAGCGACAAGACCGCCCTTTGTACATAACTAGATATAATTTTAGGATTTATTTTAATAGGATAATTGTCTAACCCGATCCTCCCATTCCGAGTAAGAGTGCGTTGGCCATTGGTTGGCGCATAATCCTCGCGACCCTACAAAGGTGGGCCACCGCATCATCAAACAGCACCAGGTCCAGGGGCGCAGTTGTGGACAGGTTGTACTCCACCAGGTAGTGTGCTAATACTTCGTCCAACTGGCACAAACCACAGAGTGTTACCATTCAATCATTCACATAGTTATCGCTCATTCGTTCTATATTGACTGATTAATAAAGATTGTGCATTCTTGCTGTAACGGACAAAGTCCAATAGTGCGACGGAGAATATTAAAACAAGGTTTTAAGAGTTTGAAAGTTAGCCTTTGATTACTTTTAGAGAAAAGGAAATGCAGAGCACGTATAGTGCGGTCGGTGGTCGTGGGCAACTGGCTCGGGTTAATCACGAATGAAGTTCATGCATTCGATCATTCTCTCTAGGCAATCAATTTGTTATTTTTTTTAAAGAGAACACAGGTTAATACTGAAATATTTACATTATTTATATGTATTTAAATTATATATTTGTCGGAGAACGGCCTCGTTCTCACGACATCTTTAGTTATTGCAGGTTTAGTGGGCGTCATCAGGGTAAAATGCTAGCATAAAACACGATAGCCACGGTTTATACACTTTTAATTTAGATTTAAAAGACATTTTAACATAGTTTAGACCGAGCAGCGGGTTCAGGGCACCGCTCATACTTCCAAGCTTCTACTTTCTTTAATATTCTCAAAGGTCCAACTCGACCTGTTGCCACCAACCAAATGTGCCACAAAAACTCCTCAGTCTACCCAAGTAGATACTACTTAAAGTATAGAGGGCGTCTGACCCCGCTCCGCCATATGCTCTGCTCTGATTGGTCGCTTATTAAATTACAATATTCATAACTTTTATTAGGTTAGAACGATCTTTAAGTTATAGAAACATTTAACAAATTAAATTAAGAAGTTTAGAAGTAATTAAAATGTAAACAAATGATATTGTGCGTTATACATCCAGTCAACAATACATCCAATAATTATAGCTTCCCTCCGACATATTTATATGTATTTAAATTTAATATTATATTAATTGTATTTAATTTTAGATGCAACACCGAGTGGGCCGTTCATCGAACGTATTCTATCGTCAACACTTGCATTGCATTGCAAACCGCGCTTCTGTTACGGTTAAAGTGTTTACATACATTAGAGAACTATAAAACCATAAATGAATCTTTAAAAGCCATATTCTGCTGTATAAAAATTATCACATATGCTCGCTGTCTCACAGAAACTTTTGGAGCAAAGTATCCTATATGTTGGCCAGGGATATAAGCTACCAACATACAAAATTTCATTTAAATCGGCCCAGTCGTTTCGGAGATCAGCCGGTACAAGCAGACAGAGAAACAAAAAAGTTGAAAAAAATGTAGTTCTATTTCACTTCTTACATCTCCCTGGCTCGATTTTTAGCATTTTTTCGACCTCGACAATTTTATTATATGAATAGATTATATTTCTATGTAAAATTAACACCAATCTCTTTGACATACCTCTTCCTGATCAGTGATCTCGACATACTTCCTGTCGTCGGCGCCGATGTCCATGAAGTCGCCGAACAGCATGAGCCGTCCACCGATAACTTCGCTCGACTTCTTGCCGAATTCAGTGCGTAATTTCTTATTTAATAAACTGTAACATATAGTACAGTGGTGTAGTGGCTTTAAAGCATTCGCCACCTGTACCATTGCTGGCCCCCTCACGATTTATTCAAAATATAATAATAGTGTAAAACAAATAACGACATAGACTATGTTTTCGGGTAAAATCAACAAATTTCGTCAACTTATTAGAAAGTAGTTTCTATTAATCATCCAACAATAAATTATTGTACACACTCGCCCACACACACGCACACACACGTTCACACGTAAAAAATATATTAACACAACTATAATAAAAAATAATTAGTCTTGAAAAAAATATATAATTCCTGCATGATATGGCAACCTATAATAAGACTTCTTAGACTAAGAAAACATAGTGTAATATAAACAGATTTATGTATTAGTGTAATACTCGTTGGTTGTCCTTAATAAATTTTAAAATATACTTCAAAAATAATTTTAAATAACAAAAGAAAGAATGAAATAATTTATCTGCTACGAAAGCAATACAATGATACAGAAATATTTATACATACATTTTTTATGACATTATATATATTTAACACCGCATTTCCTACAAATGAGGTCGGCAACTCAGCTTCATGCTGTGTTGTAGTTTCCTCCAGCACAGCGCTGATTTTCAGTGCCGACCCCACCTCATTTATTAAAAAAATATGTGACCCAACACCACAGTAAATATACACAAGCAACAGGAAATATAATAAGACAGAGTAACACAGTATATGAAACATAAAAACATTGTAAGGCTATATAATTTTGTATTATTTATTATTAATGTAAGACTACAAAAAAAACAGATTTAATGTTTTGTGTTATTGCGCTAGGCTGTTGTAATTATACTGGCAACACTACTAGCCAGCACTCCTTGGTTATGCCTTTAGATTGTATAGTTACGTGTATGGTTTTCTTCAAACTAAACGCATATATCAAGTTCAAATTAAGTTTTAATACATCATACTTTGAATAATATAATAGAGTGCTAACCATTGAGGGGGTGTCAACGATGATATAGTTTACCCTACATTATTTGAAAAATCGCAAATTCCTTAGGATACTATAAAGAACATTATTTTTGAACGTTACAAAAATTTAAAAAAAACATAATAAAATATGCTGTAAACTTTGACCGATCTCAGCATCTGCTCTTGCATGCTACTATAATCATACTATTTTTAGACTTGATTTTGTTTGTATCAAGTAATATCTTGAACTACAGTACCGATTTCGAAAATTCTTTCACCAACAGAAATCTATATCATTCCTGATTGACATAAGCTATATTTGAATGTGATTTTTTTTGACGCCCAGCAAAGTGAGCACAGGTCAGCTAGTATCTAATATACTGTTACGAGTACGGGACTCGAATTAGAATGCCGTTGGAATTACTATAGAATTTATTAGAACTATACAAACACGCATAACACAGGTACAAATATAACTGGACGTAACCAGTACAAACTGCACGATTCAATAACACGCGCAAAGTTCGTCACGATATAGCTTATCGAATGTACCCACGTCTTGCTCGTATCGTAATCGTCGCTAGACTGCCTCACCCATCCGTTCGGGCATTGTTTTATACTAAACGATACAATATGTCTTGACACAATGCTCGCCGCATAACAATAGAATCTAAAAATCACACCTGGTTAATGATCATCATAAACGATTACAATACACAATAGGATGTGTTTTTCCAATTACACATTTTAAACACAAATAAAACAAAAGAAGTCCAAATGCCGAAAGGTAATAAACTGCAGGTGTGCATTATTTTTTCTTTTTCGGCATTTTGTCGTAACAATATACATACTTGACAAACCACTGTCTGTCTTCGGCGTTAACGAGCCGATCCTGGTAAACGCGCTGGTGTTCGTGGTACCAGAGCCTTATCACATCATCTTCATCCTGTATCACAAGTATCCAACTAGATTAAAGTAAGCAGACAAGGAGACGGTCCACCTGATGGAAAGTAGTCACTTACCAACGTTACTTTAAAGTAATCTATAATATTATAAAATTCTTAACATTCTGTACATTGGAGCTATTTAAAAAAAACCCGACTGGAAAAGATTATATAAATGACGGAGAACACGGTGCATTTTTTTATCTATTTGTTTGGGATTCACGTAAAAACTATTGGGCCGATTTCGATACGGCTTTCACTGGTCACCAGCAAATTCTTAGACATAAAAACTTGGGAATCCCGCGGGAATTTTTCTGGGAATGATTTGAATAAAATCTAATTACAATGTGATTTTTTCACTAATTGATATCAAATTTTATGTAATAATAAACTGTGTGATTTATGAATCCTAGAAATCTCACGGAATTTCAATTCAAGCGTGGCCAAAGTCGCGGGCATATCCTAGTAATTGAATACAAAAACAAGATCGGTTTAATCCACCATACACATTTAAGAATTTAATGGCGACCAACGTAACTTTAGTCAAATTGTGTTAGTCAAAAAACGTAAAAAAGCGTGTAAACAAAAACATCACTAATCCCAAAAACTACTTTTACATATTTTTAAATAAAAATTTTTTCGTTAAGCAGTAATCAAATTCTGCCACCTGGATATATTTTCTAAAATTTCCAACATAATTAGAGAAAAAAACACCCAAAAAAAATCACACTGTCAAGTTTGTTTTTACTGCGTGTGAAGGCACCGCTATATTTACAATTCATCCATTGCTAAATAAAATAAATCTTTAGACAATCTGACCTTGATAGCCTTCGGGTCCATCATCAGCATCCCCTGGAACACCTTGCTCAGGTCCCTGAGGTTGAAGGTGTAATGGGACTTGGTCGGCGTCGGCAGCAGCTCCTCGATCAGTGAACCGAATATCTCGATGGAGGCCTTCAAGAAGGGTGCCTCGCGAACGGCCACCTCGTTGAAGCAACGAGTCCACGATTGCAATATCACCAGGAATATACCGTACTGGAAGAAAACGAACTTATCAATTATACTGTTACGAGTTACGCAGGACTCGTATTAAAATGCCGTTGGAAATACTATAGAGTTTATTAGAACCATACAAACACGTACAACATAGGTACATATATAACTAGATACTACTAGTGTACAAATCGCACGATTCAATAACACGCGTCACTTTCGTTCATCGAATATACGACTTTCTCGTATCGTAAAGCAATGGCGGAGAGGGCAGTCAAGCGAGGATTCGCTTGACTGCCCTCTCCGCCATTGCTTTACACCGATGTCATACCTCGCAGTTTCCCAGAAACCATAATGCGCGCACCTGCGTAGTTATGTCTGTGGTACGGACATAAACGGGCACAATACAATAGGATGTTTTTCTTAGTCACAGATTTTAAACACAGAGTAAACAAAAGAAGTCCAAAAGCGACAAAGGTAACAAACTGCGCTTTATGACAGACAGGGGTGCCTACACCTTTGTCGGCATGTAACAATACTTACATTTTTTTTTTACTTAACCTTTTAAAACGGAACTACCACAAATTTGTTGCCGAAGTGTAACACACGGTGAATTGGGAAGCACCACAAATTTGCGGTCAAATACGGATAATTTAAACGAACGTGAGATCTGATGCTTTCTCCCTCTAGCTACATAGAATTTGTACTAGAGTAAAAGAGACAATATAATTCTCTTGGTTTCAGCGCGGCAATTTTGATGGCAGCTGGGCGGTAATGGACAAAAATAACAATAGATTTGGACCCTTTTAAGTGTTAATAGATTATACTATAGCTTAGATCAGCGATGAGCGATACACATCTGAACCAGTACATTTGTCCCGTACAAAATGCATTTGTACTGATACGGCTCAAAATTTGAAATCAACATATGGGAGCTGCATACGTCTTGTCATCGCAGCGGGCAATGCACTACTGGTAGTGGCTAGCGCAACGCGGGTGCGCACGTATTGATAGTTGGTCTATCTCGCTCGCACATCATCTGTCCCGCTCACAAATTGTGCTAGCAGTATCACTTGTTAATATTTGTACTTAAGGTTACCATTTCCACAATAAATTAGTTCACATCAGCACTCAACAGTGAATACTACTCTCTGCCATCTGAAGTATCATTAATTTACTACCTCGCTGCTACAACCACTTCAAATTTTTTGTCGCGCTTCTACTCAAAAGTTAAAGAAAGGTCAGAATGAGACACATGCTACAACAGTACAATAACGCCTCTACGGATATTCACATGACAGAGTCATAATAGCACGACTGTTAATAAAATGAGGTGACCGATGCCGAGCACATCCGATTCTCAACGAACATTTCCGAACTAGATTTTTTGAGTTTTTGGCGAGAACTGAAAGGAAATGTTGTGCTGTGCACTTTTATTTACTAAAAATGTGTAAAATTACTCTAAAATGTACAATAGTATCGATAGTTTTTGAATAGTAATTATGTGTTTTGTGAGAAATGTGAACTGTATAGTCAAATGTGGCCTTTTGAGTTGTCACAAGAACTCCCTTGAATGGCACTAGCTGATTACCTACAGTTCAGCGGTGCTACACATAGGCTTAAGAAAATGAAGAAATCAAGGCCTAGTTGCCAAGCCATAAACCAAAATAAATGATAAAAGTAACTAGTTTTGTACGGGACAAATTAGGGAATGACGCACACCGCCTCACCAGCCTCATCGCTTCAAATGTACTGCCACGGTACAAACCATACAAATCGTTTCGCCTCATTTGAAGTAAAATTAGAAATGAATCTTGAACCGTTTGCAAAAAAGAATACTATATGCACCTTACTAGCGTATTCCATTTCAGTGAAAGATATGTAGTGGAAATGTCTCATGAGGCGCATGGTGACGGGGTTCCTGCCACCCCCAGGGGGGCCCATGGCCGCCACTATGCCCACGTCCACCAACAGCCTAAACTCGCCAATATTTATGCGGTCGTACCAACCTTGCAAAACAAAATACACAACAATATAAATACATACACACTTTATAGCCCTAAGCTAGGCAAGTTAGGCTTCTGTCATCGGTAACATACAACTGACCATTCAGGGGCCGATCCCAGACATCCAGACCATAGTAAATGGTGCAAAATTACTTTATGAAATTGCATGCCAGTAATCGAACCCGGAGACTATGCGCTGCAAAGGCTTAGCTCTCTCAACCACCGAGGGCGTAAATATGTGTAGTAATCATAAACAAAATTAAACAACTTATAATAATACACATGAAAATCTAGAACCCCATTCCAGCGCTATCTACCGGATCCAATTCGGTAGTTGACAATTTTTGAGAAACAGGTTTATTTTGAGCCTTATGGTCTATTTAAGCCAAAATATTAATATCTCAGCAAAAAAACAACATTAACATATATAATTTAGCAATTTTATAAATATTTTGACATTTCGTCACAAAAACGCGTCAAACTGTTATGGCGTCTCGCATGACGTCACAGTGTGCAAAACAAACATCTGTTTCATTGAAGTGTCATCTGAGAAGTCATCGAGAACTTGTTGTTTTGCACACTATGACGTCACGCGCTCTGATCGGCGTTCATTGGCACGTGGCTAATGGCTGCAATATAACAATTTTATTTCTCAAAAATATCAATTAATATTTAATATTTTAGTTAAAACAATTTATTTTTGTCATATTTAGATCGTAATCTACGATATATATTAAAATCCTATATTTTTCATACTGTCATCTACCGAATTGTAAATCCAAGCCATCCCGGAACCCATACTAACATACACAAAATATGTCATTAAAATCTTTCCAACCGTTGAGGAGTTCACAGTAATTGAAAAATGTCGTAAATGCGACCAATTTGCATGATTTTTGATGACTACCGTGGCTACCCATCCTTACCAGAGAAATCCATGAACTGCCTGAGCAACTCGATGGGGGGTTGCGCCCCATAGACCTCCAAAGCAGGCATGTTCAGGTCGTCTATGAAGAAGACCTGCCGTTTGGTGGGCGGAGGGCCGAACACACCTCGACGGCGTCGGTCCAACTTACTGTCTATCACGTCCTAAACAAAAGAGCGAGAGAAAAAACATCTTGAAGTTGAAAGAATTGAAAAGAAAGCTAATAATGATGTAGATAGTGTGTGGATAGCGAGTGATGGTGGAACAATCTAGTTGATTTACGAAGATTAAGAAAGGAAAAGACAAGGACAGATACATTTTAGAAAGGGACAGATGATGAACGAAAGTGCTAGAATAGAAGGTTCGGGATGGAAAACACAGAGATACGGCGTCGGTCCAACTGAATGTCTGTCACGTTCTAAACAAAGAGAAAAAAAATAGGTAAGCTTCTTCCACTTAAAAGAATTGAAAGAGAAGAGAAGAAGATAATAATGATTTAGATAATATACAAAAAACTAAAAATAATTAGGCGGTCACAACACTTTCAAAATTCAAAACACCTATCTTACACTGACGGATATTATTTTAGATCTGTCATTGCATTAAACTTTGATATTGTATAATAAACTAGCTTCTGGCCGCGACTTCGACCGCGTGGAATAGATTTAAAAAACCCCCGATTTCAAAACATTCTTCATTGGTGCTCCGCTCCTGGTTTTAGCGTGATGATATATAGCCTATAGCCTTCCTCTATAAATGCGCTATCTAACCCTGAAAACCTTTTCAAATCAGACCAGTAGTTCGTGAGATTAGCGCGTTCAAGCAAACAAACTCCTCAGCTTTATATATTGTATAAGATTTTACTTAATGTGTCAGGTTAAAACTTCTCGCTCTCGCAAACCACGTCAAAGAACTTCGTTCCGAAAATTCGAGACTAAGCCGACCTGAATCTGATTGGCCGAAGTCCTCGCCGAGAACACGAGGAACTCGCAGATGAACTTCTTGTGCAACCCTCGGGATAACTTCGAAGTGATGGTGACGGTCTTGCCGGTGCCGGTGGGGCCCACGCATACCGCGTGGTTGTAGTTAGCGATCTTGTAGCCGAGGATCGCCGCGCTGCGGACGTTGTCGAGGGTCGGCACCTCGATGTCTGACGACAGTTGGTACCTCTAAGGGCACGTTCCCACCATGTCGTGACGACAGATAATCGTGTAGTTTTAAGTGTCAGGGCTTATATGTTTAAATGGAGGTGTTCACACATAGAAAGACACGACTTACTGTCGTCTACGACATTTTTTCCAGTGACGATTGTCGTGACAATGAGAACGGCTAGCACGACAGTCGTAAAACGATAAAAGATCGTTACGAGTAAATCGTGACGGCAAATCTATTGTAGCCACGTCGTCGCGATCTAGTGGGAACACCTAGATACGATAGTCGCTAAACGATAAATTAATCGTAACGACATAGTGGGAACGCGCCATAAGGCAGGTTTTGTTGATACATATCGGCGAGTAGGAACAACTATACCATTGTTCTTCTCCTGGTAGCGTAATGGCTAGTGCACGCGTCTTATACTCAAAGGGCGCGGATTCGAACAAATTGGTAATGCGCTGGAACCTTGTCAAATTAACATTCACGTGACGTCATGCGCAACTCGATATGTACGCGCACTCGCCGGCCAGTGAAGCTCACAGTACCGAGAGCTCGGCTACGGTTACGTCACCAAAATGGCGGCCAGGCGTAATAGCAATTTGCGGGGACAATATTGTGTTACATTTATTTAGTAGCATAGTTTTTCTTGTCATGTTTCTTTTTAAAGTTAATAATTCATTTTGTCACGTACCCTCTTAATACTTAACGATACAATCGGCCATTTCTTTAATTGAATAATAATGTTATATTTTTATTGTTCGGTTTTTTATACTGTAAAGTCGATAATGGCGAAGTATCCTGAAAATGCATGTCGAATATGAAGAGTCATTGTATAAAACATGTTAAAACCGTAAGGTTCTCTGATAATAAATGTAATGACCAGCTGCTGATCTTTTATAACCATAAATCCTTCTGTGTTGTAAGTATTACATCTGTTACAATTATCACGTGCTAACAACGGTGGAAACATCATGATGCAACCGTCACATCAAGATGAACGATGTGTAAACCTCCCAAGCCGCCTTGGACAAGCGTGGTGGATATACTGTCGGTTCTCCTATAGTGGGAGGCCCGAGCCCAGCAGTGGGACATTAAGGGCTGTTACATTTTTATATTTATTATTATACCACTGTAAGCATTCTGCAAAATTTTTCATTAATCGATATTACACAAGAGGTGAAAGTGGCCTAAACAGGAATTTCACCTGAGGTTAACACTCTTCGTTTCGAATTTGAGGAAACTAAATAAAAACTGCTTAATTAAAAACCAACTACTTCTTTAATTAAATGAAAACAGACGTTAAATCCATATATATCGAAATCTGATGAACTCATTTAATATGTTCCAAATGAAATTTCAAGTTTTTCTTCAGAGTCATTCTACCAGCCAGTATTTTTTGTCACGGATCATAGTAAATATCTATTTCAAATTTATGAAAATGAAATAATATTTTAGTGAAAAGTTGCAAAAAATGTTGGTATTTTTTTTATTACAATTTATACCGCGGTTTAATAGTAGCGTAAAGCAAGTTTTTTATTTAGGTTCGTTTATTAGGCAGCAATTTTTTTTTGTTCCATGAGTTCAGCAGACAGACAGACGACCCACTTGATGGAAAGCGGTTACCATCGCCTATGGACATTTGCAACACCAAAGGTGCTACAAACGCGCTGCTGCTCTCTTAAGGGAAACTGGAATCTGGTCACTAATGAACACAAATCAAGGTTGTCATGGCCGAATACTCTACACCAGGGGTGGAAGCCATCCAGTTTTTTTTATTTTATTTTTTTATTGCAGGAGATCAGCAGACAGGCTGACGGCCCACTTGATGGACAGCGGTTACCATCGCCTATGGACATTTGCAACACCAAAGGTGCTACGAATGCGCTGCTGCTCTCTTTAGGGAGCCTAGAACCTGGACACTAATGCCGGAACACAACACAAGGTTGTTATGGCGGCATACTCTAGACCAGGGGTGGTAGCCATCCAGTCGGGCAAATGTCCTACCACCTGGCTGTGGGTTGTTTTGTCGCCTCTTACGACAGGCCGCCGGGCCGCAGGAAATTGTATTCTTTCTCCGTTCCTGCACGGATAAAGTTGTTGAGCAAATACCTTATTAGTTTGAAGCATTGTGCATCGGAAAACATTTGCGGCACCTTTGGTGTTACAAATGTTCGTAGGCGATGGCAACCATTTTCCAATCAGGTGGGCCGTCTGCCTGTGTGCAAAACTCATGGAGTATATATTTTTTTATGTTTTCAACCTGCTTACCCTACCCGAATTCCCAAACCCGCGCCACAGCTAATTGATAGATAATAATTCATTTTCTATGATGATTGTATTACCTGCAAATTGCCACTCGGGGTCAACCTCGTAGGGTTCCATGTTGTCCATCCAGTTGTACCAGAAAGGATTCGCGGGCTCACCGTCTTCAGTCAGATCAGTGAAGCCACCGTCGTTCAACCTTTATACCACAATCTTATATAAAAGACTATTCCATATTAAAGGCGTCTCTCTTCTTTCAATTTTTCCGAAAAATTTGGGGTCGGTACGATATATACTTTTCTTTCACACTCTTCGTCACCCATGGACATCCGCAAGACTAAATATAGCGACACTCTTGTGGAACGTACCGCGCGGAAAGTTCGCTGTTTGTCATGGGTTTGTAGCAGCGAGAGGTGGAGGTTAAACAATACTTTAGATGGCAGAGAGTAGTATCCACTGTCAAGTGCTGATGTGAACTGATTTATTTTGAGTAACGGTAATCTTAAGTACAAATATTAACAAGTCATCAAGCTAGTACAATATATAGCACAATGTGAGAGCGAGACGGATGGTGTGCGAGCGAGATAGAGCAACTATCAATACGTGCGCACCCGCGTTGCGTAAGCCAGTAGTTGGTTGTCCGCTGCGATGACTAGACGTATGCAGCTCACATAGGTTATTATTAGACACCGGATTATATGCATTTGCATATGCCAATGCATATAAATCTATTTTTATAATATTATTGCATATTTTGATACTTTTTCATTGACAGTGCTTACTTCGGTAGTTATACGTGTTGTGATGTCGAAAGGTAATTTTCAGCCTATAAATTAAAATTAAGTGACAAACGTCACAAGTTTGCTGCAGAAAACCTGGAAAAATATGTTATTGTTTACTGTCACAAAATTATAATAAGTGTAGCGCGCGAACCGGTAAACTACCGCGGCAAACGTTCGTGCCCATCCGTAAAGCGTCGCTGTGTCGTTTTCGCCGCTGGAGTTCGGCTCGCTCCGCTCGCGTTCGGGAGGCCCTCGCCATACACATGTTTTATAGACATTCGGTTACTACGCTCCGCGCAAGCGGCAACGCGAGATCGCGGATATGATAGCCCGCGCTTATACTGGCTGCCCAACTTGTGGCCTCGAACCCAAGTTAAATACATAACCTGCTATGCCGAGAAACACTCGCAATACAAAAGTGATTGAAATGAGTGCCGGGAATAGTGAAATGAACCAAGACGGGCCGGCGACGGAGCCGCGCGCCTCGGGCGCCCCCGCCGCCGCAACCGTCACCTCGCCCCATGGCGCCGCCGGCACCCCGAGCATTGGCATCGAGACATTCTTTGCCGGCATGATGGAAACCTTCGCCAGGATGCGAGACTAACCGCTCCCTGGTGGAAACCCTCCGATCGTTCCCCTACAACGGCCCCGGGAGCTCACCAGCTTCGACGCCAACGCCCGACACCCGCACGCTCAGCGAGCATCCGTCTGCGATCACTGGAGGCAACTTCTCCAAGTGCACCGCGAGGTTCAACGGCAGCTCGCGAGACGCAGAGGTGCTGGAGGCGTTCATCGACGCGGTGCAGGTCTACAAGGAGTGCGCGCGTGTGAGTGACGAGCACGCGTTGCGCGGCCTACCCATGCTGCTGGAGGGCGACGCGGCCGTATGGTGGCGCGGCGTGCGCGCCGACGCTGCCACCTGGACGGACGCTGTGGCGCGCCTGCGTGCTATGTACGGGACGCCGCAGCCGGCCTACAAGATTCTTCGCGAGATCTTCGCCATGCAACAAAAGGACTCCGAGAGAGCCGAAGTGTTTATGTGTAAAGTGCGTGCATTAATCAGCAAACTGCCGTATGCAGTTCCGGTGTACATGGAAATCGACATGATCTACGGACTATTACACCGTCGCATCAGGAAACGATTACCTAGAGACAATATTAGTGATATTAATACTTTTCTATACGAAGCGAGGGCTATCGAAGACGCAATCTCCGAATGTACGTACTCAGCGAGCCCGAGCGTGTCGGCGTCAACAAAGGCGACGAGTCGGGAGCCGTCTTTGTCGAACGCGCGCGCACCGCCTTTGTATAACGCCGCATCGCGTATTTTCGAATACGAACCGTCCGAGCGCGGCGCTACTACGGGTCCGAGCGATACTACCGGTGAGAAACTCACTTCTAACTCAGACGAAAATTTGAAACGTGATAAGCGCGTTCGTTGTTCGTTTTGTAAGTTTTATGGTCACGTTGTAGCTGATTGTCGTAACCTGCAAAATAGAACTAATAAACCTCAAGCTGTTAACAAGAATTCCGACGGCGGAAGTACTAATACCGGGCCTACCCCGATACGTTGTTATGGGTGCGGCCAACCCGGTGTCGTAAGATCGAAATGTGATAAATGTAGTGGCAAAAACGTGCCTTCTAAATCCTTTGATTTTAACGTCGTGACCGATGACGAAACCATACATTCGCGTTCCGTGACCGCGCCGTTACAACCCGCGGTATCCGTCACTATTGCGAATAGGGTAGGGGCCGCGATACTCGACACGGGGTCATCTTGCAGCATTGCCGGCTCCCTGTTGTATGCTATTTTACGAGCTGAGGGAGTTGAATTTCGGGAGACAAAACGCACCATTGGGCTTGCGGTCGGCTCCCGCCAGCTGAAGACGGTCCTTGCCGCGACGATACCAGTGTTACTAGAAGGAAAACAGGTAACTACTGAGTTTGTGGTGTTCCCTGGGGAGAATACCCGCACATTATTAGGTCGCGAGTTTATTGCCGAGGCTGGGGTCATAGTGGACATGGCCCAAGAGTCGTGGTATTTTTCGGACGACCCTAATCGAATATTTCCTTTCGTGCAACCTGTCGTGACAAATGCAGACCTTATGCAAGCAGAGGTTTCCGACGTGTCCTTGCGCAGCGACGAAGCGACAATGTTATCACCGGAGCAGCAGGACACACTGAACGCATTTGTGCGCACGAAAGCGGACTATATTGCTACTGACGGGCCCACGAGTTTCGCCTCTCACGAGATTAAGGTAAGTGACAACCAGGAACCCCTTGCTTCGCCACCCTGTAGGTTGTCGCCGTCGAAGAAGGAGGCCCGGGAGAAGAGCTTCTTTGCGAGAGACTCCGTTAGATTCCGTGGCCACGTCATCGCGCCAGGATGTATTCAGGTAGACCCGGATAAGACGTCCGCTATTGTTAATATGTTGCCTCCACAAAACGCGAAACTTTTGAAGCACTTTCTGCAAACCTCAAGTTGGTTCAGACGCTTCGTACCCGGTTATGCAGAGATCAGCGCGCCGTTGACTTCATTGCTGAGAAAAGGGAGCGCTTGGGGATGGGGCCCCAACCAGCAATGTGCTTTCGAGACCATTAAGTCGCTCTTGGTCACGGCGCCAATCCTTCGTCAGACCAGTGAGACGAAACCGTTCGTCCTAAGGACTGACAACAGCAGGTATGCTCTCAGAGCAGCTTTGCTGCAGGGGGAGGGGGCTGGCAAGCGACCTGTTGGATATGCCAGTCGTCCTCTCACAGCTGCCGAGAGACCCCAAACGGTCCAGAAGTACGCTGATGAGAATCGTAGGCCTGCACCGGACTATAAGGTAGGAGATCTTGTGCTGCTAAGGACCCAAGGTCTCAACGGCACTGGTAAGAGACAGACACAAAAGTTCATTCCTCGTCGCGACGGACCATACCGCATCCAGGAAGTGGTCGGTACCACAACGTATGTCCTGGAACGCATTAGTGACGGTGTCTCGCTCGGGAGATATCACGTTTCATTGTTAGCACCGGTCTTCGGATCCGTTCAACCGCCCGTCCAAGAAAGGCGCAAACGAGGAAGGCTCCGTAAAGCTAACCTGGCTTCGGGGACGCAACGCCTAGGTTAGAGGGGGAGGGTGTAGCGCGCGAACCGGTAAACTACCGCGGCAAACGTTCGTGCCCATCCGTAAAGCGTCGCTGTGTCGTTTTCGCCGCTGGAGTTCGGCTCGCTCCGCTCGCGTTCGGGAGGCCTTCGCCATACACATGTTTTATAGACATTCGGTTACTACGCTCCGCGCAAGCGGCAACGCGAGATCGCGGATATGATAGCCCGCGCTTATATAAGTTAATTATTATAATAATAATTAATAAATAATATTAAGATATGTTTAATATATAAATATAATGTAAAAATAAACTTAAATTCGAATTAATCTAATAATAAATGGTTTATTGATTGTGCATATTTTGTGCATATTTCGCATATTTGCATGCATATTTTGCTGTTTTGATAGTGCATATAATCCGATGTCTAGTTATTATAAAACTTGGCTTCGTTTGCATATATGTTTACTACTTGAATAATAGATGTCCGAGTGTTGCAATTTTTTGGTTATAGCATGTCCTTATCCGACAAAGTCAAGAAAGTGTGCAACTGAACAATAATACCCGACAAATCTAATAAAACAATCCTACTACAATCTAGAAGTGTTAGCAACAGTATCCGGTAAATACTTGCTTGTATCTTTACTGCTAAGCCTAGACTTCAAACATCGGTCGAGTCTGAAAAATATTTAGAAAACCAGAATCGACGTTTTCCTTTCCAAAATATAGCTGCCGTCATTTTGCACGTGTATGCGACAAACATTGCTTATTTATTATTTATTCAGTCGAACTTTCCGCCGCCGAAAGGTTCGCAGGTGTGTCGTCTGGCTAAGAACCTGCTTACAAGTTGGTGAATCGTTCGTAATTTTTGATTGAATAAGGCGATGCGATTTAATATAAAAATGGACACTAACAAATCAATTGATCATAACTAAACAAGGCTTACGTGTAATCGTAAACCCTCCCTTCCTTCGGGAAGAGCGGCTTCAGTCCATTATCGGTGGTGATCTGTCTGATGAAGTCCGAGAATATAGCCCGGCCGTTGTGGTCGCAAGTGGCGCCCACCGACCATATCACAGCCCAAACAACCCAACATGGGGCTAGGCGAGCTGATAAAGTGAACAATACTACATAGGGCAAACTATACTGTAGAACTTGCTAGATCTGATGTAAATAGTGCTTAAGGAGTTTGCGAAATAAAACTGTATTTATAGTAAAACCGTTTCTTGACCGAGATTTGAGAAAATTATTTTTTGGTACTTCACCTCTGTTACAACTTAGGTTCCGATAAAAACAAATCTCTCTCCTAATCTGTAAAAACACATTTTTATTACTGAACTAATTGTAATTCTTTTATGATCGTCTTCTTTTGTTTACACATTTATTGTTATTATTGGCATACGTTTCTAGAGAACAGTCTATTGTTCTACTGTACTCGTTTACGGCCGCTTGCGGGCATATTAATTAGCCAGGTGTTGCGGATTACATCGACTACGATACGGGCACATTTGTATTGGTGAGGTATAAAACGACGCCTGATGGAGAGCGGGGCAGTTCAGCGACAACTACAATCAAGGAGTACAATGACGTGTGTACAATCGTAAACCTAATAGTGACGGACTTGCGGTGCGCTTTATTGAATTACGACCTTCTGCATTACGTTTGGGTTTGTTGTGTTCGATTACATATGTACCTGTGTTATACGTGTTTGTATAGTTCTAATAAACTCTATAATATTTTCAACGGCATTTTAATTAGAGTCTCGGAGCTCGTAACAATACGATACTAGTCCATAGTAAGAAAAAACTGAGGTTACGAACTCATGGTGTAAAACCTTCAAAAATGGCTGGAAATTTGCCACCTATATAACTAAATCGCCTCCGTAAAGCGTGATCAGTGACTTACTTATCCAGTAACATGACAATCTAAAAAAAAATGTTCAACTATAAAGACAACCAGTACTCACGCATCATAGCAATAAAAGGGGGTCCAGGCGGAGGCCGATCGTCCTTCCCAGTCAAAGGTCTCAGCCTATAATCAATCAGTTCCAGGAACTTGAGGACCAAGGCCGAGTCTATCGAGACCACGAGCTCTGTTAGGCGTTCTCTTAGAAGATCCAGAGCTGGGTACAGGTACGTCTGAATTAGGTTTGACAATATCTTGCGAATGTTTTCCGCCATCTACGGTGATGAAAACAGATTCAAGATGATGGTCTTATACATTAACATTGTTTAAGTTTGTTTATTATTAAGTATTTCCTAACCTAGTAATGAGGGTACTTGAATCCCAAACTCAAAGAGCCCGAGTTACATCTTGACCGGAAAGAAAATGGTCCATCTATTTCGGCAGTTCTGACCTTATGTGCATATTGTTACAATTGCCACGTGCTAACAACGGTGAAGGAAAACATCGTGATGAAACCTGTATGAACTTATGTGTCGAAACTGCCAAACCGTCATGGACAAGCGTGGGGTTACACTGTCAAAATCCTATAATTGTACCAAGAATAACACAATTTAATTTAAATGCACCACGTGCAAGTGTTGGAGAACAATCACCATCCCTCCAGCTATACTCCGAGATTACTCCACTGTTGGATAGAGGCCTTCCTCAAAGTTTGCACCACATATGGTATCCGTGCAGGAACGGACAAAGATTACAACTTCATACAGCCAATTGATAGGGTATTTGCCCGTCTGGATGGCTACCACCCCTGGTCTAAAATATGTCGCCACAACAACCTTGAGTTGTGTTCCGGCATGAGTGGTCAGATTCCAGTCGACCTTTAGAGCGCTGCAGAACCTTTGGTGGTACAAATTTTGAAAGGCAATGATAACCGCTTTCCATCAGGTAACCTCTCTGCCTGTCTGCTGAACACACGCAACAAAATAAACCGGATTCTATGCATTCCGTATTCAGCCCCTTCCGATGGCTCTTGGATAGGAATAGGAAGTCATTCTAACGCTAAGTTCACAGAGACGTGGTCTCCACTTGAGAACTCTCCATCAACCGTCGGTCCTGTACCAGTATTACTACCCAGTCGTTTTCATATGCCTTGAGATGTGAAGATCCTAAGCCCAGCAGTGAAACATGTATGATCTTATATTGTCATTATAATAGAACTAGTTACACTAACCGGCGGTAAACTAGCCTTTAACCAAGCGTTGACCAGTGGCGGTAATCCCACAACCTTCGTATCGAGGTATACCATCCCACAGCGGGAGACTGTGGCTGGCGAGGCCACCGCTAAATCCGCCACTTCGAAGATCATACGCTGTCTATCCGTCAGTTTCATTATCTCACCGCTCGAGAGGCACAGTTTCTTATTATCGTCTAATACCTAAAAACATTGAATACCGGTAATATCCTGGACTCTTTAATATGAATGATTGTGAATTAATCCGCCTATTGAAATCTACTGTTCATTATAGACCTTTCCGACTTGGCCTGTTATTCAAAGCAGCACATTCAGTTCCAACTCTTGAATTGTCCTATTTTTCATTTGTGATCATGGTCTTTAACCTACATTATATTACGCCTTGTATTCAACAATTTTGATAATAGTTTTTCAAAAAAAGACGATGGAAGAAATACCCAATTTAAATACGTCACTATTCCTTCAAATAAAGTTTTTTTATTCTTTCTAAATAGAAGATAGATAATCAAAGTCGACAGACACTAACAGTATTCATGTTCTCGATCCAAACCGCGTCAACAGGTCCGTCGAAGACGTACCAACGTTTGTCCATATCTTCTACAGCAATGCCACCTCTTACAAGACTTGACAATATACCATCAGTCCTAGGATATTATAAATACAACTTAGTTACAAAACTACCAACATAATTCTGTGTTTGATAACCATATCTATATAGAAAGGGAAAGTATTTGACACTAAAAACAGTATGATTACCACACTTACCACTCATGAGTCTGCAAATCAAATTCACCGTACAGCTGTCCCATGGTGATAGACTTTGGATTCACGACAAATGTATGAACGGGCGAAAATGGAAATCCATCCGGCGCTAGCTTCCCTTTTATAGCGGTTAAAGCATCTCTTAGAATTTCGTAGCACTAAAAAACAAAACAAAAATGATATTAGTACTAAAAGAATTAAAAGAGAGGTTGAATTGCTGGAATAGTTAAAAAAATGTCAACGACCATTTTAATTGCTTTAGAGATATCCCGAAATCAGAATCGATAATATGAACAATGGGAGACCCATAAACAATCCCTGAAGAACTCCAGCCCAATTATTAGGTACAGATTATTTTCTAAGATTTTGTATAATGATGTAAGCTACTGCTCTCTATAAAAATTGAAAAAACTACTTATTTTTGTAAAGGGTGGTTAAATTTCAAGGGCCGATGTTGATTTTGAATAAAATACAAACTATTTAGGAAATTATTGTAATTTTATTTTATTATGATATATTGGTGTTACTCAATTATGTATGGAATAAAATATCGGCCAAATGGGCGCCGCGACCACGGCGGCACACCTCCATGCGATGGTCCAAATTTTCGATGACCCTGAGGCATAATGGAGGTTCTATGCCGTTAATGTGCCGAATTATCTCATCCTTTAGCTCTTGAATTGTTGCTGGCTTATCGACGTACACCTTTTCTTTTAAATAACCCCAAAGAAAAAAGTCCAACGGTGTCAAATCACATGATCTTGGCGGCCAATTGACATCGCCATTACGTGAGATAACACGGCCATTGAATTTGTTGCGCAAAAGAGCCATTGTTTCGTTAGCTGTGTGGCAAGTGGCACCGTCCTGCTGAAACCACATATCGTTTACATCCATATCTTCCAATTCGGGCCATAAAAAGTTCGTTATCATCTCACGATAGCGAACACCATTCACAGTAACTGCCTGACCGGCCTCAGTTTGGAAAAAATACGGCCCGATGATGCCGCCAGCCCATAAACCGCACCAAACAGGCACTCTTTGTGGGTGCATTGGTTTTTCGACAATCACTCTTGGATTCTCATTCGCCCAAATGCGGCAATTCTGTTTATTGACGAATCCACTGAGGTGAAAATGTGCCTCATCACTGAAGATGATTTTCTTCGAAAATTGATCATCCACTGTTGCCATTTCTTGCCACCATTCTGCCCATTCACGACGTTTGGAATGGTCAAGAGGCTTTAGTTCTTGAGCCAATTGCACCTTGTAAGCGTGTAAATGCAAGTCTTTATGCATAATGTTCATCAACGACGAGCGTGAGAGGTGCAATTGTTGGGCACGACGACGAGTTGAGGTGGACGGCTCTTCAGCCACACTATCGCGAACAGCAGCAATATTTTCTGCAGTACGAGCTGTACGAGCATGCACTGGTGTTCTCACATCTTCTACAGACCCGGTTTGCTCGAATTTTTCCACGATTTTTGCGATTGTACGCACATTTGGACAATCAAATTGACCAAAAAAATCACGAAGTGCACGATATACATTTTGATTTGAACGCCCATTTTCATAATAAGTCTGGATAACTTTAACACGTTGTTGGATTGTGTATCTCTCCATGGTTCAAATTGAGTAAGTCTAAAATAGAGAAATGTCAAATAAAATTCGGAAAAAAACTTGGCGTTTAGGTGTGGTTCACATTCAACATCGGCCCTTACAATTTAACCACCCGCTATTATCATATCCATTTGAAAGTAATTTCAATTTTTTAATCTGTGAGATTACAATAAAGCATTAGATACGACGAATATTACATTTATTTTATTATAATTCTCGTTTTTATAATTTGTTATTCACGCGTGTAGTACGAAACACAATAGGGAATACTTTCAATATCGAACTTGACATGTTTACCATAAGTAGTAAAACAGTTTAGTGAAGACTACTACGTTTTTACATAACCAATTTCTTAACAAACGCGATGACTCTATCCTTCAATATAATTAATAATTAGAACAAACAAACTTCAATATAATAATTCAATATTTTTTGTTAAAATTTGAGGAAGGTTATTATGTGCACCAACCTTTGTTTTACCCGAGCCTGCCGGTCCAACTACCATCAGTCCGTGACGCACCACTGTTGTTTCGTATAATTGAATTATCTTGAATATAAATGCTGAAACCAACGGTATGTAAAGTTTTAGGGGTTTAAAACATTATCTTTTTTTTATAAATTCTTCTTGTCCGTCTGTCTAAATCTTGATACGGTCACAATTTGAAATAAAGGTGTCTGCTATATCCAGCTATACAAACGGCGGGTTAAATTAAATGCACCTGATATGAAGTTAGCTTGATGATTTGCGTATTTCAAGTTTTACTGTTTATTCCGTCTGATAGTAAGTAGTGCTAGCATCCAAGCGAAAGAGCAACATTTGCCTCTCAGCTTTGTACTTACCACTTAATATACCTAGTGAATCGCAATGATGTAAACGAACTTCAAAAACGCATTTTAGCTTTGAGCGGAACTAACACAGCCAATATCAAACGCGATATGTACATTTAGCAAACTTACTATAAAGATCATCATATCCTCTCTTAACGAGCATGTTTCTGATCGACTGCTCCATGATACCGTAATCAACAATCGGAATCTCCACGCGAGGGAACAAATCAGAAATTATACCTGAAATCATCATAAATAAAATTATTGTAACTCACAGCCACGTTGCCCCTGTCTTTTATGTCATTTTTTGGGGCCCGTGCTTGGAGTGGCCAATCTTCCATGTTCCCTGAACATTGCGACGGGCAGACGCCATAGTCCCCATATTCCCAGACCCCTAGTACTACTAGCAGTTCACCCCAATAGCCCGGTACTTTTTGTCTTCATTTCCCACAATAGTCCTACACTGGCCGGGGCTTTCCTTGGGTGCATTACTATATGGTATAGGCAGGGATAATCGCCGGTCAGTGTAACGCCACATTTACATTAAATTTGTCCAAGGGCCTCTACGTGTTGGCCTTCACATGGCCCCACGCAAGCCAAATGTCCGGGCCATTTTTATGGCCCGTGGTCATCAAAGACATACATTATAGTTTAATGTAATAATAATACAAAAAATACTTGCTTACTCGAATATCTAAATAAAGATAAGTCGATGATGATTTTTCTTTACTGACAGTGAGTGAGATAGCCAAACTTATGGAGAGTAGTTATCGTCGCCTATAGACGTATGCAACATCAGGTATAACCAACACTTTGACAGCTTTTTGGATGGCATAGAGAATATTAGTGATTGTAAAAGCGTAAAATTCCCACCATTAAATAGCACCAGATCATCAGCTAAGAATTTTGGCACGTTGACATCTCGCAGTGCCCGTAACACGATTTGGCGCTCATCGCCGTCTGGCATCTGTCTGATCAGATTACCCGCCACCAGTATCACAGTCTTAACTGCACGCATCCCAAAGTCATAATGATCCTGTAAACATTGAATCACTCAATCACTAGTTAAAGTCAAACGCGTTTCGTTCTGTATACAAGGAATATCTACTTTTGAGTTATAGTTCTTGCAATCCGCGAAAGCAAACGCGACTGGCTCGTGATTGCGCGTTTACATGCACATTGTAATAGATACCGTCTGACGGAGCGTGTCATCCAATCATACTTGCTTATGGTCTCACGTACACTTGTGTAGACATAACGATGTTATAATTATGAAGGCCCCAGTTTTGCCAATCGCAGTCCACGAGCGATTAAGGAAATTGAAAATCAGCGCTGTGTGGGACTACGTATCGGCACAGCAATATACTGAGTGCCAAACTCATTTCTGAAACTGCAGCATACAATTTCTGTATATGTTTTCTATAGATTTATTTATCTTGTGTATGTCGCATTTGGAAATAAATACATTCTTTCCTTTTTTCTTTCACTGTTGCTGATATAAGCCTCCTCAATTTCGCGTTGCATAACCCGGTTTTCGACCACCTTGCGCAGGTAGTCGGTCCTTCGGGCCGGATAGCGTTCTACGCTATCTTTGCCGAGACGCGATCTACATACCAGGACTCATCTACTATATGTATATTAATAATTACCTGCGCCGAAAGTTGTTCAGAACTCAGCCGAAATGTCGTCGTAATTTTCCCAGCCAATATCTTGCCCTCGACAAACCCGTAGGAAAACAGGGATATTTCAGCAATAAGGGTGTAGTTGGGCACCATCATCGCGATAGGACGGAATAGGGCTTTCAAATTATCCGGAAGTTCCGTACGACCTATAATCATCACAGATAAAGTCAACTTTTGTGAACATTGTATCTTTCATTAATTCTATTTCTAGTCTAAGTATATTTAATATTTGTTATTACATTTTTAGGGCTCTCTTCAATCGGTAGATCACAGAAATTATTTCGCCCTAATGAATAGAATTTCATGAGATTATTATTCTATAAAAAATCTTTTAAGCCTGTCAATTGTGAGATTTCTATAACAAATATATTTTTTATTGCCACGAGTTCAGCAGGCAGGCAGACGTCCCACCTGATGGAAAGCGGTTACCATCGCCTATTAACATGTGTAACATCAAAGGTGCTACCAATGTGCTGCCGGTCTCTTAAGGAAACTGGAATTTGGCCACTAATGCTGAAACACAACTCAATGTTGTTATGGTGGCATGCTCTGGACCAGGGCTGGTAACCAAGCAAACGGGAAAACACCATACCACCTGGCAGTTGTTTTGTCGCTTGATATTACAGGTCGCAAGAAATTGTATTATGTTTCCGTCCCTGCACGGATTGTATACAATTAATATTCTTAATAACAACTCGACCACAGTTGAAACTCAACTAACTCTGATTCAACGGGCCAATCTCATAAATTAGAGAACCGTTAAGAGAATTACAGGTGACTCAAATACCAAAAGTAATAAAACACGTGTTCTACAAGGGATAAAAAAGCAGATTCTTCTAATACACTCACCGTAGCAATATCATAAATACTGTAACTAACTGAATAACATGTTTTTCGAGTCGTACCTGCATAACCTGGATTCATGGTGATGAACACAGAACAGGACGGTTTCAGGGGCAGTTCGCAACCTTCAAACCAGAATTTCTCTTGCTTCAGCACTTGGGCCTTTTGGATTGTAACCACCTGAACGGTGAAAGAGAAATACTTAGCACCTCAACACTAGTAAAAAAATATAGTTATATAAACATCATTCGCCTCGGCGCCTTGATCGGGTTAGACGTGTGCAAGTCGCTCCATATAGTTTTCTCTGCTTATTATTATCAAAATAATCTCGAGTACTCATCGTTATTAGTGCTTAAACTTAGAAGTGCCACCCTCATAAAAAACAATACGTGTACTTCAATTAACACTGCAAAAATCGTGAGTTAATTATTTAACATCCATATAATATCTTCTGACTAGCTAAAACAAATGCCCTTTGAACCTTATACATAAAGTGCCTATTGCAACAGAACGCTTGCTCAGTGGTATAGCCGCACTGCTCTAAGACTTATTGCATCTCTTTATTGACGCTAAAGCTGGCAACGCACTGCTTACTGCTTACACATACTAGTCAACGAGTGCCGAATATATTAAGCGCCTGACACTTTTCGAGAGCACGGATATTTACATACACAACTTTGCCCTGTAACTAATTCAGAGCAATAGCACATAAAACAAGCTTTCTCTTACTTTCGATACGCAATAAGGAATAGTCCAAATTAAAAGCTTATCACTATGACTTCACCCTTTTTGAGCGCCAGTAAAACCCATCGCACACCTCCAAGACCTCTTGGTGAGGCAAGCTCTCAACCTGAACTATACAGCTCGCCTGATTACCAAGAAAATGATAAAAATATCACCTTGAGAAAGAAGAACAGATATGAATTCACGACTAGAAACTTAGATGAACTAATGAATGATATGTCGGACAAACTTCAAAAAATGTTCAGCGATTTGAAAGTTAATCAAGAAAATCAATTTTCTCAAATTAGACAAGACATAAGTGACCTTAAAGAACAGAACACACAACTTTTACGCTCAAACGATGAAATCACTTCGAAAATATCCCTTATTATGGAAGAGCAGGTTAAACTAAACGTACGCGTTGACCAACTTGAATACAACGAAAATAAGACGAACGAAACTATCGATGAACTACAACAACAGGTAGAATTTTTAGAGAAGAAACTTAAAGAAACATGTATTGAAATCAAAAATATACCGACAGATAGTAGCGCTCAAATGGATCAAACAATTGAGTTAATTCACAAATCCTTAAATGTTAGCTACAATCCTAGAGATATCAAACATGCCTATCGTGTAGCAACGAAAAGTCAGGGTCCAAGACCCATCATCGTTGAATATAGCAATATAAAGATAAAACACGAGTTACTTCAGGCTTTTAAAAAGTATAATAGCAACAGTAATACTGAAAACTTAAATACATCTATTGCAAGCTGGTGCACAAATAAACAACAAATTTACATTAAAGAGTCACTAACTAAAAAAGGCAACCATCTGCTTTATTTAGCTCGAGATCTAATTAGAAATAGTGACTGGAAGTTCTGTTGGTCTAATAGAGGAAAAATATTTATAAGAAAACTCGAGGGCTACCCTTCAATCGAAATTAAAAGTGAAGATCAGATACAACAGCTTCTGAAGAAATCAGAAAAATGACTAGTCTGGTTATTCCATCGCTCTCTAGCTAGTATCTCGTTTTTAAGAATTAATTCTAATTTATATTTTTGTACTAACAACATTTTTCTGTGTAACTCATTCAGTAAATCAAAACAAAAACATCTTGTCATATCTACACACACATTATTTTACAGCGCTTATGTATTTCCTAATCACAAATCTCACTTTTGCAATTCCGATGGTTCTATTTTGATTCAAAATGGGCTATGCCCTCAAATAATTATTTATAATGATCGATATAAATGATATAATGGGAGATATTGACAATGTCAATATCTCAAACTCATACCTACTTCTAGAACCAGAAGATTGCAAAAGTTACTTAAAAACTGATACAAAACAACTTTCGATTATTACTTTAAATATACGAAGTATTAATAAAAATTTCAACGAGTTTGCAATATTTCTTAATCGTCTTAATCTTGATATCGACATTATTGTTTTGACTGAATGTTGGTTAGATGATAATATTAATCCTGTATCCTTAAATAATTACAGTACATTTAACACTACAAAACACCTAAATCAAAACGACGGTATAGTCTTATACATCAAAAGCAATATTAATGCAACAGTACTAGAGCCAAACTTTAATGATTGTAACTGTCTAGTAATACATTATAAAACCGATATCTGTATCGTTGCAATATATAGACCACCATCCTTTAGCAATATTACTAATTTTCTCGACTCACTTGATAAAGTTCTGTTTGACGCTAAATTGTTTAAAAATATAATAGTTATCGGTGACATAAATATTAATATTGATGTTAAATCAAAGAATAACGATAAAAACGCTGAAGAATATCTCAACTTATTAGCTGGACATGGCTTACTGCCAGGGCATTGCCTGCCTACAAGAGAGGCATCTTGCCTAGACCATTGCATGATTAAGACTAAAAATGAGGCTACTACTCTAGTAATAGAAACCTCAATTACCGATCATTTTCCTGTTCTTGTACAACTTGACATGCAACGTGCATTGACAGCAAAAAATAGCCGCACTATCACAAAGTTCAATTTCGAGGGTATGCTTATAGAACTAAAGAAAATTAACTGGAACAGTAGACTGGATTATACTAATCTGGACAAAGCTACGGAAGACTTCCTATCCATCTTTTCAGATATAATAAAAAAACATTCTAACCTTATATCAATCTCAAACAGAAACACAATAATTAAACCTTGGATAACGAAAGGACTTATTAAATGTATCAGAAAGAGAGATAAACTACACAGAAAATACAAGAAGGATACCAATAATGAAGAACTCAGGAAAGTATATATAGATTACCGAAATGTATGTAATAAAATATTGCGTAAAGTTAAAACATCTTATGAAAAATTTGAACTTGAGAAATGTAATAATGATAGTAAGAAAACTTGGAAAAATATTAAAAGAATCTGCAACTTCACTACAAAGACAAACCCTGTGGATAAATTGTTCACACATGAATCTACGTATAGGGAAACGATGAATAGTATAAATGAATACTACGTTAATGTTGGAGCGAAGCTAGCTCAAGATATACTATCCCAATCGAAAGTAAAAGAAATTGATCTATGTAAAGCCATCGCTAAAAAAGATAGTGAAATCAATTCATTTGGACTGATAAATACGGAAGAATCTGAAGTAATTAACCTTATTAGATCACTTAAAAATAGTAACTCTACAGGTTGGGATGGAATCACAGCGAAAATGTTAAAATTAGCATTACCATATTGTATAGAACCCATAACTAAAATATGTCAGAAAAGCCTTGATACTGGAATATTTCCAGAACCTTTAAAGAGAGCTATAGTGCTACCTATACATAAGACAGGTGATGCTAGTAAGATAGTTAATTTTCGACCAATATCGCTGCTACCAGTTGTGTCAAAAATCTTAGAAAAACTGATGAACAACCGACTGAAAAACTATCTTGAAACAAAAACGTTACTCTCAAACAATCAATACGGTTTCCGGCCCCGTCGTTCCACAGAAGATGCTGTTTTGAGAATAACAGAAAGTGTATGTGAAAGGCTTGACAATGGTCAGAGGGTTTTAGGACTCTTCTTAGATCTCACAAAGGCCTTTGATACGATATCGATACCTATACTTCTGAATAAGCTCGAATCACTAGGAGTACGTGGTTTAGCGCTATCTTGGTTTGAGAGTTATTTGAGTGGTAGAAAACAAAGTACGAAAATAGGTTCCCATATAAGTAAAGAGGCCGTCATTAAATTTGGCGTACCACAAGGAAGTATATTAGGCCCTACTCTATTTCTAGTGTACATTAATGACCTATGTAATATCGATCTTCTAAATGGGGAAGTCATTAGCTATGCAGATGATACTGTACTGCTATTTCACGGCGATACATGGGATGAAACTGAACGCATTGCAAGCTCTGGATTAAATCTAGTATCGACATGGCTAAAACAAAATCTGCTCACTCTCAATGTGAATAAAACCCACTTTATCACTTTCAGCATTAATGCAAGCTCACAACCGCCTAATTCTTTCTGTCTTAAAATACATGATGCAAGCTGTAAACAACGCGTATCCTGTGCTTGTGGTGCAATTATGCCGACAACAGATACAAAATATTTAGGAGTCTACCTAGACAAACATTTAACATGGACGGTGCATATAAAATATCTTGCTAGCAGAACAAGAAAGTTAATCTATGCCTTTAAGCAACTACGCCATGTTCTCGATCACCATTGTCTATTTAAAGTATATACTGCCCTAGCGGAATCAATACTATGCTATTGCAATACCGCCTGGGGCTCAGCAGCACCGACTCATCTCATAGTTCTGGAACGTGCCCAAAGAGCGCTATTAAAGTGCATGACATTCAAGTCTAGATTATTCTCCACAGACTCCCTTTATCACGAATGCAAAGTCCTGAATATTCGCAAACTATTTATACGAGCTATAGTTTTGAAACAACACAATCTTGTAACTAAAAATACTGTGGAAGAATTGACAACAAAACGTAGGCAAGATTTGGTCTTCAAACAATCGAACTGTCGTACAAGCTTTGGTGCTAAATCTGTAAAATTTCTAGGTCCAAAATTGTATAACGGTATAAGCAGTAAATTAGTTTTGGTTACCATGACACACTTTCAATTAAGAAAAGGCTTAAATAATTACTTACACTCTCTTCCATTTAAAGATGCTGAAGAACTTCTACGATTTATTTGCTAGTCACCTTCTGCTAATCATATTTGAAAATAATTATCACTTACGCCTACACAACACTACGCGCGCGCGCGCACGCGCACACACACACACACACACACACACACACCACGCACGCCCACGCACGCACGCACGCACGCACGCCACGCACGCACGCACGCACGCACGCACGCACGCACGCACGCACGCACGCACGCACGCACGCACGCACGCACGCACGACCACGCACGCACGCACGCACGCACGCACGCACGCACGCACGCACGCACGCACGCACGCACGCACGCACGCACGCACGCACGCACGCACGCACGCACGCACGCACGCACGCACGCACGCACGCACGCACGCACGCACGCACGCACGCACGCACGCACGCACGCACGCACGCACGCACGCACGCACGCACGCACGCACGCACGCACGCACGCACGCACGCACGCACGCACGCACGCACGCACGCACGCACGCACGCACGCACGCACGCACGCACGCACGCACGCACGCACGCACGCACGCACGCACGCACGCACGCACGCACGCACGCACGCACGCACGCACGCACGCACGCACGCACGCACGCACGCACGCACGCACGCACGCACGCACGCACGCCACGCACGCACGCACGCACGCACGCACGCACGCACGCACGCACGCACGCACGCACCACGCACGCACGCACACACCACACACACACACACACACACACACACACACACACACACACACACACACACCACACACACACACACACACACACACACACACACACACACACACACACACACACACACACACAAACGAATATTGTCATTACTAACCTCTTTAAATATTAAGTTGTAATCTTTAATTTAACCATAGAAAATACTATTTATACATATACATTTTACTTACTACACAAAGACTTGCATCAATGTACAAACTATCAGCAATCATATGAATTTTTATGACCGGAGCGAATCCTACTGTGGCCCGCCACACAGGCTCTAAGGAGACCTAGCGCGGGAAACAGTGTTTCCTTTGGGACGCCATCTGTACTGTTCTCTGTATTTTAGTAATTTTTATGTACCATGTACTACTTATTTACTTGCTATTAAATTTCATTTCAAATTTCATTTCATCCCAAAATCTTAGATTGTCAGAAAACGGCACAACTCCTCTCGCATTTTGCTATATCAGAGAACACTACTAGGTTTCAACTAACATATTATTACTAACAACATTTTTTTGACCTAATTGGTGTGGTTACATGACAACGCAACAGAAGCTTGTGGCACCCACTGGAGATTTAGGGTTTTTTTTAGAATTATTACTGGGCGACTATCATTCCAGTATACCGTCTAAGTCTTTTCTGTGGTGATAATAAAAATTCTTTAAGCCATAAAATTGTAAATATTCAAGTTTTATTCACCTATTTCTATGAAGTATTATCCAAACTTCGTACCTGTTGTGCGACCACAGAAAGCACTTCGATGTCGATTCTGTTGAACTCGTCGAAGCAAGCCCACGCGCCAGAGCTACACATATCACATTTTTAGTTTAAATCACTTAATAATTCTTCTCAAATCAGTTAATTTCAAAATGTAATTATGTGACCAGGTTCCAGGCTCCCTAAAGAGAGCAGCAGCGCATTCGTAGCACCTTTGGTGTTGCAAATGTCCATAGGCGATGGTAACCGCTGTCCATCAAGTGGGCCGTCTGCCTGTCTGCTGAACTCCTGTAATAAAAAATTAAAAAAAAAAAAAAATTGTTGTGCTATCTTCTATCTTAAATGTATCTCTCATTTCTTTCACCTTCTCCCAATTATTTGGGATCGGCATAATATGTCTTTTTCTGTCATACTCCTCTATTCTGATATACATCTTCTGTCACACTACAAATCACCATATCATATTTATATTATTATAATCTACTACTAGCTGTCCCGGCAGACGTCGTCCTGCCCGAAAAAACTTCAATCGATATTTAACAAATAAAAAATAGGGGCTGAACGTAGAGTGTTGTATCTATTTTTTAATATTTTATCTTTAAAAAAAATAAAAAAAGATAGGCGTGGAGTACCCCTAACATTTAGGGGGATGAAAAATAGATGTTGTCCGATTCTCAGACCTACCCAATATGCACACAAAATTTCATGAGAATCGGTCAAACCGTTTCAGAGGAGTATGATAACTAACATTGTAACACGAGAATTTTATATATAAGATCTAATTATGTATATCTATAGTAGTTTATTATTATTGTATTTATTTTTTAAATTTATATTTTATAATTTAGTTATACTATAAGACTATAAGCCGCGCGAAGGTTTGCCGACGACTATCTACTATTATTGTATTACTTACTAGTATCGTATTTAATTATGCAAGGCAAATATAAATATGTCGGAGGGAAGCTTTAATTGAACGTATTGTTGACTGGATGTATAACGCACAATATCATTTGTTTACATTTTAATTACTTCTAAAATTCTTAATTTAATTTGTTAAATGTTTCTATAACTTAAAGATCGTTCTAACCTAATAAAAGTTATGAATATTGTAATTTAATAAACGACCAATCAGAGCAGAGCATATGGCGGAGCGGGATCAGACGCCCTCTATACTTTGAATAGTATCTACTTGGGTAGACTGAGGAGTTTTCGTGGCACATTTGGTTGGTGGCAACAGGTCGAGTTGGACCTTTGAGAATATTAAAGAAAGTAGAAGCTTGGAAGTATGAGCGGTGCCCTGAACCCGCTGCTCGGTCTAAACTATGTCAAAATGTCTTTTAAATCTTAACTAAAAGTGTATAAACCGTGGCTATTGTGTTTTATGCCCGCATTTTATCCTGATGGCGTCCACTAAACCTGCAATAACTAAAGATGTCGTGAGAACGAGGCCGTTCTTCGATATATATTATTTTAACTATAATAATAAATTTATTGCAACAACTATTTATGTAACCTTTTTGTCAACCCTACCGACCATCGACGCGTGACATCATGAGGCTATCGGCAAACCTTCTGCGCACGATTAGTACAGCTGTAAGCCCCCAAATAAAAATAATAAAGAATGCAGTTATAAGTAGGGAACAATATTTGTCTATGTATTTAGCATATAGCCTTAAGAACAGACGAGCGTGCATGACAAGAACTATGAATGTCAAAGAAGCAAGTGAGGTGTGTAAGAATAAGCCTAAATGGCGCTCTGTTGTTCGTGCCTACCCCGCAAGGGACCTGGCGTGAAGTTATGTATGTATGTATGTATTTAGTATATAAATGAACTTACGCTGCCAAACCTTTGAAGAATTTGCCCATAGCCATGTAATCGAGTTGGTCCGAGCAGTTGAACACAACACATTGGACGGCCAACGCTTTCGCCAAGTCCTGGGAATATACAGATAATGGTTTCAGAAGCAACAATCCAAACACTACTGGGAGAGTTGATGTTAATTAACCAGCTAGAGCCCATGGCTCCATAGCCCGGGAGGAGAGTACAAAATACACATTGTAATTTTGATTTACCTATACATATTTTGGCGCCAGGCCATAAGAACTACACTGGCAACACCAAACAAACGCTAAGCGTCAAATCGTTTTTTTTTCTTCTTCTCAACCTTTTACCGCTAAAAACGTGTACTGGTGGTCTATTTTATTGTAATAATTGCTGTAATAGTTTAAAGAAATAATCTCTCACATCACCTCGAGTCATCATCAAATTCCAAGGCTGTATCATTACATAACTCAATAGTTCACATAAATGGAGAAGCTGTTAAAATCCTACACACATATATATACTTTTTGAAAATCATACATATAAGTTAAAATTTAATTTTACTTCCTAGTCTATGTACACCGCTTCGCAACGTGTTATTGCGGTTAAGGAGAAGAAGCGGCAACAAACTCCCCCACAACACGTCTAGCTAAAAATTGTTTTTCTTTACATTGCTTATTCTATTTATATCTCAAGTTCTGTTTCTTTATAAGTTTTACTCAGAATTACTTTTTGAAGAAATAATGGAGTTGTAGCAAACGTACATACTCAATAAGACCAAGACACAATAAAAGGAAAGATAAATTAGATAGATAGATAGATAACACTTTATTACTCACCAAATACACAATTTCAAAATATACAATTACAACATTGTCATGGTAGAAACAAAAGGCGGCCTTATCGCTGAAAGCAATCTCTTCCAGGCAACCTAACTTAAGGAATAATTAATTCTAATCTGGCGATGTAGGTGGTGCAGATCATTAAATATCAAATAACATAAATAAACATACTTAAACTAAATAATTTATAAAAAAAAAAATACACATACTTAAACTAGTTTATAAATTAAATACATACATACATATATATTAAATAGTCTATAATATAAGAATTAGGCATAATTATTTATAGGCATAAATTATAAATAAATGTAGATACTATATCATGCGTTCATTTCAAAGTGGTATCGCCAAGTAACCTCCTTTCGGCACATATAAACTTTTCTTTTATTAATTTAAATTTTTCCTTTAAATCTGACGGCGCGTTCCCCTTTTCGCACGTCACGTCAATTCACTCATTGTCATATCATTAAAATTAAATAAAATCGTTACGCTTTATAAATAAATAAAATACCACAAAATACTTAACATATACCGCGCCCGCTCTATTATAAATATAAAATAATCGCTCCGCACCGTAAACATAAAATAAATTAAAATGAACTAAATATAAGTACATAAAATTAAATATTATAAACACATATATTAAAATACAATAGAGTGAAGTGAAGTGGACTCGGGAACAGAGGAGCAACTCTATTTCATTCTCATTAAAAAAAAATTTATTGCAGGAGATCAGCAGACAGGCAGACGGCCCACTTGATGGGCAGCGGTTACCATCGCCTATGGACATTTGCAACACCAAAGGTGCTACTAATGCGCTGCTGCTCTCTTTAGGGAGCCTGGAACCTGGTCACTAATGCCGGAACACAACACAAGGTTGTTATGGCGACATACTCTAGACCAGGGGTGGTAGCCATCCAGTCGGGCAAATGCCCTACCACCTGGCTGTGAGTTGTTTTGTCGCCTCTTACGACAGGCCGCCGGGCCGCAGGAAATTGTATTCTTTCTCCGTTCCTGCACGGATGATTAATCTGGTAAGTGCGTGCTCGTTCTAAAATTCCCCCTAAAAATTGACCACACTTCTTTTCAGCAAACTTGATACAGTTCACTTATCACTAAACCCAGCGCCGCCGCAACACAAAGTGTTAATTAACTAGACTTATAGCCAATGTAGGACTTCCACTCAAGTGTTTCAGTTACATAAATCCCTCTCTATCGTTAAGAAAGAATTTCCGCAGAGGAAAATGGTTCGTGTGTTGGTGATTTATTTTCTGTCTCCTTCCATGATGGCACCAACCTTGGTGGTCTCCGTCTTGCCGGTGCCGGCGGGCCCTGCCGGCGCCCCCCCGAACTTGAGGTGCATGGCGCACATCAGCGTCAGGTAGCAGCGGTCCGTCAGCGGGGTGATCACCAGCCGACCACTGGTGGTCACATGCAAAGTGTATCAAACAAATAATTATTATTAAAAAATAATTTATTCGACTGACAAATTTTATTTAATAACGATGATACACCAATAAATAAATCAATATAATATTTTCTTAAGTTTTCGCGACTAGTATAACATAGTATTAGATTATAGATTAGGCTTCCATAGAGTAAATAATAACCATAAATTAAAACTAAATAATTAAAATGAACAAGTTGGCGGTAGGCTAAATAAAACTTTAACAATACTTTAACGTTTTGTACTATTTAAATATAAACAAAAAGCTTATAAGCTCATGACGAGCCTATTCATCAGAAGTTATCATGGCATGGCATAATGTATATGGGTGTATTCATGGAATTGACATCTTTCGTGATCATTGCCAATATAGTGTTTCTATTGTTTAAATAACAGTCATCTTTTCTAAATCACAATGCACTTTGATAATAGCGATTTGTTGCACACTCGATGCCCCTGCGACCACACCACCTCGTATCCAATATCCAATGCAGTATTTTGATCAACAACGACCAAAAACATGTCTCTACCCGTCTCCCTGTCATTAGTGTGGCCGCCTGCCACCATAGATATGCACCACTCCGCTAAAGTGTCATTGTCAATATATTATCCTTGGCGATGGTTCGCCGACAAGCTTATAAAAAAATGTATTTTTTTTTCATAAATGATGCATCTTAGTGATACAACATTAAAATTACAATCTAATCTACGAAATAAGACTAATGAGTAATTTAAATCTGACCTTAAATAACTAGATATAACTTAAACTAAGAATGTATCCAATAACACGTTTCTTATTATCTTTATTAAGGAGAAGACACTTTGTTCATGTGTTCTTTGTTTGTGTTGTTTGTGTTTGTTTGGCTCCACACGATGGCCCCAACGGTGATACCAACGTTGGTCGGTTAATTTGGTGAAGCGTACACACGTTGGCTTTAATACTAGTTCCTTTCCGCCAGAGCCAATGTGAAGATGTCCGATACCGAAATTGAAATTGCTCTAAGCGCTTTTACAGTACTGAGTGCGTATACGACATATTTGTTATTGAAAAAAAAGAAAAAACCACGTTAAAGAAGATGGTGGATGACGTACGCACTAGTTGCAACACGCAACAGGACTGAGCAAATCGCCAATATGTGGACGGATCGCGAACTTTGGCACAGATTCCTTTGATAAAACCGACACTTGCTGGCCAACTACCAACGGTCGCTCCAACGTTGGAGCCAACACTATTTCCTAGATCCACACGTTGGGCGAGTGGCGTTGGGGCCAATATTGGGGCCAACGTGTGGAGCCGGTGTTAATGTGCCTAAGTGCTAAACATTAACACTACATTTTGTTATTATCAAAGCATTATAACACTAACTCAAAAGGTTTTGTCCTTTGGAGTCTTCTTAATAAATGTGTATTACCAAGGAGCTGGATGGCCTCGACATTCACATGGTGACGAAACCGTTGCTGATGGGCTTCAGCGTATTTTTTTATTGCGTTAATGACGAGGTCCACTTTTAAATCTCGATGGAGATTGTCTGATCTTATGTACCAAGGAGCATTAACCATATCCTTGAGTACTTTATTTTGGAACCTTTGTATAATGTTTAAATTGGTTGGCTTGGTGCAGCCCCATAGAAAAATGTATAGTAAAAATATTTATTGTTTTCTTTATGGCGACCGAATAAAACACCTAAAATTCGGGTTTTTAAACCAAAATACATTTGGTACATTAAATGTACTCCCCTGGAACAATAAACAAAACGAAACTCACCTATTCCCGAGATATTCGTTCTGGTACATGAAGACGGAGTTGAGCGCCTTCACGTCGCAGTGGTTCTGGCTGAACTGGCGGTAGTACGCCGACGTGTCCAGGCGGCCCTCGTCCTGGTACACCTCGGCGGACTCGCCCTCCTCCAGGGGCCACATGTCCTTGACAGCCTCGTAGTATCTGAAACCAGGGTTGGTTGTAGTGTAAACTTCCTACGGGAGGGTAAACCGCTTCGTTACGTAACGCGTTACGGCGCCAGTCTGTCTGGCTTCCCTTTCCCTCGCGCATACGGCAGCGGTAGGCAGGCTCGTCCTCTCCCGCTCTAACCCACAGCGCTAGTCGTATTTCTTCTAATGTGCTTATTCAAGAATTGTCACTAAGAATTTAAAAAAAATATAATCAATAAATATGTCGGAGGGAAGCTATAATTGGATGGATGTATAACACACAATATTATTTGTTTACATTTTAATTGCTTCTAAAGTTGTTAATTTAATTTGGTTTGATGTCTTAAATCCCTATTATTTAATATTATAAATGCGAAAGTAACTCTGTCTGTCTGTCTGTTCCGTTTTCACGTAAAAACTACTGGACCGATTTGGCTGAAACTCAGTATATATATATTTTCGATACCGAGGATGAACATAGGATACTTTTTATCCCGAAAAATGGGATAGTTTCCGGGATAACATGATATTTGTCTGTTTGTTTGTTATGCTTTTACGGAAAAACTACTGGACCGATTTGGCTGAAATTCGGTACGTATGTAAATTAAATACTGAGGATGGACAAGGGGTAATTTTCATTTTGGCCTTTTTGGTAATTTTGGCCTTTTTGGTCATTTTGGCCTTTTTGGTCATTTTGGCCTTTTTGGTAATTTTTCCTTTTTGGTCATTTTGGCCTTTTTGATCATTTTGACCTTTTGGTCATTTTGGCCTATTTGGTCATTTTGACCTATTTGGTCATTTTGGCCTATTTGGTCATTTTTCCTTTTTGGTCATTTTGGCCTATTTGGTCATTTTTCCTTTTTGGTAATTTTGGCCTATTTGGTCATTTTGGCCTTTTTTGGTCATTTTGGCCTATTTGGTCATTTTGGCCTTTTTGATCATTTTGACCTATTTGGTCATTTTGGCCTATTTGGTCATTTTGGCCTATTTGATCATTTTGGCCTATATGATCATTTTGACCTTTTTGGTCATTTTGACCATTTTGATTATTTTGGCCTTTTTGTTCGTTTTTGCCTATTCCGTCATTTTAGCCATGTCTGTCACTGTGGTCTTTTGGTCATTTAGACCATTTTGGCCTTTTTGGTCAAGTTTTGTAATTTAATTCAAATTCAAATTCAAAAGTTTTTATTCAAAATAAGTTCCACTGGAGAACACTTTTTGAAGGTCATACATATAGGTTAAAATTTAATTTTACTTCCTAGTCTATGTACACCGCTTCGCAACGTGTTATTGCTGTTAAGGAGAAGAAGCGGCAAGAAACTCCCCAGCAACACGTCTAGCTAAAAATTGTTTTTCTTTATATTTGTTGTTCTATTTTTTACATTTAAGTACTTTTTTTTTAAATTTAATACAGAATTATGTTACAGAATAACTTTTGAAGAATTAATGGAGTTGTAGCAAACAGTGCATATTCAATAAGACAAAAGCGCAATAAAAGGATAGAGAATAATTATAGTTATAAATATAAAGACGTAACGTAATTACTTTTTTTGCAACATATCTCCATATATTCCTTAGAAGTAAGGCAAGATAAAAAGGTTATACTCGTATAAAACACAGTATAAGAGGTTGGAGCGAGCTGTTATGTAAATGAAGTTTTGTCATTTAAATATTCTTCAATAGTGTAGTATCCCTTTTTAAGCAAGATACTTTTTATTTTGATTTTGAATTTAGTGAAGGGCAGATCTAACATTTCACTCGAAATCTTATTGAAGAAGCGTATACCAACCCCCAAGAAAGAAGACAATACTTTTTGTAATCTAAAAGATGGCAATATCAGTTTATTACAATGCCTGGTGTTGAAATCGTGAACATCCTTATACCGCTTTATTTTGTTGACAGATAGACGGGGGATGGTATATATAATTAACGATATAAAATGAAGTGAATCTTCTATGCGCAAATACATAAAAATGTAATATAATATAACATGTAGCACTTGCTCCATAAACAAGAGACACGCACTAGAGGTTAACCCGCGGCGCAGCCGCGGGGTAAACTCTAGTGTTTTATAACTTAAAGATCGTTCTAACCTAATAAAAGTTATGAATATTGTTATTTAATAAACGACCAATCAGAGCAGAGCATATGGCTCGGAGCGGGGTCAGACGCCCTCTATATTTTGGTAGTATCTACTTCGGTAGACTGAGGAGTTTTTGTGGCACATTTGGTTGGTGACTACAGGCCGAGTTGGACCTTTGAGAATAGTAAAGAAAGTATTGAAGTTGGAAGTATGAGCGGGTGCCCTGAACCCGCTGCTCGGTCTAAACTATGTTAAAATGTCTTTTAAATCTAAATTAAAAGTGTATAAACCGTGGCTATCGTGTTTTATGCTCGCATTTTACCCTGATTACGCCCACTTAACCTGCAATAACTAAAGGAGATGTCGTGAGAACGAGGCCTTCTCCGACAAATAAAATAAAATTTAAGTAATAACCTAAGTTATTCTCAAGTAAAACAATTTCAATATTAAGTAGTTTAACTTAGATTAGTTTACGTTATCACTTTTGTCGGGCGTCCCGAGACGCATGTTTTTCCTTTTTTTTTTAATTTTAATGGAGTGATCATTTACATGTTTTATATAAAAAAAAATATATTATTTATGTTACATTTTTCTGACTATAATTAAAAAGATATATCAAGTCTATGATATTAGTGAATTGTAAACATGCCGTGTCTATTGAAACTATAAAAAAAAACCAATTGGAATAGACATATAAACGACGGAAAACATGACGCATTTTTTTAATTTTCTTGTGTGTTGTTCGGGATTCACATAAAAACTACTGGAACAATTTCGATGCGGTGTCCGGTGATCGACAGAAACTTCTTAGACTAAAAACCTGTGCTACTTTTTGTCCTGGGAATCCCGCACGAATTATTTTGGGAGCGATTTAAAATGACCAGATTAAAAAAAAACGAATTCCATTGTGATTAGGAAATTTTATATAACAAATGTGTGATTTTTTTATCCCGGGTGGTAATTTTCTTACGTGGAAATTAGCTTATTCCAACACAGTTTTCAAAAACAATTGCTGCGGTACTTTGTACGAACGAAGTCACTGGTATATCCTAGTTATAAATAAATGTTTGAGCCGGAAGTGTCGACAATTTGCCGACAACTCCCGAACAAACCCGAGTGCGCGTGTGACGTCACCATGGTAATTTCTCATAAAAAACTATTCGTACCTGAGAACCTTCTTCTATTCGAAGTCTGTCAAAAACTTCAAATAAGAGGAAGAATTTAGTGTGATGGCTGTAAGAATTACCTCAACTGACATATCCATTGGAAATCGGTGACGTTCTTGACGCCTTCCTCGACCAGGGTCCAGGTGACGTCACGGGCATGCACCTCGATGACGATCAGCGCGCAGACGACCTCCCTTTGGAAGAACGTCAGGTCGCCCTTCACGAGAGCTCTCAGGCTGTCCAGCTGAAACCGTGAGACTACGTTTTAACGGTTTTAAGCGTGGTAATTTATTACGTTTTGGTTTGTCCGAAGTTTCGGCCGCTTTTCAGTGGCCGTGGTCACGGACGACAAAGGTGACATTTGTCCAGCAAGTATTGTTATAGTTTTATTTAGCCTACCGCCAAATTGTTCAACAATTCCCAACTCTAACCCACCTGCATTAAGTTCTCCTCGTAGAAGTACTCCATCCTGTAGTCGGCTATCCCGCCCTCGACGCCCGCGGTCCAGGCGGTCTGGCTGCCGGCTATCACCACTTGTCCCGGCCACCGGAGCACCCACTCCGCGCGCGGCATTGTCCACAACTCCTTCAGACCATCCACCAGGGTCAGACGAACTGGAAACCAACAAACTCCCCTAAGCATCAAAATCACTTGTCTTCCATACAATGATACACTCTATATAGCATTACACCCACTCTCAATAACGACAACAATTAAGCAAAAAGTACGTTTTAAGTTGCCAAAATTAGTAAAAACTGCGCAACTGTGTACGTGTTGTTATTGCTTTATTATCCTAACCCGTAATAAACTCGACTGTCGACATCATGCATACAGAAATTTCTAAGAAATTCCGAAATACAGAATTTTTTAAATACTGCTTTTACCATAAAGACGCCTCAATATAGGTATGAATAAAATAAGTAAAAAATACAACAAAATTACTGGTGCAGCAAAAGACATCAGACAAAAATAACAGAATTCTCTCCATTTAACGACAACTTTCTTTGACGCCATTAAATGCACAGTCCGTTCAGTGTCGTTATATAGAGTTTGCATTTATGTTGCATTACATATATTTTTACTACTAGGACAAACATCGTATAAGTACCAAGTTGATTCATTTACGACGATTTAAAAGATGCCAAACTACCCATCACAATCCTAGCATCGGTAAATATCGTCGAATTATAACTGAAAGATTTTTGGTTCAAATCCCACTAGACATCCTTGGTAAACTTTAAAAACTTCGATCAATGATCGAAGTTTAAAAATCAGTGCACACGTGTGACTTGACTACATTCATGTTTAGTTATTTTTTTAACGGATTCTAGACTCGGGTTAACGTCAAAATTAAAATAATATAGCGAAATTAGCTTTGTTTATTCTTCACTGACATTGACTACAGATAAGACGGAATATTGCCAGAAGGCAAAATATTTATTTTTGCTTTTTAGTTTGATGTATTTATCTGTTCAGGAATGACACCTTCGGTGTTGCAAATGCCCATAGGCGATGGTAATGCGCTTTCCATCAAGTGGGCCGGATTGCTATGACTTATTATATAATGATGATAACATGTAAAGAAAATGCTTTACTCGTATGCCTCATGGTGTCCTCCAACAGCAGCAGCCATTGCTCCACATTTGACGACGGATAGAACTTGTATTTCAACTCCACAACCTCCCCCTCGCTGGAATGCATGTGACTGATCTTCAGATCCGGTTCAAATGTTACCTGAACCAGTTGATGTCAAATAAACTCAAGGTTTTTACGGCGACATACTTCAGACCAGTGTTTTTCAACCCGTCGGTCGTGGGACCCCCTAGGGGGGTCGCAGAACCTTGCTCGGGGGGGGGGCTGTAGTCGGCTTAAGAGAAAAGCAATTTAAGTTTATATCTCATACTTAGGTACTTTCTAAACAGCCTTTTGCAGAGGATAGGTCGTAATAATTTATATAGGTAACAAAAACGGGAAGACATAAACATAGTCATTTAAATTACTAGCTTTTTGTCTGTCTATGGCCCAAGGTGATCGCCAAAATTTTTCAACCTGTAAAGGGGTCCCGAAATCAAAAAGATTGAAAAGCACTGCTTTAGACCTGCTGGTGGCAGCCATCCAGACTGGAAAATGGTCTAACACCTGGTCGTGTGTTTTGTCGTCTCTTACGCAGGAAATTGTTTTATTTCTAGAGTAATAGCAAAATTGAGCCTCAGGTGTAAGAAAGGTACCGTACCTTTGACCAATCTCCAAAATATGGAATACCTTGGCGATGTTCTCGAAGCACTTCCTGAGGTGCGGCTGCACTGCCTTCGGGTTCCTGGACTGCGAGAGTATCTCGAGCAGCTCGTCGTCGCTGAGGAAGAAGAAGCGCGGGAAGCGCAGCCGCTTCAGCTCCATGTACTCGTTGAGGCCCCTGGACACCACGTCCAGGAGGTGGAGCGCCTCCACCAGGCTGTCCAGGAGGCGGCTGTCCGGGCATATTATCATTATCTGAAAATTTCAATTTTGAAAGCTTTTAGATTGTACCAGCGGACCTGGCAGACGTCGTTCTGCTCGCATAAAAATAAAAGCCCAGAACCCGATTCCAGCGCCGCCTACTGGTTCCAAACCAGCCGGGAATCCCATCACACACAAGAAACATCAAAATCGTTCTAGTGATTTAGGAGTTCATTGACTGAGCGTCTGAGTGTCTGAGTGAGTGAGTAATATTTTTTTCATTTATTGTCCAACATGTTTACAATCGTATACATTTCTTCTTGCTTGTTGTGGCGGAGTGTTGGTACTTTCTGGTAGTGGGGTGAAGAAAATACACCTTGTGGCTTTCAGGGATTTATTCTCGTAGTAGTTTGGCTCGGATGCTGATCCCTGGTTGCAACTTAAATATATATTTGTGAGCGTTATTTATAGTGACTTTATTATATTAAAGTAGCCTAAAGTAGGCCCCGCAGCGTCAGCAAAACGCTGTACGTTGAACCGTACATACATTAAAACACATTCGACTGTGGCACAAAAATCTCATGGGTTTGTTCGTGCCGCACAGTCGTATAGAATATATTAAGTTTTGATACATTGTGCCATTTTACAAAACGTGCGTCGTACAACGTTTTTGGTACAACACAAACAAACACAAATATCAGGTTTCTAATAAGCAAATGAAAATGGCGCCACATGCACGTGGTGAAAATTAGAACTACATCTATCGTCTCATTTTCTCTATAGTATTAAAGTGAGACCAATATATTGATCAAAAGCGCTTCCAAGGAGGTTCGATTATTCAGGTTATTTGTTTTCGTAAGGTAAAACTTAAAGGTGGATTTTTTTTATTCAGCTAAGTACCTATTTTACGAATGTTCCGTTGTATGATGGTTGATTTTTTACTTTCGAACAATGAACACAGGTTTCGCAAATGCATTATTTTGAACAAATTTGTTAGAAAAAAATATTTGCTTACTAACAACATAACATCACTAACAGTTCAAATCCTATATCAGAAACCCACTATAGCACATTATATATACTACACTAGTTGTGCGCGCGATTTCGTCTGCGTGTTTATTTTTATGGAACCTGTAAAATTAACCTAAGTTACTATTTATAACATTAGTTATCTACCAAGTAAACGTCCCATCAAAATCGGTCCAATAGTTTCTAAGAATAGCCGGAACATCCATAGACAGACAAAAATTCGAAAAATTGCTTTTTCGGAATCTCTTGGTCCTTCATTTTTTTCACATTTTTATATTGACTTTAGAAACAGACACTTCAGTTTCATTTATCTATATAGATACGTCACGGGACTCGCCTTGGGACAAGCGGCCGCGGCGCCCATGATCCTGCGCCATATCCTCTCCATGGTGCCATACTTCTTGGCTTCGAGGGGCAACTGACGCGATATGTCTTCCGACGTAAAAATCGGCTCCAAGTACATCCATTCCCTACGACCAAATAGTTTTCAAGCCAATCACAGTTTTATTGTATAGTTGTAAAAACTAGCTTCTGCCCGCGACTTCGTCCGCGTGTTGCAGTTTTTTAACTATCCCACGGGAACTCTTTAATTTTTCGGGATCAAAAGTATCCCCTATGTTGACCAGGGATATAAGCTATCATCATACAAAATTTCATTTAAATCGGTCCAGTCATTTCGGAGATTAGCCACTAAAAACAGACAAACAAAAAAATTGAAAAAAATATAAATTAATTCTATTTCACTTCTTATATCCCCCTGACTCGGTTTTTAGCAAAAATTTTATTGTACAGAAATTCGACCTCTACAATTTTATTATATGTATAGATTTTTGGAGGTCGATTAGTTATTCATATCAAAATGAGTCAACACAGACAGAAATAACGATATCTAATCAGAGATCCAGAGAGAACTAAAAACACAGAGAAAAATAATAGTAATTTAAACATGAAAAACGTATAACTAACATACTGTTACGAGTTTAGCCGGACTCGAATTAAAATGCCGTTAGAATTAATATAGGGTTTATTAGAACTATACAAACACGTATAACACAGGTATAAATTTAACAGAACGCAACAAATGCAAATGTAATGCAGAAGGTCGTAATTCACAAAACACAATAAAATCTGAAAAAAAACAAAAGACTACTAATATTTTGACTAATATTTTCTTGAGTTTTCGCTACTAAAACTACGTTTTAGCGGGTTTAAACGCGGTAGTTTATTGATTTTCTTCCTTGATAAATAGTCTTTCTAGCACTGAAAGAGTTTTCAAATCAGACCAGTAGTTCCTGAGATTAGCGCGTTCAAACAAACAAACTCTTCAGCTTCATATATTAGTTAGTATAGGCACAATTCGGTCTGCCGAGAGGTTGGCACTAACTTCTGGCACTCGATCCACTCGTCCAGCACCGTCTGCGTGAGCCGGAGCCTGTCGTCCCACTCCTGGATGCGCAGCTCGAAGGCCGCCTTGAACGGGCTGAAGCCCAGCTGCTGCGTCGCCAGCAGGTGCTCGTCCAGCAGCTGCAGGGTCTCGTCCGCTATCTTCATTATGAACGTGCCTGCGCACAATCCTCATATGCATGTATTTACATTTATATGACAAATTGTCATTGTACATTGTCGCATGATTGATACATATCCAATATGTATATAAAATTCTCGTGTCACAGTTTTCGTTGTCATACTCCTCCGAAACGGCTTGACCGATTTTGATGAAATTTTTTGTGCTTATCCGGTATCTATGAGAATCGGCCAACATTTATTTTTCATCCCCCTAAATGTTAGGGGTAGTCCACCCCTATTTTTTTTTCTTTTGTCAAAATTTTTAATTTCTATTTTTTTATGATACAACATACAAAAATACATACAACCCTAGATTTTCAACCCTCGACGATCAACCCCTATTTTTTACCGGGCAGGACGACGTCTGCCGGGACAGCTAGTAATATCTATATTTATAAATATTGATATTTTTACATGTGTTACGTGTTCGTGTGGGCGAACCCTTAACTCACATCGTTTGCTTCACACGATACGACTCATCGATCTTCCACGAAGATCATACGATGTCGTAACATCGCACAAACCAATAAAGGGTCCTCGGGACATACCAGCGTCGTCTTTTGGTGCTCCATCGCGGAGGAGTCCAGACGTTAATATTAAGTTATAATTAAGTACCTAATTGTAATTAATTAATAAATGTATTAAAATATATCTTATTTTTTAAAACATCCTCCGACGGCCAAAGAACGTAACTCATGTTCTCTTGCCAAATTTAAAAGGTCTATTTTGCTTGCATTAACTGACTTAGATGGTACACTCGAGCTAGAATAAATTACTTTGCTACATCTCTTCCCATTAATGAATAATCTTACATTTTCTGGGTTTGTTTTTTGTAATATGTTTGTGAATTAATTTTGTATTGTGTTTGTACCTCTTGTGTTTTTATTAATCTTGTAAATGTTATCATGTGGACAACGTCGTTGGCTTCAGTATTTTTATCACATTGTATTGTTACTTTCTTTTTTATTTCATATTTTATATTATTTTTTTATTATTTTTTTTTATTTTTTTTTATTGCAGGAGTTCAGCAGACAGGTAGACGGCCCACTTGATGGATAGCGGTTACCATCGCCTATGGACATTTGTAACACCAAAGGTACTACTAATGCGCTGCTGCTCTCTTGAAGGAGACTGGAGCCTGGTCACTAATGCCGGAACACAACTAAGGGTTGTTATGGCGACATACTTTAGACCAGAGGTGGTAGCCATCCAGTCGGGCAAATGCCCTACCACCTGGCTGTGGGTTGTTTTGTCGCCTCTTACGACAGGCCGCCCGGCCGCAGGAATTTGTATTCTTTCTCCGTTCCTGCACGGATAAAATATTGTAGCTGTTTGTTGTTTCTTTCAACATTTCATTTGTTAGGTTTATTGAAGTTTATTTATTTGTTATAATAATTATGTATTACATAATTACAATTACTTTTATTAATTATGATTTACTTTTTATTTTTTATATTAACAAAATTGGGTCGTTATGGTCTTACGCCAAAAGGAAGGTTTGCACTGAAAATCGTTCTGCGTTGTGTCGGACATAATTCCGGCACAACAATATGCTGAGTGCGAACCTTGTTTGCTGAAAATGCGGCGTACAAATTCACAAATAATGTTTTGTGTGTAATAATGTGTAAAGAATGTAACTACGTCGCTATTTTTTTCAAATAAAGTTTTTTTCTTTCTTTCATATTATCGTATCTAAGAATACTGTTTAAATATGTAAAACCTTTTTAATATTCTCTGTCTGCCGATTATTATTATTATTATTGCAATTTTCTTTTTTCACGTTTATATATTTCACAAAAGTAATATTTATTAAAATGTGGACAAGTACTATTTCTTGTACTTGTGCAATCAAGTACAGTTTAATGCGACGAACCTTTTCATACCGCGACTGTACAAAGATGCTGTTGCTAGGTTTGAAAGGAGCAACTCACCCGTGTTCTTGTAGGGCGTCATCTCCATGGTCTTGGTGGCCCAATCCGCCTGCATCTTGTCCAGGGACTGTTCGATGACGTACTCCTTGGACGCCAACTCCCCGATGTCCGCGATCAGCTCCCCGTGAGCCGCCACGCCTTGCTTCAGGCACATTTGGAATGTTTGCTTTTCGTTCATCGTTACGGTTATACCTGAAATTAATAATAATAAATGTATTTCTAATGGAACAGAGAGCATGAAAGTAGAGTAAACGCGGTCGAGATGCGAGCACTGCGCAAAATGTGCGAAGTGACGCTCGCGGACCGCGTTCGTAATACCGAAGTAAGAAAGAGAGTTGGTCTGAAAGAGAGTGTCGGGGTGAAGGTAAGGAAAGGAATGCTCCGGTGGTTCGGCCATGTGGAAAGAATGTATGATGAAAGAATGGCTAAATAGATATACAATGCAAAAGTGGATGGATGCAGAAGTCGCGGAAGGCCACGACAGACCTTCCATGATCAAATTGATCATGTGTTAGCAGAAGGTGATGTTAGGAGCCTTAAGAACAGAGGAGCGTGCATGACAAGAGCTATGAATGTCAAAGAAGCAAGTGAGGTGTGTAAGAGTAAGCCTGAATGGCGCTCTGCTGTTAGTGCCTACCCCGCAAGCAACCTGGCGTGAAGTTATTTTTTTTTTTGATAATTCCAACGGCATTTTAAACTCGTATCACACAAATCCTTAACAATATCAAATTATTCGAAAAAACGTCCGACAGTCAATACAGTTGCCAATTCATTCTAAACATATGCAACCCACCAGCCCTTTCCATAAATTCGTTCCAATGACGCTCCTTCATGCCCGGGTTCTTCACGGCTTGTATTATGGGAATCAGCGGTCTGAACTCATCTATATCATCCTGCAAACAAATGTATTCATATTATAATTACATCAAGTTAATAATAACGTATGTGTATAATAAGTTTTCACAACTAAGTTAGTTCAGGCTACCACAGATTAAATAATAATCCCAAACAAAAATCAAAACTAAATAATTAAAATGAAACAGTTGGCGGTAGGCTAAAAAACGTTGACAATACTCATTGAAACTTGACATCTTTATCTTCTGACATCACGACTACTTAAAAGTCGCCGAAACGTCGGAATAATGAAAATCGAATAAAATACCGCGCTTAAAACCGTTAAAACGTATAATATTTTCTTAAGTTTTCGCGACTTGTACACATAATAAAACTACGTTTTAACGGCAACTGAAAAGCGGCCGAAACGTCGGATAAACCTAAATAAAATAAATTACCGCGCTTAAAACCGTTAAAACGTAGTTTTATTACGTTAAAACGTATTTAAGGAATAGTGTGAGCTTAAGTTGAACGATATAATAAGGAAGGTTTTGTTGTTAAAGTGAATGTTATGATAAGGAAACGTAGTGGACTGAAAAAAGATGTAACAAAAAAAGTTGAGAAAGGAATGTTAAAATGGTGCTGACATTTAGATAGAATGGATATAAGGAGACTAACGAAACAAGTGTATTACAACAGTGTGGATGATGGTACAGTTGATGCGGGTACAGTACGACGTACTTACCATGAGCTAATCACGGATCTTTGTCAAAACGTACAGTTAAAAATCACCTATGATGAACGTTATGTATGAGGAAATTAATGAAACCAGATGAGGATGAAGATGTATGTCGGGATCGTAGCACATGGAGATCCAACGTCTCTAGCTACCCCTATGAGAGTCAGTCGTGATAATACGTATGCATGTAAGTTAGATAAGTATTTTTTATATTGTATAATAATATTGTAATTTTTTATATTGTCGCAGACGGTTAATAATTTAGGGTTGTATGTATTTTTTTATGTTGTATCATAAAAAAATAGAAATTAAAAATTTTGTCTAAAAAATAAAAATAAAAATTTAGGGGTGGACTACCCCTAACATTTAGGGGGATGAAAAATAGATGTTGGCCGATTCTCATAGATACCGGAGAAGCACAAAAAATTTCATCAAAATCGGTCAAGCCGTTTCGGAGGAGTATGACAACGAAAACTGTGACACGAGAATTTTATATATTAGATATAAAACAAATTGAATACGTCAGTTTAATTACATTACAATTGTCATAAAAAAATACATATACAATGTAATTAAATCATATCGTTACGAGTTATGGGACTCGAATTAAAATGCCATTGGAATCACTATAGAATTTATTAGAACCATAGAAACACGTATGACACAGGTTCAAATATAACTGGACACAACCAGTATAAACGTAATACACGATTCAATAACACGCGCAAAGTCCGTTACTACATAGCTTATCGAATGTACACACGTCTTGTTTCGCTTGTGACTATCGCTATACTGCGTCACCCCTCCGTCGCGGCATTGCTTTATACAGTCAAATATGTCTCGACACAATATTCGACCGCTTGGAGGATTTCTTAGAACCAGCTTGTATTATACAAGACACCTGGCAGTGATCACAATACAGCAACATGCCCTAAGAGAATACAATACGCAATGGGCTATTTCTAATTACAAATTTTAAACACCAAGTAAACAAAAGAAGATAATAAAGTGTGTGTTTTATAGAAGGGAGGTGTGCATTCACTTTTGTCGGCGTGTAACAATATTTAAATTTTAAAAATCCTCTTTGAGTAAGGCGTCTGCTCCATAACTTCTTAATATTTTCTCAAAAGAAGAGACTTCCGAATGTCCACTCACCCGTATAGTGATGGCGACCTGCTGCACTTTGGGCATGTCGGCGAAGGTCCTCACGCACTTGACTATCGTCTTATAATACTCGTTGATTAGAGGTTCTATCGTGTCCGCGTCTACGTACATCAACGGGTTGTCGAACCAAACCTCACGGGACTTCAGGAAATCTATAATTATTACTTATAAGTCAGTAAATGGATCGAAATTGTACAGTCGCGGTGTGAAAAGGTTCGTCACCTTAAAGTCGACTTTTGCTTGCACTAGTACAAGAAACTACTGCCAACATTTTAACAAATGTTACATTTATCAATTACAGAAACATGAAAAAAGAAAAATGCAATGACGTTGACAGACACTGAGATTAAAAAGTTTTTCATAATCAGAAACCATGGGGATACAATCACTACGCTTATAATAAATATTTAAACCAATCAAAAAGCTTTACATCTCTAAACAATCTTCATAGACAAGACACAAAATTAAACAAGTTTGATTTTAAGTAATTTTAAATCTCATTGTCAAATAGTTAAACAAATTTTTCAGCGTAACAGTCTGTTCTGTGACTTATTTTGAAACGATCATTTAACATTCCGGGAGCATATGTTGCTCCCGGAATGTTAAATGAATTAATTTAAAAACTGTATTTAAAAATACGAAAAAATCAAGGAGGCAGATTGGGACCAGGAGATTCAGAAAACGAAATTATTCGAATTTTTGTTTGTCTGTCTGTTCGAGGTTCACGTGAAAACTATTAAACAGATTTGAATGAAACTCTAAAAGGAGCTAGCTTATATCCCATGTCAAAACTTGGGATACTTTTTATCCCAATAAATTTCATCGTTTCCGTGGGATAGACGAATATAGAGAAAGAAGCTGCTGTTGCTGTCCCACTTTTTGGTACAGGCACGGCAGTGAAGCCAACGAACTTTCGCTTGTACAATTTGTCTATTATTAGTTATCCAAAAACAGACTAAATATTTTTCAAACTAATATTACTACCATCTTATTACTTCACTTGGAAGAGCAAAGGCTAAGAGAAGAATACAATTTTCAGCGTTGAGGCGGCCTGTGGTAAGAAGCGACAAATCAACCCACAGCCAGGTGGTAGGGTATTTACTCGTCTGGTTAGCCACCACCCCAGGTCTAAGAGTATTCCGGCGTTTGCATATGTCCAGCGATGGCAACCGCTTTCCATCAAGTGGGCCTTCAGACTGTCTGCTGAATTCATGCAATTTTTATTTTGACATTTAATTTTTTTGTCTTTGTTTTTTTTTAATCTTTGATACGAATATTATTTTCAACCATTGTAAAGGTGCACTGGAAGATAACGCCGCCGACGATAAGATCTTCTATTGTATATATGTAACTTATATATATGCAATAAAGAACATTCATTAAAAAAAATGAAATTATATGTACCTGAGGCGGTAACCCACAAGTTTCTATATGGTTCAAACTCCTTAACCAGCCGGTTGAGGTCAGAAAACGGCACGACCGGTTGCCCGAACAGCTTCTGGCGCTGGTTCAGGATCCGACCCCAGTCCTGGGACTCCTTCATGCCCTTCCACGCCTTCTTTATGTCGTTCGCGATTTCGTGAACCTGAAGTACGGTTTACAAGATAATTAATATGTAAAAACAACTGTACTATTTACAACATCCCAATTAATGTATTTATTGTACAGTCAGCGTCGGAAAGAAACTAGCAGTTAACATGGTCAAATAGATAAGAACATCGAAAGTGATCATTACTATCGATACAACCAAGGTAGTCTAATAGTTCGCATCAGCCTTCTTATCCAAAAACATCGGCACACCAAGAACGCCATATAAATTAGCGCATTCAAGTCATCCATATAATCTTAACAGACACCTAGCCAGATGTATCTAAGCAGCCAAGGTGGCCAAAACAAAGTAATAGTCTAGAAAAATTAACTCTATTCTAAATGTGATTAGAGTCAAATCGAGTTAATAGTTTATATGTGAAAATGATTTAACAATATACAAAGTAATTTATTTATATAAATAGTCGTACACTTTAGAATATACGTTTTTGCGAGTGTTCTTACTGAAATTCTAAACTTAAAATTCCTTGTACAATCAGCAAAAAAAGTTTCGTTATATCTTGGATAAGTAAATATATTTACCATCAAAAGTCAATGATGAAAGTCAAATCAATAATAATCATTTACATTGCCAATTTTTGTGAGATCTGACTATTTGGTTTCAGTTAGATAATAAATTAATTAACTGATTCTGAAAAATAAGGCGAGATTTGTAGACTACAAGATAGACGAAATTTTACGACAGCGCGGTCATACTGTGCTCCTAATGCCGTCTATCCCCCTCGGTTTAATCCTATTAAATATATATGGGGGATAGTGAAAACTTACGTTGCAAAAAATGACACAATGAACATAAATGCTATTATATAATGACTAAAGAAAATAACTAAATTAACACAAATGATTCCTCATTCTCACTTTGAATGAGTACGAAATGTATGGGTTTGAAGAAATTTAGTATCAAAATTACGTTTAATACTAATATTTATTATTTCAATATCGTTCAATATTATTTTTTCATAAGTACTTGCCAATAAAAATATATAAAGAGTATTATAGTTTATTAATTTTTATGCTAACCGTACACAAACGCAAAAAACGTCACTAAGCTAATTAATTTATCTGTAACTTGATTGTGTTAGAAATAAAACTGATATTTTTTAAATATTGTACAGGTTCCAAGATACGGAATACAAATTACCCTCGAGAAGTCATTCTGCAGCGTGAGCGCCATGCACTGCGCGCTGAACATGTCGATCTTGTCGAACAGCGTCTGCTCGTCCTGCTGGTGGAGCTTCCAGAACTTCTCCTGCTCCTCCTCCAGGAACTCTGTCGTGGCCACGACCTGCAAATTGCAGTAGTACTCGATTACAGCTCTTTCGGCCAGCTCCATGGGTGTGACACGCTTTCACAGAATATAGACGCGAAACGATTAACATTTAGCTATTCGAGTTTAGTGCTATGAGTGAGAGTTCCACTGGCCCACTTCCTCGTTCCCATATATCATTCTCTCATTCTGTTCCTTATTGGCTCAATCTTCCTCCTACTTTTGTCTGATACCTATCCTATCGTTAAAGCTGACAGCACGTTGGCTTCAGTCCTGGTAACCACTTTCCATGAGCTCGGCCATCTGCCTCTTTGTCAGCTTTGCAAAAAAAAACCCATAAAAGTAGCCTAAATTACTTCTTATAACGACCGCTATCTACCAGTGAAAGTCTCGTCAAAATCAGTCCAGCCGTTTCAGAGAATAGCCAGAACATCCAGTCAGACAGGGAAAAATTCTAAAAATTGCATTTTCGAAATCTCCTGATCCGAATAATTAAGATGTATGTATAGAAAATTTAAAAAACCACCTGCGTTGTTATCTGCAACGGCCATCCGATGGCTTCCCAGAGACAATTGAAGTCTTCATTCTCCAAGGGTGTGAAGAAAGCATCGAGTACTTCATAATCCTAAAAAAATATAAAACCAAAGATATGCAAGTAAAACTATACCGCCCCATCAATAATTATATTGTTACGAGTCGCGAGACTCCAATTAAAAAGCCGTTAGAATTACTATAGTTTATTACAACTATACAAACACTTATAACACAAGGATACAAATATAACCGAACTCACAAGTCCAGACGTAATACAGAAGGTAAAACGCGCAAAGTCCGTCACTAAAAGAGTCCCGATTGTAGTACACAAATTTTACTTTTCTCGTGGTTATCACTCGACTGACTCCCCCCTTTATCAGGTCATAGTTTTCTACTGCAATGTCCCCGTATCTAAGCCGACTTAATCCGATACACCTGGCTAAGAACTTCCGTAAAATATTACAATAAAACAATGGACTGTTTTCTAATCACAATTTTTAAACACAAAGTAAACAAAATAAGTCCAAATTCCGAAAGGTAATAAAATGTGTTTTTACAGATATACAGGTGTGTTTTTTCCGGCGCCTGGGTCGTAACAATATAATACATACATATCAGCCCATAAATATCCCACTGCTGGGCTCGGGACTCCCATTATAGGGAGAACGGACAGTTTACTCGCCACGCTTGTCCAAGGCAGCTTGGCAGGTTTGACACATCGGTTATCTCGATGTGCAGGTTGCATTACGACGTTTCCTTCACCGTTGTTAGCACGTGGTAATTGTAAATATTACATTAAGTCAGAAAACTGCCTAAATGGTGCATGCGTTCCGGCCAGGATCGAACCCGCGACCTTTGACATTGAGACGCGAGCGCCAGCCATTACGCTACTAGTTTTAAATTAGTTACATTCATTTATATTTATTTTTCTTAAAAATGTATTTTTTATAACAAAACTTGTAGTACAATAATGTTTATTAATTATTACCAATGTTTCTAGGGAATAGGATCTGTCTATAAATACGTATAAGTTTTTTTTATTATCTATCTTTGTTATTAATATTGCTACAAGTGGGGCACCTGCATACCTATCGTTACATACCGACAATGAAATGCCGCGCACCTGATTTATTGCCCCTCCCCGCACGGATTCGGACTTATTTTATATTTAAAATTTGCAATTGGACAATAGTCTATTGTTATTGTTTCCGACTTTGTTGGACGTTCGCAGGAATGCTCAGATAGGTGTGCAAACGACTGTTTCTCGGAAACCCACAGGTGATTCCGAGTGCCGAGCGGTGCACTGGCACGCGGTCTATTTTTTTGTACTGTATAGTGAGTAAAAACAATGCCCGAACGGAGGGGTAGGGCAGCTACGACTACGATACTAGTAAGACGTGTAGTACTTTCGATTAGCGACTAAGCGCCTTACTTGTAATAATCTCATTAAGAAAGGATTAGCCATCTCTTAAATATAAGATTCTTAAGCCCCTAATCAATGGCTATTTCAAATAAAACTCCCCATCTTGCCTCTTAGCAGTCGCTTAAACTACCTCTCGATGTTGGTTATTTTTGACAGTTATTTATGAGTTACTTTACCACCACCTCTTTCTTATCCTTATGAGGAGTTTATGGGTAAAATTTTCGTTAATCAATTGCTGAGCAATTTCTTAAAACTTTACAAACGATTATAAGTAAGGCCAATAGTGACGGACTTGGCGCGTGTTGTATTGCATTGAATCGTGCAGTGTTAACTGATTGCATCCAGTTTTATTTTGTACTTGTTTTGCACGTGTTTGTACAGTTCTAATAAACTCTACAGTAATTCCAACGGCATTTATTTTAATTCGAGTCTTGTCTAGTTATGATCTCTTCCCGTCCATCCATATTAGATTAATAAACATGCACCTGCGGGCGACAAGTTGAGTAAGCTTTCTCCAGCGGAAGGCCCGCAGACGCAGGTCAGCATTTTAAGTTTTTTGTGTTTTTTGTAAGATTTATTCATTATTAAAATTAGAGACCTGCATTTCGGTCACACGTATATTCTGTTTTCTTTTAAAAACCCTTTTGGCCCGAGCCAAGACTTGACTAGCTCGTAAGAGTTTATTATTCATATATTATTAACTTGATTATGGCATACAGTAATTTATTTGTTAGAGACAAATCTTATTGGATGGATGGAAGGAGGCTTTTCTCAGTACCTGAAAATCAGCGCTGTGTCAGCTTCTGCCACAGTATGACGTTGAGTGACTAGCCTCATTGTCGTAGATTTAATAAAAAAAAATCTTTCTTCTTATTTCAAGAAACTTCATAAACTCACCGTATGAACCTTCTTCATGACGTCATCCTGGGTCTTGAGTGCGAAGGGTATGGACTCCATCCACTCCCTGATCTCGAACACGTGCTCTATGGTGTTGGGTTTTTCACCCAACTTTCGCATTATGTTCTTGTAGGCCTGAATCACGTCGTCCAACACCAGCCTCACTTCCTCGGCCCACATCACGAGCAATGCCTTGATTATGTCCGAACGTTTGCTCACTAACAGTTGCTGAAATATGCAGATAGTATATAAGTTTCAATTATCTTATACTAATATATAAAGCTGAAGAGTTTGTTTGTTTGAACGCGCTAATCTCAGGGACTACTGGTCAGATATGAAAAATTATTTCAGCATTAGATAGCCCATTTATCAAGGAAGGCTATAGGTTATATCATCACGCTAAGACAAATAGGAGGGGAGCACCAATGACGAGTGTTTTAAAATTGGGGGTTTTTTAGCTTACGTTTTTTTAACTATTTCACGTTAACGAAGTCGCGGATAGAAGCTTTTCATCATCATTGAAACTTCATTTTAAAATTTATGATATAATTACTAAATATAATGTTTCCTTTTTATTTTATCTCCATTTAATATATCTATAACACTGTTACGGATTTGTGGGATGTCAATTAAAAAATTTCATTGGAATTATTGCAAATTTTATTTAAAGTACACACACGAATTCAAAGTTCTTACAAGTACAACCGGATACAACAAGTCCAAAACAGGACAGAAATCACATAAATCACGCAAAGTCCTTCGTTACAAGATATTCGCTCCGAAAGTATACTAGGTAACGCTTCGTTCGCAGTCAGAACACAACTGACTCCTTCCTCGGCTGATCAACCATATCCATTTGTAAATTAGACATGGCCTCCTAGCAACATGCCCACTATTCCTTTGTACTCTCAGTTTATAAGCTTCATGGCTTCCATGAATTTGTATGAAATACAAACAAGAGGGATAAGGTTTTATAACGTCTTGTGACAAAAGGAATAGGAGATTCGCGTGAACAATAGATCACTCAAATTCAAAAGGATAAAAAAACACCTGCAAAGTAACGGTTCGCATCGATGTAATAAAATTGAAAAGGTGTAGTCTTTTGATTTTTTTTTGTTTTTTTTTGTGTTTTGTGAATTATAACCTTCTACATTACTTTTGAATTTGTTGCTTTCGGTTATATTTGTACCTGTGTTATATGTGTTTGTATAGTTGTAATATACTCTTTAATAATTCTAACGGCATTTTAATTCGAATCCCGCAACCCCGTAACAATATATTGCAATCTAAATTCTTAGTATGGAAGTTGCTACCTTCAATGAATCAACGTTGATGGCAAACGGTCCTATGTTGATGTACTGGGGCAGCCGCCAGATGAGGTCCTGTTTCGCGTCATAGTGCATCTGGACCTCTTCCTTGGTCTCCGAAGCGGAGTGCTTCTCCTGACGAAAATTCCTAAAACAAATCCACACTTGATGTCAAGACGAGTATTAACATATGTTAGAATGATTTTTTATCCGTGCAGGAACGGAGAAAGAATACAATTTCCTGCGGCCGGGCGGCTTGTCTTAAGAAAAGACAAAACAACCCAGGTGGTAGTGTATTTTCCAGACTGGGTGGCGACCACCCCTGGTCTAGAGTATGCCGCCATAACAACCTTGAGACAGATTGAGATGTCAGGTGTGCTTCTAAAGGTAAAAGTACACTTATCCGAGCCAAACGCGTCGAACGAAACTAATTTTAGAATTCGGTACATAAAATCTCATGAAACCTCGCACACTTCCCCGCGTCGAATTGTCTGAATCTGGAAGAACCCCAGAAATCCTAGACGATGACGGATGACGTCATCAGATTTGGCGCGGCTTAGGCCCGTTTTCCACCATAGCAGAGAGCAGAGGACACGAAAGGAGGTGTTTTAAATAACCAATCAGGTTTCGTTAATTGCACATCTCCTCTCCGCTTAGCTACAGTGGAAATAGATCGAGCGGAGACGAGAGGGAATGTCTTATTTTTCTATAGAATTTTGTGCCGAGAGCAAGCAAGCGTAGCGGCAGAGCGGAAACGTGCGCCTCATTCCCCGCTGCCTTCAGCCAACGCCTCGTACGAGGCTACACAAGCCTCATATCTCGTCTCCGCAACACTTCTCCTCTCCGTTTCCGTGGAAAAAACATTGTGTGTGTGTACTTATGTACACGCGTTAGAAGTTGTACTTCTTTGGCGAATCAAAATAAAAAAAAAACAAATTTTTATCTTTTGCCTTATTCTACGTTTGTGGAAAAAACGACACTAACAATAGAAAAACTAAAATTTTGACTATAGCTAACTTCAAGGTGTCGGTTGACTATAGCTAACTTCATGGTGTAGGTTTTTCGTGTGACGGTGTGCGCGCGCATCCTAAAAATTACTCTTATCATTTTTCCCTAACGCGCCTAAAGAAGTATAACTTTAATAACCTGCCCTTTTCTCCTCTCTTTTCTGCTTTGGTGGAAACCGGGCCTTATGCGGTCGACTCGACCGATGCGCTCGCATTCTATCTGTCGCTTATGAGAGAGCAACGCCCGAGTACTATTGTGTTCTGGTCGATTCGTTCGACGCGTTCGGCTCGGATAAGTGTGCGTTCGCCTTAAGGGTCCTCAATCAATAACTCACTCAACATATTCTTCGATGTCCAGCATATATATCTCCTTGTAGCACTCGTACTGGCGCAAATAAGCGACGAGGGGCAAGATCGCCTTCCTATACGCTTTCAGGAGCCTGTCCCTGTATTCTACTACATTCGGCTCCATTAGACCTGAACAGCAAACAAACAATAGTCATGATAGCCAGTATAAAGCGGTAGGGTTTCGCTTTAAAGGATTAATTTATAAAATGACCATTCGATTGACCAAAAATAGGAGTAATAAAGGAGCGAGGGAGCAGACGCGGTGACCGCTATTCGTGTACTGACTATTTGTTAATATAAACTAATAAAGTAATGTAAAAACGCATTGTATGCAGTGTTCGGTTTCACCGTACAGGCTCGCATAGCTCAATCTAATGACATGTGATCTGTTCATGTCTAAGAAAGAAAGAAAGAAAGAAAAAGTCTTTTTTTATAGCAATAGCGACGTACCTACACTAATTACAAGTCATTTTAAAAAGAAAGAAACAAGTTTTGAGAACATGTATGCTGAAATTTCATCAAAGGAGATTTGCACTCAGCTTATTTCTGTACCGGAGTTCTGACGCTGATTTAAAAATCAAATAATCAATTATTGCATAAAACACGGTGCATAAAAAAAGTGGTAGGATTATTGCATAGGTTCTCACGTTTTTGCCTCTAGGGCGTGCAAAATGTTGCGCCTATTACTATAATTAATAAATCTTATTTATATACTATTAATATGACATTAATGTTAAAAAAATAAATTCATTGAGAAAAATAGCAATGATAATTAAATTAAGTCATTCTTTAAAATAAATGTCATAAAATTAAAATCTATATAAATAAAAATCAATGCCACGTTTCGTTGTAATTTTTTAACTTGAGAACGACTTTACCGATTTTGATGAAATATTGTACGTGTGTTTGAGTGGGTCCCGGGATGGTTTAAATCCACAATTGGATCCGGTAGGTGGCGTTGAGATCGGGTTCTACAATCTGTGACGTTGTGCTAGACACGTCATTTTATCCCAATAAAGAAAAAACTAAAGTCCACTCATAAACCTTTATTTACAATACCAACATACAGATATATCCAATAGAATCAAAATAAATAATAAAAACTTAACTAATAACCTGTCATACAAATTAATTAAAATTACTTCGGAACCAATAAGTTTCGCTATTGACGCGCGCGGCTTATCGCATCGCGGAATCGCGCACATGCGAAAGCGTAGAACCCTAATTGCGTTGAGCCAATCACATCATTTCACTGTGAATCTCGAGTCAGTACTACCAGTATATATGAAGTACTCTGTGGTCAGTACGTCCAAAACAACCGAACGTGACACCTGCGTCCGAATTCTAAACCTTAATCCGTTAATTTATTTAAACAACCTCCTATATACTACAGCCCTACGGGTGAGTTGCATTATTTATACTACTATAAGCCCTCTGCTAGGTCATTGCCAGCGTATATACGTTAATTAGATGCTTATAGACTGCACTAATTGTAAAAATTACTATAACTGTACATGACACTGCTCTGCAAGCTTCCTTCGCCGCCATTCCGTGTTCCCACTACCTTAGAGGCGCGGCCGACGCTTTTTTTTAAATCTACAACGGTTTGTGCGCGCAGAAGCTTGGCAGGCAGTGGGAGTAAACGTTTCTGCAGCATAGAAAAACGTTCAGGTTTCAGGTTACGGGCTACGACCTAGCGTAGCCAGTCTACGGGTTGCTACCAACCCGTTCCACCTCCTCTATCACCACGGCACCCTACCCGCCGTAGCGCCGGGAGCCTACCCTTCCGCCGCAACTACCAAGTCGACGCTACACATCGGCCTGCTACCCTCGACGGTGCTGCCAGCTGGACGCGGCCTTCTACCCGTCGCGTGGACTACCAGTGCTCAGGCCAGTGCCGTCCTATCTATCTATATCCTACCGTGGTCTAAGTAAGTGTCCGCGATTGTGCAAAGCCAACCGGCTCAACGGATCCCCCCTGACTACTTTTCTTTTAAACTCCTATTTAAAATAAATTGTATATAAGTATAAATTCTCTTTTAATCGGCTTAACCGACTCCCTCTCTCTTTTCTGCGGTGGGTTTTCTTCTCTACCCCAAAACCCAGACGCCGCAAATCCTCTTATTCACCTGGAGCGATTTTGGTGATTTTGTTTTTGTGTGTTGGCATGGGTTCCTGGATGGTTTAGATTTGCAATTAGAACCGGTAGGTGGCGCTGAGATCGGGGTTCTAGAATCCTCCCTAATCACCTGAACCGATTATGGTGATTTTGTTTTTGTGTCATGAAACAAAGTCTTTTAGGGATTCAGAAAATATAGCGGTACGAAGTTCGCCGGGTCAGCTAGCTAATAATAATAATAATCGGCAGACAAACACATACTGTATATCCCCAAATTAAGCAAGTTACGCTTGTGTTATGGGTATTATATAACGTACTACCCTACTCTGGGGTTGATCCCAGACACCCAGACCATAGTAAATAATGGAGAAAAAAAGTTTCCGAAATTTACTTAGGAATCGAACGCGGAGCCTCTGCGTTGAAGTGAGGCAGGCCGGTAAAGGCTTAGCCCGCCAACCACAAAGGCCTTAAAATTAATCCACTATTTATTAAAATACCTTGAATATTAGACAATTATAAGAGAGGTTATAAGACAAATAAAACATAAATCAATAACCATAACTCACCGATAGAGGTCAGAAATAGCTCTTTGTCGAACACAAGACCGGTCATGATCATCGGGTGAACTTGGGGTATGAAGTGGCATCTGTACAGCATCTCGCGGAATAACCGCTGTATTACAATCTATCAAAAAATTACATAAAAATAATTTAATATACAACTGTTGGTTTTGCTATAAAACGCTTGTATTCAAATAGCCGCGATTCGCAAAGGCTCGTACAAACGTCACTGTCAAATCGTGAATGTCAATCAAATATACATTTCCACACGTCTACGGATGGCGCCACCGTCCATATGATACTGCATTTAACTCTCTTATCAAAATAGATAGATAGATAATATTTTATTATACAGCAATCCAAAAATTAAAGACTAAAATGAGAACCTCCTCAAAATCGGTTAATTATATCTAGTTATGTACAAAGGGCGATATTATCGCTAAAAAGCGATCTCTTTCAGACAACCCCAGGAATAAATTGAGATGATAATGACGATGCGGATATAGGAGCGGCATGGAGGCAAAAAGATTCACAATTCTGTCACAATTCTCGTTGACGACTTACCCCTCTCTCTCTCTCACTCTGTGTCTCTGTCTCTCTCAACTCTCTCGCACAATTTGTAATTACGTACTTCTTTAATGTATATTTCTATAATAATCATACAATCCATTATACGAGTTTAATTTCCAAACAAGGAGCAACTGCCACCAATGTAGTATATTATTATAGTGTAGATTTTCTGGGGAAATTACTTGGGTAACTCTTTTTTTCAAAACTGAGTTATATCTATTCCATTCGTGCTTTTTAACATGATTGCGAACGAACAATAATATCACCTCGAATTGCGACGGATGCGTAGTGTAGTACGGCCCCTCCTCGGACATCATGAGGTGGAAGTAGAACAGCGTGACCGTGGGGGACCTGAAGGGGCTGTTGATCAGGTCCGAGGGGTCCCACTCCCACTCCTCGTCGCACCAGTAAGTGCACAGGCATGGCGTCTCGCACATGTACACGAACATAGCCATCGACTGTTCTATGCAGTAGCGGAGGGCGTACTGTCACCATTAATATTTTTGTTAACACTTAAACCTAATCATAATGTCTAAAAGAAAGAAAACCATATTTTATTGAGGACAAAAACAATACAGAGTATTATAAAACAGTAAAATAATAGAAACAGACAAGTCCTAAAATTAGACCCAGTCTCAGCACATGCTGAGTTAAGCCCAGCGCTGTTCTTCCGCCTGGGACCGGCAAGTGAAGTAACGAAAGACAATACAACACATATAATAATATATAATTTACAATGCAGTTAAATGATGATAAAACTATAATGATAAGAAAATAAGTATATCGATGGGTGAAAGGCTATTTGTTTTAAACGACACTTTTATAAATTGTCGAGAGAAAAGTTTAAGTTTCTAATGACCCAGAAAAACACACCACTAACGAACTATGTCCCATATTTTAAAAAGAAGAACATCTGTAGACTGAAACTAGAGATCAGGTTCTTTATATTTCTTTAAGCTGAGACATTAGGATTAAAAAATCCATCGTGTTGAGTATCACACAAAATGTCGCTTAAAACAAATAGCCTTTCACCCCTCGATATAGAATAAACAAATTATAAAAAAATAATGTAAATTTAAACTCAAATAGCACTTGCGTCTTGTCTAAGATGAGCCTGTGCAATGTGGTGCACATTCAAAAACTTCGTTTAACCCTAAAGAGTGAAACAGAACGTACGTTTCTTATTGGTGGGAAAAACATTTTTTTGCCTTCAGTCAACTCTATCCTCTTCTTCTTTATTAAATATAAAAATTAATATCTTCTAATCTTTAGCAAAGTTGTTGTGCATGTGCCAGAGAAGGTTTCTGAATTGGTTCGCAATAGGACCCGGTAGGTGGCGTTGCTGTCGGCATATCGATTGAAGCTTTTCCGGGCAGGACGACGTCTACCGAGACAGCTAGTCTTATGTAAATATAAATTATGACAGTCCTTAGACGCCCAACTGGTGGGCACAGGCCTCCCACTATTGGCGAATGGACAGTATACCCAGTACGCCGTAGGCCATACTTGTCCAAGGCGGTTTGACACTACGATTATGTGATGATGTTTTCCTTCACAGTTAGCACGTGGTTATTGCAAAAATATACACGTTAGGTCAGAAAACTGCCCAAGTGGTGCATGCATGTACTCCAGCCAGGTTCGAACCCACGCCCTTTGAGTTTGTGACGCGTCCGCTGGTCATTACGCTACCACGACTATATTCTATCTATCTGTGGTCTATTTCAATGAATTGTAGACAAAGCGTATTCATCCTGTTATTATGATTTTAACGATGGAGAATAAAATTCATTAAAAATGACTATATGTTAAGTTACACATGAGCAGTGTCTTAAAGTATACAAATGGATTTTAGTAGAATTTAAATCATAAGTGTTTTCGTCATAATTTGACAATATTTGCCAGGTGGTAGGGCATTTGCTCGGCTACCATCCCTGGTCTAAAGTATGCCGCCATAACAACCTTGAGTTGTGTTCCGGCATTAGTGGCCAAGTTCCAGTTACCCTTTAGAGCGCAGCGGCGTATTTGTAGAACCTCAGGACTTGCTGATCAGCTCGCATAGTTAGTGCAGCCCAGAGGCACGCAGGTTAGTCTCTCTTCTTTCTATACCAGTAATCCTATCACCGCCCTTTGGATACGCGTCCAGTCCAGTGTAAATCTCAACTAATCGTCTAAGAGCTGGCAACGTTTTCGAGAGAGAATTTCAAGAAGGCCAGTTTTTAGATATGCTATTCCTCTCACTCTCCCGGATGTTATACGGGCAGTCTGGCAGGCGGTAGTGGTTGCGTTTTCACTTTTCACTTTTAGATCGGTCTGGCTGAAGATTAACAATTGAGTTACTGTTTGGAAAATTAATTTAGGGTTTGTAGCTAGTTAAATAACGTTATATAAAAATTTCAGCCATATTAAAATAATTTGAAAAAAAAACCAATTCTGAATTGGCGTCCGAGTTGGCACGGGTTAAACAACAATAAAAATGTCTGGCAATAATAGATTCAGGTGTCAAAAATTCCAATTAAAATAATAAGCAAAAAAGAAACCTTCTTAAAATGCTTTGAAAAATTGATATTTTCCCTGTACAGATACGATGCGCACTGATGAACGCAACCACTACCGCCAGCCAGACTGCCCGTATGACGTCCGGGAGAGTGAGAGGAACAGCATATCAAAACTGGCCTTCTTGAAATTCTTGTTTTTCCGACGTTGCTCGCTCTCGTACCATAAGTCTAGAAACGGAATCTAAAACCTTTATAATAACAAGTGTAACAAAATAGTTTTACCTGCATCCTAAATCTGACCAGCTGCATGAACCTCGCCAGTTTGCTAACTCCGTAAAACTCCCATTTCCTCTCATATATGTTGAACCAACTGAAACATTGTTATCCACCCAACACTTTAACAGACATTGTAATATTTTAAAGTGAACACCATATTACAGTGAATAAGACAATTCAAACCATTCATAACCAAGATATACAAACGCTAATATAGGAAGTAACATAAGCACAAGATTTTTAGTCATATTTTATTATTAAATATGGCCACGCAAACTGTTAAAATTAAAACAAAAACAGAACAATTGTTATATCAGAGTTTACTGGATGAACGCGCTGAACGGAAAAAGCTAGAGAATTTAGTAAAAGACTTGAAGTCTTGTATTCAAGAACTTCAGAGAGAATTAAAAACCGTTCAAAACCCAAAGAAAAAAGATCCACCTAAAGAATCTCTGAGTGGTGAAAGATCCTCCGAATGTGTCGATTATGAGACGGATGAAGAGGAATTGGCTAAAGAAACGGAATGGGTACGTCAGCAGAGCCGCAAAAAAAGAAAGCTGAATTTATCACTAACCCCTCCACAAGACAGAGAAGCCGGGACAAGCTCTTCTCAAGAAAAAAAACATACATCGAAAGTTAAAAAAATTCCACAACCACCACCAGTTATTGTGGAAAACATAATAAACTACCAACAGTTTTATGATTTTCTTTCAGCAAATCTACCAAAAGATTCATTTCTGATCAAAATGAAAAATGGTGATAGTGTTAAGATTAATGTCAATAATGAAGAGACATACAGAAGTATTACCTCGCTATTGTTAGAAAACAATTGTACTTGGTACTCTTATGAGAACAAGCAGGATAGGCCGATAAGAGTAATTGCTAAAAAGTTATATGCATCTTGTGTGCCCAGTAGAATAGTAGAAGATCTATCTATCAAAGGGTATAAAGTCCAGGAAGCTGTAAACAAGCTCAGCTGGAAAAAAAAAGTACCGCTAAATATGTTTATACTTTCGTTCGACAAGGATGAGGATATAAACAAAATATATAATATTAAATCAATCCTTGGATGCCAAGTAACTATTGAGCCGCTAAAAACATCTAAGCTAATCCCACAATGCAAGAGATGTCAAGCATATGGCCACACACAAAGATATTGTCGTAAGGAGCCCAGATGCGTGAAATGTACTGGAAAGCATCTGACAAAAGACTGTGAAAAACCTGCAGAAACCAAACCAAAGTGTGTTCACTGTGGTAATTCCCACCCAGCAAACTATAGAGGTTGTATGGTAGCTAAAGAGTTACAACAAATAAAAAATAAAACACTAAAGAAAAAACAAGTCCCCAGGAACCTGACTCATGAAGATAAAAAGTATACTTCAAGTCAAGCTGTCACGGACAGTATATCTTTTGCTCAAATCACAAGAGGTGACAAACCCCAAACAAAAGTACTGCAAAGTACCCACAAAACATCTAGTATAGATGAAAAGTTGAGCAGCATATTAAATTTAATGACATCTTTTGATGAAAGATTAAAGAAGCTCGAACATAACGTTAAAATATAATAAAAATGAAACCTTCAATAAGAATATTTTCATGGAACGCTAATGGACTCCTTCGACATCAAAATGAATTGCAGGTAGTCCTTAACACAGAAAATATCGACGTATGCTTGATATCCGAATCTCATTTCACAAGGGAATCTTACATTAAAATTAAAGGGTATAAAGCATATCACTCTTTGCACCCAGATAACACATCCAGAGGTGGTAGTACAATACTTATTAAAGAAAACATAAACCATTTTCAAGTACTTAAGTATGAAGAGAGGGAAATACAAGCTATTGCTTTATCTGTTAAAACCAAACGTTATCCAGTAATCATATCAGCCATATATTGCCCTCCAAGATATGCATTAAAAGTCACTCAATATCAGAGCCTTCTCAAACAACTTGGTAACAGGTTTATCCTAGGTGGAGATTTTAATGCGAAAAATACATATTGGGGATCGAGACTTACAACCACAAAAGGACGAGAACTTCTGTGTGCAATAAGACAAAATCATTGCGATGTTATATCAACAGGTAAGCCTACTTATTGGCCAACAGATCCTAATAAAATTCCCGATCTTATAGACTTTTTCATATACAAGAAAATATCACGAGATTTTATAAATATTGAAGAAGGCTACGATATGAGTTCAGACCACTCACCAATAATATTAACGCTGAACGAGGATATAGTTTTCAAAGAAAGACACTTAACTCTAGTCAATAAAAATACGGACTGGGACAGCTTTAGGCAAGATTTAGATTCGTTTGTAAACTTGAAAACGTCATTAAAAACACCCGAGGAATTAGAATTAGAAGCGAGAATATTGATAAACAATATTCAGAAATGCGCTTGGACAAACACGCGTGATATAAAAAGAAAGGTTAGGACTAATAGTTATCCTAATGACATTCTAAAACTCATATATGAGAAAAGAAAACTTAGGAAAAAATGGCAACTAACAAGATATCCACCAGATAAAACTCTGCTAAACAACCTAACACAAAAAATTAGTAGAGAAATCCAAAAATTTAAAGATCAATCTATGTATTCTTACCTCAGCGAGCTAAGTAGTGACCGAAAAACAGATTACTCACTATGGAAAGCAACTAAATCATTAAAACAACCTGTTACACATGTTCCTCCAATCAAGGAAGAAAATGGAAACTGGGCAATTAATAATTACCAAAAAGCAAATCGATTTGCACATCATCTGGAACAAATATTTCAACCTAATATAGCTGACGTTGAAGATCCAAATATTGTTGAACCAATATTACAAGAAAATAAAGAAATTAAGCTGGTTACTCCAAGTGAAGTAAAGAAAGAAATAAACAACCTAAAACTGAAAAAAAGTCCAGGATATGACCTTATAACTGCAGAAGTCCTCCGAAACTTGCCTAGAAAAGCGTTAGTAAAATTAACCACCATTATTAATGCTGCGTTTAGACTTAAATATGTCCCTGATGTATGGAAAGTAGCAGAAGTCATAATGGTACCTAAACCTGGTAAACCACCCCATGAAGCATCGTCATATAGACCGATTTCTCTTCTTCCAATTATGTCCAAACTATTTGAGAAGTTGTTACTGCAACGTCTTAAACCAATCATAGAAGATAAAAAGCTAATTCCTGACTACCAGTTTGGGTTCAGGGAAAAACACTCTACCATTGATCAAGTTCATAGAATAACAAGTATTATAGAAAAAGCTTTAGAGGAAAAAAAAGTGTGTACTACAGTTTTCCTAGACGTAGCACAAGCTTTTGATAAAGTATGGCATGAAGGACTGAAACATAAACTAAAGAAAATGTTACCTATACAATATACAGATATCTTAGAGTCATACATTTCTGACAGAATGTTTCGAGTAAGACAAGAAGATTCTTATTCAAATCTTAAAGAAATCAAAGCTGGAGTACCACAAGGAAGTGTTCTAGGCCCGGTCCTATACCTATTATACACATGTGATATTCCAGAATTGGAAAATAACACCATCGCTACCTTTGCAGATGACACTGCCATAATGGCCACAGGAGTCACACACGAGGAAGCTGTGGAAAAGGTACAAAATGCCGTTAGTGCAATATATAATTGGACCAAAAAATGGCGGATAAAACTTAACGAATCTAAGTCTATTCACATTGATTTTACAAACAAACAGCCTAACTATCATCCGGTATATATAAATGACCAAATTATACCATACGAAAATACAGCCAAATATTTGGGCATGACATTAGACGCTAAGCTTCGCTGGAAAGCCCACGTCAAAAAGAAACGTCAAGAGTTAGAGTTACGCTACAAAAAAATGTACTGGCTTCTCGGCAAATATTCTGCTTTGTCAGTACCTAATAAGATACTCCTGTACAAACAGATTCTAATGCCAGTATGGACCTATGGAATACAACTATGGGGCTGCACCAAGCCAACCAATTTAAACATAATACAAAGGTTCCAAAATAAAGTACTCAAGGACATGGTTAATGCTCCTTGGTACATAAGATCAGACGATATCCATCGAGATTTAAAAGTGGATATCGTCATTAACGTAATAAAAAAATACGCTGAAGCCCATCAGAAACGGCTTCATCACCATGTAAATGTCGAGGCCATCCAGCTCCTTGATAATACAGATTTATTAAGAAGACTCAAGAGGACAAAACCATTTGAGTTAGTGTTATAATACTCTTATAATAATAAAGTGTAGTGCTATGTGCTAAACATTAACAAAGAACACATGAACAAAGTGTCTTCTCCTTAATAAAGACAATAAGAAACGTGTTATTGGACACATTCTTAGTTTAAGTTATATCTAGTTATTTTAGGTCAGATTTAAATTACTCATTAGTCTTTTTTCCTAGATTAGATTGTAATTTTAATGTTGTATCACTAAGGTGCATCATTTATTTAAAAAAATAAAAAAAAAAAAAGATTTTTAGAGAATCTCTTTACGAGTCTATTTTAATATAAGCAGCACCCCCCCCCCCCCCGTTTGGAAATTTTATGAGGAGTAAAATAATACAAGCGTACCCCTATGGTGAACAAAATAATTAAAGTTTAATAAAATTATTCAAGTAGTAGTACTTTAGTAATACTTTTTTAAAACTACGTTTTAACGCTTTTAAGCGCGGTAGTTTATTTGATTTTGGTTATTCCGTCGTTTCAGCTTCTTTCCAACGGCCGTGATTACGGAAGACAAAGATGACAAGTCAACGAGTATTGTTCAAGTTTTATTTACAAGTCACGAAAACTTAAGAATATATTAAAATTATTTAAGTAATAAAACTTATAATAATATTTGTATACACTAAAACAAGACGAGTTTTAGCAAAACTACTATTATATTTCTTTCAGGCGCTCTGGTATTATTTATATGATTTTAATCTTCAATTAACATGTTTTGTGTTTATAATTGTATTTTCTACTGGCTAAATAGTTATTGCCCACATGTTTTTCTTTTGTAACTGCCCATATTCGGCCGGTGTCGCTGCGGACATGCAAGCTTTAGTAATGTTTTAGATATAAACTCCATTCCCGCGTCGGAACTAATACACAAAGTTTAATCTGTAAATTAATAATAAATCTTTCATAATTTCTACATCAGCATAAAAATTGCAACACATTTTCTTGCCATAAGACTAAGGTAGACAATGGGCGGCCTTATTGTTCAAAGGCGCGGCCGCACATGGGATTCAACTTTGCGTCCAAGCTTGGCCCCAATTTAAAATGGCCAATATTTAACCCATCTTTTATTCCCGTCGCCTTTGAACTAGTTTCAAAAACCAACTCGTTGCGCGTCGGTATTGGACAGTGGTTGGACGCAATATTCACATTGTGTCCAGACTGATTCACGTCACGTATTGGCCGCAATACGCTACATTGGTGCCAATATAACCAATGTGTGGCCAGGGCATAAAGCAATCTATTCCAGGGAAGCTTGTTTATTTAAAGTTGTTAATAAATATCATATTCCAACTAACCCTTTTCCCACATCTCTAAAGGACATCCTTATGGCATGTGCAGTACTATTCAACCAAGTGATATTCAAGTATTTTAACATCTGTTGGTGTACGAGCGATTATTAGTTATATCTCATACTAATGTTATAATAAATAATAATAATAATAATTTATTCAGTAAAAAGAAAGACATGAAAAAGTAACAATATATAAGATAAATAAACTTTGATCCAAAACTAATAAATGGGGGCTTCAACACCTAAAACTAGGTAAAAACCTGTATTAATTAGGTGTTGATGCTCTTCCAATGCTCAATTATTTATTTATGTATGTTGTGTGAGTGAGTGTGTGAGTGTGTGTGTGTGTGTGTGTATGTGTTTATATAATTATAACTTAAATTACCATTTTCAGTAAATTTTCAGTCTCATTGTAATTTTGAATATAATAAAGCTGAAGAGTTTGTTTGTTTGAACGCGCTAATCTCAGAAACTACTGATTTGAAAAATTCTTTCAGTGTTATATAGTCCATTTATCGAGGAAGGCTATAGGCTATATACCATCACGCTAAGACCAATAGGAGCGGAGCACCAATAACGAATATTTCAAAATCGGGGGGGTTTTTACTAACTTACTTTTTTTACTATTCGACACAGACGAAGTCGCGGGTAGAAACTAGTTCTAAATAAAAAAATAAGCATAAACTTATATAAAAATTTGCAAGTTCTGTTCGTAATACTTGGGCATTTCAAAATACTTCTCACGGATAGACAAAACAAGGGTTCCTTTAGTATCTCACAACGCCCAAAATGCTCAGTCTCCCGTTCCACATGGCAACCACAGACTGATGACGTCAAGATTTTCGCTCACGCAGCGCTAATAAAGACCGATGTCAAAAGGTGGTTCGAAGTGGGCGTTGACCACAGAGCATTAATTCTCTCTATCTCTTGACATTGAAAAAGGCGCGATTTTCAAATCAACCAATGACATTTGTTTATTTCGTCCTTTATGACATCAACGCCCACCAACGTTCCACTAGAGTTTATGATTGTAATGTCGGCAAACAAGTGGAACGGGAAAAATCGCGGTCGTGACCGAGGTCGTTGTGAGTCTCTTATGGTCTGTAGTTTACACATAATTAGTAAAGAAGAACATTATAGTAAATCTTAAAAACTATAACAATGTTTAAAAAAATATATTGTCTGTCAGCCGGTAGATTTGTGTTAAATATGCTTCAAAGAAATATATTGATGAATGCACTTTTTTAAGTATTCTCAAACTCACCATAGAGGTGCAATGTTGCTGGGCGGTATCAAACTCTGCCAAGCTGACATTCCTGCCATAGTTGGTGGTGAAGAACAACATGGACTCCACCTGCAAAATTCAGGCCCAAAATTAGATCTAAAACTCATTGAACAGACAGACAGACGCCCCTTTTATATAGAAGACCTTCTGGATTGTAACTGCAATGTATACTTTCACCATTAGGATATGCCAATGCTTTCACCCACGCTTGAAATTCCCGCGGGATTCACGGAATACGAAAAAAATCGCAGTATTTAAAAACATATGATTAATATAAGCCATAGTTCTATTGTAGCTTACAATATTGACAAATATACGTTAATAACGTTCTTGTTTCACGCCGTCATTATATTGTTACACGCCGAAAAAAGTAAATGCACACCTGCAGCCTATTACCTTTCGGCATTTGGACTTCATTTGTTTACTTTGTGTTCAAGATTTGTAATTAGAAAAAACATCCTATTGTGTATTGCAATCGTTTATGATAGTCATAAAACAGGTGTGATTTTCAGAAACTATTGTTATGCGGTCGAGCATTGTGTCAAGACATACTGTGTAGTTTAGTACAAAACAATGCCAAACGGAGAGGTGAGGCAGTCAAGCGACGATTACGATACGAGCAAGACGTGGATACATGCGATAAGCTATATAGTGACGGACTTTGCGCGTGTTATTGAATCGTGCATCACGTTTGTACTGGTTGGGTCCAGTTATATGTTTTCCTGTGTTATCCGTGTTTGTATAGTTATAATAAATTCTATAGTAATTCCAACGGCATTTTAATTCGAGTCCGTAACACATCGACTCCTAAAAATATGAATTCTGTGGGAACTCAGAAATTTTATTTTTTTCAAATTATAAGTTGGGTAAGAACTTTGTATACACGGATAACGTATTTAAATAAATATACTTATGTCTATCCGTGCAGGAACGAAGAAAGAATACAATTTCCTGCGGCCGGGCGGCCTGTCGTAAGAGGCGACAAAACAACCCACGGCCAGGTGGTAGGGTGTTTGCTCGACTGGATAGCTACCACCCCTGGTCTAGAGTATGTCGCCTTAACAACCTTGAGTTGTGTTCCGGCATTAGTGACCATGTTCCAGTCCCCCTTAAGAGAGCAGCAGCGCATTTGTAGCACCTTTGGTGTTGCAAATGTCCATAGGCGACGGTAACCGCTTTCCATCAGGCGGGCCGTCTGCCTGTCTGCTGAAGTAGTGCATTAAAATAAAAGGGCTTACATTGGATAGTCAGCATAGTATAGCAAATAAACGCTGTTTAGCCATATAGGTTAAGCGATTATTTTATTTAAACCATCGGTCAAATGTCGGTGCACATCAGCCTAAATAAATTACTTATGAAATAACCTTAAGACACTCCTCGACGACCAAATGTATGCAACAAACAGATTCCGTGAGAACATACAAAGAATACCACTGGTTGTACTTCATACGCGCATTGAAATCATCCATGACACACGGGTAATTACCTACGATTACATATAATTTAATTATTATAAATAATTGTTCAAGACATAAAATATGTAAAATTCTCATTTAAGCATGGCAACACTAAAAAATATTTCCTCATGTGTTTTTTCTTTATGTTTGCGTATAGGCAAACTGGCAGACGGGTCCACTTGATGGCAAGTGGCTACCGTCGCCCATGGACATCTGCAACACTAAGGGAGCCGATGCGTTGCCTACCTCGTTGAGACTTTAAAAATCTGTTTACGCCCTTTTTGAAGAGCCCCATATTGTAGCGCTCTGGGAAAACCGCAGGAGGGAGCTCATTCCACAGCTTGCTCACATATGGCATAAAAGAGCGAGCGCCACGTACAGTGGATAACTTCCAGGTGTCAAGGAAGTGTGGTGTGACAACATTATTAATAAATTTCTCTTCAACTTATTTAAATGACTTCCTCATTAAACCTCATAATTCTTCTGTTTGATTATCTAACAATAATTACATTCCAAATTCAACAGCTAAAGATCTACAGGTTTGTACATATTATTATTTTATACACAGTATAGTATATTTCATGTCGCGACAATTAAATAATAAATTATAACACCACACAAAGTCACAAACACACAATCAAAAACAACAAAACTTATACACTTACTCACACCAACGCGCAATACCACTGCATTGCATTACACGCACAATTGAAGACGTGAGTGGATGAAGGTGATATGTCGCATATTCGGTTTTTTGCTTTTTTTGCGTAGATGAATGTTATAAGTCGATACATAGACCAAATGACTACAGACCTTAGACCATAGATATAAGGCATATTTAAGAAATAAAACGTTGCTAAAGGTGTCAAGTTCAGTTCAGTTTCAAATAAAAGTAAAAAATTTTATCTCGATTTACTCAGAATTGGAATTATGCGACTTATCACCTTCATCCACTCGTGTCTTCAATTCACAAACAAACCAAGACACACAGAGTCTAAAAATTAATAACCTAGGCACAGAAAGAAAAAACAGCATACATGGCACTAGTTAAGATAATATATATAGGTATAGACATAAGGCACATACTGCACATGCACTTTCTCACAACACCAGCATGTAACAGATACACTCTACATTAGTATAAGTTAAGTATAAAATTAGAAAAAAAATAATTATATAAGTTATTCTCAAGGAACACAACACAAAAATCAATTATTAATGTCACACATAATAACACATAAACAATAAGCGTGTATAAATACAAAAAATTCTAACAATAATTAACTTGTAAAAAGGGTATGGAACTAGAGTCCGTAGATTATTTAAAAAAAAAAACAGGTTTATTCAACTAATAATTCCTCCCGATGCACCTGCACAGTAAACCAATTTTAATAGTGCACTATAGTGTACGAATCGTGTAAGCGGGAGAGGGCTTGTTAGAGCTTAACCGCTTCTGGTATGCTAGGAGGGGAGCCGCCAACACTGCAGTCAGTCAGTCCGCCTTACACCGTCCGGCGGCGCTTACGCATACAACAAACCGTACATCGTTTACTTACACCAAAATCAATTTATAAATTTTTTTTATATGTCCGTTTGTCCCGGCTAATCTTTCAAACGGCTGGATCGACTTTGACGGGAGTAGGCGACAGACACATATATAAATATTTATTATACTAATATATAATTATACTAGCTGTCCCGGCAGACGTTGTCCTACCCTGAAGAAATACTATTTAGAACCCGATTGCAGCGCCACCTACCGGGTCCAATTGTGAATCTAAACCATCCTCGAATCCCCTTGAACACACACAAAAAATTTCATCAAAATCGGTCCAGCCGTCTAGGAGGAGTTCAGCGACATACACACGCACAGAAGAAATATATGTATTAAGATATTGTTTACAGGAATTAAAGTATGCTTTTAATAGTTTAAGCGCGGCTTAATATGTATACAAGTCGCGCTATTCGACGGGGTGCGCTACACGGTGATATTGGCTCATTTTGAAAATCAATGTCACGCGAGACCCCAGGCAGCCATATGTTGATGTTTTATTTCAAACACTACCGGCATCCCCTACAACGGGACTTTCACTGGAAAACAGCTGATATGATAAGGAGCTTTTGAAATCAGGGTCCGGCGAAAAAATCCACGCGGACGAAAACGCGGGCACAGCTACTTCAATATAAGTTCCACTTGGAGAACCATTTTTGAATAACTTTCTATTCCATGTACTCCGCTTAGCAACGTGTTTAAAAAGAAGCCGAAAGAAAAGCAAAAGAAGAAAAGAAGAAGAAGCGTCTCTCACCGTAATCAGGCACCGGCGGCACATAGTCCTTGGTCGGCACGTCGATGAAGTTATACAAATCTCGATATTTTTGTATAGTGTATATAATTTTCATTTTACCCTCCGTTTTCTTATACAAAAACTCAGCCTCATGCTTGAGAGCTTCGAGGTGATCCTGGTCGACCTCTTTGGCCTGCCTATGAATCTTCACCATGGTGAGGATCTTGGGCATACAATGCAAAGGCATCATTGGCAAACCTTGGAGAAGAAGGCAGTCCAGGTACAGATAGAACCTGGAAAGCACATAGCACAAACTGTTATATTGCTTACATTCCTTTACAGAAATATTAATTTCTGTAATTCATAATAACTTAAGATGTGTAACGCAGGAGTGATTGATTTAAAAGATGTATAATCTTTCAAAATTCGAAATCACTCTTTAAATCTTTGGTTTGAAAAATACATTTTTAACTCACTATGTTAAGATTGATTTTAGTCACGTGGAATGATGAAAACTAACAAATCAGATACTTAGATGTAGTATGAGACCATAGATACAGGATATTGTGAATTGAAAAGAGATAACATGCGCACTCTAAGAAACACAATGATGATACACAGTAAATTAAACTCTCTGGCGTTATTGTAAAGCTTAAAACCGGTCAACTGAATAAATGATAGCATTCGAAACCAAAGATTTAAAAGAGTTAAAGATTTAAAAGGGTGATTTACATCTTTTAAGGAAAAAGATTTATAAATCACTGATCTCATTGGTGATTTAGTTTGCGTATCGCTACTTATGATTCTCGCATAATAATCAACCACCCTAGAGAGCTACTATGAGATGTGCATACGACCAAAGTTCGAGTGAGAATGATTGCTGGTCATTACACCCGCTCGCTTTTATATCCGAGTACTAAACACAACTACCCGCAAATAATACAATAGTACAAAAATAGGTGGCAATACTTGGAACAAATATTATTAAAGAGGCCCATTCACTATCCTGCAGTTGGTGTAACTTGAAGGAGTCAGGAAGCATTTTGCTTGATGTTGCAGGACGCAATGCAAGCTACAACAATATTCACAGTCCTGCATTACACAGCGGACTGCCTTGCAGGATAGAGTATGGGCCCCTTAACAGTATGTACCTAAGGTTATTTTCCACTTCTTTTCTTAGATCTATCGCAAATTTGACACGCTGCGCGAAATTCTCCGGATCATCGGCTTTGAACATCAAGCGGATTCGTGGTATGCTGTACAACAAATAATTATTTTTGAAGTAAAACTTCTTCAGAATCGTTGCGATTTGAAACTCGATGAAACGAAAAAGCGACACTAAAAAGAGATAAACACAAATCTATGGGAATGAGATACAAGTTTTACATTGTGCAGCAAAGATTAGAGTCAATAAGATCGATGCTTAATCATAAGTCCAATTTGGACCGAAACAAAACTGATAATAATATTTTTAGACTAAAATAGTGAATAATTGAAAGCGATATTTAAAAAGTTTATTTTGAATTATAATATTATTACGAATTTGCAGGATGCAAAGTCGAAAATGCCATGGGAATTATCGCAAAGTTTATTAGAAATACACACACACCATAAATTGCACAGTCCCTTCAGTGTCGTTATATAGAGTTTACACTGAGTTGAAACGTAATTTTAATTATGCCCGCAGTCGCGAATAGTTAAGAAAATACAATCATAATCAAATTATTGAAATTAAATGCTTGATGCCTTAAGCATCCAACTATCAACTTTTTACGCCTTGTAGTAATTAAAATTAAAAGAAAACATTATTAATTCATCCATTAAAAAAAAATTAATGTGAACACTTACTTGAAGCGTCGTTTGGAGCCATCCAAAGCCATGACCTCCCATAATTCAGTTTCCTTGTCAAAATTAAACGCTGCCACATTTGTCCACTATAAAGTAAAAAACCAAATAATTGAGTAAAAATTGGTCTAGCACTTGGGATTCCGCCTCCAGTAAAGGACTCCGTAGAGGCGACGTACAACCCTAAGAAAAAGCATTTAAACGAGATATACATAGATAGATAACACTGTATTGCTCACCAAATACACAATTACAATATTGTCATGGTAGAAACAAAAGGCGGCCTTATCGCTGAAAGCAATCTCTTCCAGGCAACCTAACTTAAGGAATAATTTAATCTAATCTGGCGATGTAGGTGGTGCAGATCATTAAATATATCATGAATACACATACTTAAACTACTTCATAAATTAAATACAATGAAAAAAAATGCTAAAAACCGAGTCAGGGGGATGCAAGAAGTGAAATAGCACTAATTTAGATTATTTTCAAATTTCTTGTTTCTCTGTTTGTCTATCTGTTACCGGCTTATCTCCAAATCGACTGGACCGATTTATATGAAATTTTATATGGTGATAGCTTATATAGGATACTTCTGATCCCGAAAAGTTAAAGAGTTTCCGTGGGATAATTAAAAACCATTAATTTCTTAAACAGCTTATAACAGACTGAATGTAATTTTTCTGCAACGTAACATAATAGAAGTAAAGATTTTGAAAGAAACTTGTTTCTTTGTTTGTTTGCTTGAACGCGCTAATCTCAGGAACTACTGGTCTGGTTTGAATTTTTTTTCTGTATTAGATAGGCCATTTATCGAGTAAGGTTATAGGCTATATACCATCACGCTAAGAGCAATAGGAGCGAGAACCAATGAATGAATGTGTGTTTAAGTGGGTTCCCGGATGGTTTAGATTTGCAATTAGAACCGGTAGATGGCGCTGAGATCGGGTTCTAGAATCTCCCTAACCACCGGGAGCGATTCTGGTAATTTTATTTTCTTGTGTTTGAGTGAGTTTCCGGATTATTTAGATTCGCAATTAGAACTGGTAGGTGGCGCTGAGATCGGGTTCTTGAATCCTCCTAATCACCTGGACCGATTATGGTGATTTTGTTTTTGTGTCATGAAACAAAGTCTTTTGGGAACTCAGAAAATATGGCGGCACGAAGTTCGCCGGGTCAGCTAGTAATACATATATATTAAATAATAAAAATATCATATATCTTAATAACTAGTTCTACACAGTTTTTTCTCCGTGCAGGAACAGAAAAGAATAGTAACTCCTGCGGCTGGTTGTAAGAGGCGACATAACAACTTTCAACCAGATGGTAGGGTGTTTGCCCCACTGGATGGCTACCACCCCTGCTCTGTAGTATGTCGCCATAACAACTTTGGGTTGTGTTCCGTCATCAGTGTCCGGGTTCCACTTTCTCCTTCGAAACTGGCAGCACCTCTGGTATTGCTAATGTCCATAGGCGAATGGTAATCACTTTCCATCACATTTGGACCGTCAGCCTTACGTTTTGATATATTACACTTGTTATATCCAAAAGGTCATCTTACCTAATAACAGGTCACAGCGGACCTTTCACCAGTTTGCCTAGAATCAAACACTTGTTTTATAGCTGGCAAGGGGGTAGATGACCCACATAATGGAAAGTGGACACCGTCACCTAGGGACGTTTGCCACATCATGCACTAAACCAACATGTAAACCAGCCTGCCAGATGGCATAGAGTATAGAGGGATCATACAGGAAGAAGGAATTAAGGAAATATTAAACACTGTAGTTATCCGTTACAATAATAAACTAAGCCTGGTGTGCACCGACATTTAATCAATAGTTAAAATGAAATAATCGCTTGAAAATATATGGCTAAACATTGATTATTTTATTTTAACCACCGGTTAAATGTCGGTGCACACCAGCCTTATTAACCACACAAACCAGCAGGCTGTACCCGTCACTGAACTATTGAAACGATACCACATTTGCAAGCTCCAAAGTCGGGCTTAGTATATAAATTTAATTAAGAGATGTCCTTTAATGTAAGGACTAATCTCAAATGTCAAATCATCCTACATCCCCTCTACTTATAGTGTTGCCACTGATCGCAGGAAGCAAGAAAACGATTACAAAACAAACTGACCTCATAAAGGTTGTTAAGGGTCTGTATGACGTCCGTGCTTCCTTTGACCGGTTTGGCCTCTTCCTTGGGTATAAAGGCCAGACCTGGACACGGATACTGCTCACCTTCGATCATGCCTAAACCGAGCCACTCTTCAGGTATCCTGAAAAGATGCATAGACAACACTTTATTGTAAACCAAAGCATAGATTAACAGAAATCGAAAAATACAAGAGATACAACGGACGGCCTTATAACTAAAAAAACGGTCCCTTTCAGGCAACCCTTGACAGGGATTAAAAGATTTTTAATAATAAGGGTCGTGCAGTTTATAAATAATGATAAATGATAAGTATACGCTATACATATAAGTACAAAAACAATATAAATATATATATATATATACACACACATATCATACATACTAGTGGTCGCCCAGTGGTCGAAATTGAATTACGTATGTAACGCCGGCAAGCAAATGAAACGGGCGAAATCGCGGTCGTGAACATGGTCTTTGTGAGTTCCTGACGGAACATAGCTATATTATATCCCCAAGTTACGCTTATGTTATGGGTAATATACAGCAGACCACTCTTATGCCGATCCCAGACACCCAGACCACAGTAAATAACAGAAATTTCATTACCGAAATTTACCATGCCAGAATCGAACCTGGAGCCTCTGCTCCTTCTCAATCACAGAGGCCATCACTCTATGTATGCAATTTAATTACAATGTTACTTATAACAATTATCACGTGAGGTAAACTACATTAATAGTTGACGAACAAACTTACCGGCAGTCAAAATCTGTATTATCAAATATTTCTAGGTCCAGCTTAGGGAATGGACTATACAGGGCAAACAAGTCCTGGTCAGGTATATCATATTCCTCTGGAGGTAGTAACCAGTATGGTTGGATATCCAATTTACGAAGCATTTTCTGTAAAATAGAAAGAATATACATATTTTATAAGTATGTATGCACCGTTCAACTTCAGCTTTTGCTGACACTGCAGCTTACTTTACGTTACTTTAATATTACAATATTACTATAAATAACACTCACAAATACTTTTTACAGTGACATCTAGAAAAGGCTCACTTCACAAACAGTTGAGATTCCTCATCAAGATTTTTCTCCATGTAGGAATAGACAATAATACATATTCCTGCATGCAGCCAGGACATAACAGCAAACAGCCAGGTAGTAGGGCATTTACCCGAATGGATGGCTACCTCCCTGGCTCCTTAACAACTGAGTTGTGTTCCGACATTAGTTGTCAGGTTCCAGTTACTTCTTAGATGTTGGCAGCACATTGGCAGCACCCCTGAGGTTACTAATGCCCATAGACAACGGTAACCAATTTCCATCACAGTTAGGTTGTCAGTCTGTCTGCCATGCATCATCAATAAAAAAATATATAAATTGTTATCACATACTGATAATACATAATGATATATAGGTGCTTTGGTCACTATACTACTGCAACATTTAATTTTAAACACTTTCTTAAATAATACCTTTATATTAGCAGCAAGAAACTTCCTCCTCAGCCTCTCAATCTTGACCAACCTTGGCAGTTCTTTTGGTAATACTACACTCAAGAACTGGAGCTTGGGTACAAACGTCTCAAACGGGAATTGCTAAAAAACACAATATCATAAGTCTCTTAAGGCCAGTTCTATTGGTGTAATCTAATTGTGTTTCATGGAATGAGTGAGTTTCACTGGTCCACTTCGCCCTCCTTCCCTATTCCATTTTCCATATTCCATCTCGCCATCTCATTTCCCTATCCTATTATTTTTATACTATCCTATAGCTGGCAAGGTATTGGTTTTATCACTGTTGGTGCTGCTGTAGGTAACTGTACCCATTCTGTATCTGTGTGTGTATGTATTTTATGCTATGTAAATTACATTACTTTCAACGTCTAACTTACAATACTGTCATCTTCTCTGTAAGTGGTCCACCGTCCTGGAGGTAAGAGCAACTTCGGCTTCTGAGGTTTCGGAAGAGAAATGAGTGTTGGTGCAAGATTGTCTGTTTTTGCCTAAAATGAAATTAGGGAAGCATTCATTATTATGTCACAGCTGAATAGACTTGTTTGTCAAATTTTATCCATGAAGACTTACAGCTGGTTCTATAACTCTATATTCTATACTATTCATTCCCTTACCTTACCATCGATTGAAATTTGACATTACTTGCCAGCCAGTTCCTATATCTTAACAACCATTATGGTAAAATTTAGCCCCAGATAAAGTTATCTGAGAATGTGAGATGATTTTTATTTTTGAATCAAGTCACTCTTCTCAGAGTGCCTCCTGGCAAAGGCCTCCTTCGGCTCATCATATCACCAGCAGGGTCCAGCAGAAGTCTGAGCTCATCCTCTCAATGCTTAATCTGTCTTCTCCTTTTACCAACCTTTGGGTACCAGTACTTGCAAGTGGAATGCACAAGACTAAGATCTTTTTAATATCTTTTAATACTTTTGATATACCATAGCTGTGACAGATAGTTTGACATTTTAACTCCTGCTATTGCTTCTGTGATCAGAAGTGAGGAGTGGTGTCAGAAACAACATTCATTATTAAATGCTGAGATCCCCAATATTCCAATAATGTATTGTTACCATTTGAATAACAAATCGGCAAACAAAAATAATCTTGAATACCCTCAAGCTAAGCAAATTACTCACAATTGTGTTATGGGGTAATGTACAGCTGACTACATTGGGACCAATCCCAGACCCTGAGACCATAGTAAGCAATGGAAAGTCAACTGGAATCAAACCCTCTGCAATAAAGTCACTCAACCACAGAAACTGTGAATAGTACATACTTACTAGACATATAATAAAATTGTAGAGGTCAAATTTCTGTACAATGAAAAAAATGCTAAAAACCGAGTCAGGGAGATGTAAGAAGTGAAATAGAGAACTAATTTAGATTTTTTTCCATTTTTTTGTTTCTTTTTGTTGTCTGTTTGTCGTGGCTAATCTCCGAAACGACTGGACCAATTTACATGAAATTTTGTGTGGTGGTAGCTTTTTTTAACTATTCCACGCGAACGAAGTCGCGGGCAGAAGCTAATACTTACTATAGTTGTTTATCTTAATATTTATTACCTGTAAAATAAGTTTCATCCTCTTTTTGGCACATATATCCTTAGTTGGATCATCTTTAGTCATATCTGAGACTAATTCGGAGTAATAGCCCCTTTTTGGTATTGCATCTCTCGAAGTATTATCGTAAACGATATCATGATTTCTTATGGGTTTCTTTTTACAATACATAATGGCTAAATTTAATAGCTATTATAACTAATTTATTTAGTTTTTAATCCCAATTTCAAAAACTAATATACTTATCAATGAAGTATATTGGATACTTATTAAAAATTAAAATATATTTTTTTACTGTTGAAATTGAAATTTAAAAATCAACCAGTAATGATAGTTTTAAAAATATTAAATCGATTCAAAATCGATCGAGTGCGAAATATAAGTCATATTCATAATGGAATGTAAATTCATTCGAAAAAAAGTAATTAAAATAAGTAAAACTGTTTTTTCCTCATAAAAATTGTCTTTGGGATTTTTGAAAAAAATGGTGATTAATTGACATGGTCATCTGGCAACACTAGCGCGCACCCTAGCGCCAACACAGAAACAGAACAACGAGAGCCAAACAGCAAAGAGTACATTGAATAAGAGTTTTTGGCGGGAACTGAAAGGAGACGTTGTGCTGTGCAGTTTTATTTTCTAAAAATGTGTATAATTACTCTAAAATGAACAATAGTTGCAGGATATTGATAGTTTTTGAGTAGAAATTATGTGTTTTTGTGAGAAATATGAACTGTATAGTCAGATGTGATTTTTCGAGTTTTCACAAGAACTCCATTGAATGGCGTCGGTTGTAGACTGCAATACAACTGCGCTACTATACGAAGACCTATTAATTAACATGTTTCCGACTGAAAGACTTTGATTCTATGGTCATGAATAAATTAATTTAAAAAAAATACATTGAATAAATATATATATGAAGACCACAGAGTACTTTATATATACTGGTATAGAGTCAACAGTCATAATATATATACTAACGCACTCTATCGGTATACGGCATTATTCAACGGCAAAAACCATCCAGGGGGTCTAGTGTTATTTTGATTTTTATATTAGACTTTTGGAAATTGCGGGAGTTATAATTTAACTCCTGCAATTCCCAAAAGCCTTTCCAAAAAATGTTTATTTGTTAGTAAATAAAACAACAATTTAGCGGTAGCGTGATTTATTATGTTTCCTTTTATTAAAATATTCAAAGGCATACATTTTCATAACATCATTTGTATCCACATCTAATCTGGTGCCGTTAAGATGATGTACTTACAAGTTTTACCATATCTGGGCACACAACAACCTCTTTTAGAAGAAGCCATAATGCAAGTCATCAGAAAACAAATCGTTAGGCAAATTGGTGTTCAGGGTACATGCGTAAGTCCAACGTGATCACAGAACACTAGTAAACGTGATAAGCGAAGTCTTTGGAGTCCAGGAATCAAACAAAGTTATCGAAAAATAATCAAAACACAAACAAAGTACATATGTTCACGAATGTAACTTGTATCAGTCGGAATGTCATTTTGGTTTTGACATAATTGACATCTTTGAAATAAGTTTTTGGTAAATCGACAATTCATCTAAAATCTATTAATTAAAGTTAAAAAGAGCTTTATAATTTGAAAAAGGTGAGGACTAGAATTTACACTTTAAAATATATTTATTAGCTGATATGGACTGCAAAAACATAAAAACATATCAAATATTTCTTAAACAAGTATTAAAACAACTGCGTATAAAGAAACATATTATATTCATTCATTTGGTGATTAATTTGAGAACAGTGACATCTACTGCAATACCTACCTACTAATAGAACACAAAAAAATCTCCAAGAAAAAATAATTGTACTGACTGTTAGGACACTGATGAAGACTTGCCGTGTGCCTCCGCCATTGTTGCCTTTTTTTATTACCTTTGCTTTTTAAATTTCTAAAATAAGTACCTACCTAAGTTAGAAGTTTAGATTTAGAACATTGGTTTATAATTATAAACAATATTATGCCGCGTAAGAAACACTGTTATTGGACACGCAGACTTGAGTTTGAACTCGTGGAATTCATTCGTAAACGTCATTTTATATGGAAGTATACGGGTAATACTAATCATCATATCCAACAGAAATATAAGGCTTATGCTGAATTCGCTGCGAAGCTGGGCCCTGGCTTTACCGGTAAGTCTAATTTCATCGAATTATTACAGTGAGTATATACGAGCGAAAGAAGATACCGGACACATTTCGGTGCATCCTCTTACGCCAAACTTCTAATTTGCTGGTTGTTAAATATCTAATTACCTATCCATTTTGCAAAAATACCTGCAGAAAAAATATGTTTTTGTTAGTCAATAGCCGCCATTAAGGTCGCGTTGGCTATTCATTACCACCACGACAATAACGTGGTATTTATTTTATTTACAATAAAGCGTATAATGTGGCTTTCCTCACGTTACTTTCAAGTCTATAACCCACGGTAACGATCTTATTTATTCTTAAAATTAATAATTATGAGCATGAAATTCACTATTTTCATAAATGTTGGTCTTTGTTGATATTATCATGTATTAGGATCAAAAAGGGATTTCAAGTTTTGTGTGTGATATAGTTATTCAACTTCATTTGTTACAGCACGTTCTGTCCGTGATAGATGGGTGAACATCAGAAATACTTTCAACTACAATCTGAGGAAGTTGGAGAAGTCTAAAGAGAATGCTAAAAGCAGTGCTGATATATATACACCTTCTTGGCCTCTTTGGATTCCTCTTCAGTTTCTTCGAGAGGCTGGGAAGAAAGAGGATAGTAATTTAGAGGTTAGTACCCATCTTTGAAATTGTATTATTTTGAGTATTTATTTAAGTTACACAATGGTCTAACTACCGGTAACATAAGGAGGTAGATAGATAGATACCTACTTACAGAAACAATATTTTTTCAGATGTTGCTGTTCATGGTTATTATATTTTAGTAATGCTTATGCTCTTATTCATAATAGTTATAAGAGGTCTATAGCCTTTGCTGAAAGATATATTTAAACTATGTTTTATTTATGTATACTAGTCATGAAAATTTTAAAAAAATAGTAGTTCATGTCATTATAACTGCAATAATATTTTTCTTTTCTTTTTTTGTGGCTTTGTCTTATTGAGTATGCACTGTTGTCTATAACTCCATTAATTCTTTAAAAGTATGTAGTAGTCGTTACATACTTCTGTTGTATAAAACTTATAAAAAAAAGACCTTCAGATATAAATACAATAAGAAATATAAAGGAAACCTATTTTTAGCTAGACATGTTATTGGGGAGCTTCTTGCCGCTTCTTCTCCTTAACAGCAATAACATGTTGCAAAGCAGTTATTAAGTTATAAATTATATGTATGATCTTTAAAAAGTGTTCTCCAGTGGAACTTATTTTGAATAAAACCCTTGAATTTGAAATTTGAATTAGTAACTATTTGTTAAAAAGTGGAAAATTAGCTTATAGGTATTGCCATATTAGGAGCGGAGTCAACAGAGATGATAGAGATATCGGATAGGAGTGATGGGATAGAGGGAGGAATTGTACTATTGGAACGCACTTATTAAACACAATACATTTTTTTTTCAATAACCTTTATTGCAAAAAATCAGAAATAGAAAGAAAGCAATATTGAAGTCCTTAATTTCCAAGGCACTATGCCTGTGTTTTAGGAATTAGTGCCCTTTCACATTGTATAATTTTATAAACTAACTGCTGTTGCTCACCGACCCAAAATGAGTCTTGACCTTCAAAATGAGAATACTCCACTCCTTCCTGTTCAGCGCTGTCTCCTACCAGTCATCGGCATAGCTCGCGCAGATCATCCTCCACTACGTCCCTCCAGCGATATCTGGGCCTACCAACTGTTCGCCGACCCGTTGGTCTGCCCTGATAGGCTCTTTTCAACTCGCGATCCTCCCCCGTTCTGCATAGGTGGCCAATCTTTATACTGTAATAAAATGAAATCAGTAACAGTGTCTACGTTTAGTATGTTAGCATTGTGTCTGTGTGTATATATATATATGTGTGTTCATGTCTGTATAGTTAGAATAGATGTGATCACAACATAAATACATTAGATCAACGCTTCAGAAAACAAATAGCTCAAGACTAATAATTTCATAATGATATTCTGTTAAGAGTTTAGTACCTGATGTGGTAGCCAGAGAGTCTTGACTACAGCTCTTAGGGTTGGCTCTACTATATCAAAAATGATTGTGTGTTATTATGAATAACACTTTTTCTTTTTTAAATGAGCCTACAAGCTTCCTATAACTATTTGCACATAGTGTTAAATTTTGTTTCCTATTCAATGTTGTTTGTTTATAAACAAATGTTTCTCAGTGAATACTAGGTTTGGTAACTTTGTTCTAGTTATAACATACACATTTTACTTGCTTATATGGTATGTATTTCTCTTTCAGACATATGAAGAACTATCAACAAAAATAAACTCGGAATCTGAACTGAAGGAAGAGCTCCATGATGAACCAATAGATATAGGCATTAGGCAAAGAGGTCAACAGAGATATAAGCCTAGAGAAAAATCACCCATTCATGACAGAAAAGAGAAAAGATCCTGCAAAAAAGTTTTAGATGATCTTATGGAAGCTATGGAACCTGTAGTGAAACTGCAAGATGCTAATATTAAAAAACAATACCTGTATTTTGGTCAGTATGTGACTGAAGTATTAAATTCTATGAGATCAGTCGATGCTGAAAGTGCATGTCGGGATATTCAGAATTTATTTAACAACAGAAGTGATAATTTGGGACCGTTGTCTTGAAAGGGATTGCACAGCATTTAATTCCGGTATGTGACACTGAATGTGGTTTGTTGTAGTTGAAAGAATCAATGAAGAATGATGATGAAATCAATCAAATGTTAAGCATACATAATATTGCTGGATTTTTGGGTGTAAATTGTTTCTAAGTTTAACACATGTGATTCTGGCTCACATAATTGTTTAATGTGAAATTATTGTTGAATTGTATAGGTTTAAATCAATTCTTACTTATGCATTGATGCAAACAAAAGAAGAAAAGCAGTACAATGGGATCCCTTATTGGTAAAAAGGATTGTTTGAAATTTCAACATATGTGATTCTGGCTCATATAGTTCAATGTGGAAATATTGTTTAATTGTTTAGGTATAAATCTTATAAGTTCTGCGTTGGTCCATCCAAAACATATAAAACAAACAACCAAAAAAGAAAAAAGTACAATAGAACCCTTGTTGCTAAAAAAGATTGCTTGAAATTTCAACATATGTGATTCTGGCTCATATAGTTCAATGTGGAAATATTGTTTAATTGTTTAGGTATAAATCTTATAAGTTCTGCGTTGGTCCATCCAAAACATATAAAACAAACAATCAAAAAAGAAAAAAAGCACAATAGAACCCTTGTTGCTAAAAAGGATTGCTTGAAATTTCAACTGTGATTCTGGCTCATATAGTTCAATGTGGAAATATTGTTTAATTGTTTAGGTATAAATCTTATAAGTTCTGCGTTGGTCCATCCAAAACATATAAAACAAACAATCAAAAAAGAAAAAAAGCACAATAGAACCCTTGTTGCTAAAAAGGATTGCTTGAAATTTCAACATATGTGATTCTAGCTCATATAGTTCAATGTGGAAATATTGTTTAATTGTTTAGGTATAAATCTTATAAGTTCTGCGTTGGTCCATCCAAAACATATAAAACAAACAACCAAAAAAGAAAAAAGTACAATAGAACCCTTGTTGCTAAAAAAGATTGCTTGAAATTTCAACATATGTGATTCTGGCTCATATAGTTCAATGTGGAAATATTGTTTAATTGTTTAGGTATAAATCTTATAAGTTCTGCGTTGGTCCATCCAAAACATATAAAACAAACAACCAAAAAAGAAAAAAGTACAATAGAACCCTTGTTGCTAAAAAAGATTGCTTGAAATTTCAACATATATGATTCTGGCTCATATAGTTCAATGTGGAAATATTGTTTAATTGTTTAGGTATAAATCTTATAAGTTCTGCGTTGGTCCATCCAAAACATATAAAACAAACAACCAAAAAAGAAAAAAGTACAATAGAACCCTTGTTGCTAAAAAAGATTGCTTGAAATTTCAACATATGTGATTCTGGCTCATATAGTTCAATGTGGAAATATTGTTTAATTGTTTAGGTATAAATCTTATAAGTTCTGCGTTGGTCCATCCAAAACATATAAAACAAACAACCAAAAAAGAAAAAAGTACAATAGAACCCTTGTTGCTAAAAAAGATTGCTTGAAATTTCAACATATGTGATTCTGGCTCATATAGTTCAATGTGGAAATATTGTTTAATTGTTTAGGTATAAATCTTATAAGTTCTGCGTTGGTCCATCCAAAACATATAAAACAAACAACCAAAAAAGAAAAAAGTACAATAGAACCCTTGTTGCTAAAAAAGATTGCTTGAAATTTCAACATATGTGATTCTGGCTCATATAGTTCAATGTGGAAATATTGTTTAATTGTTTAGGTATAAATCTTATAAGTTCTGCGTTGGTCCATCCAAAACATATAAAACAAACAATCAAAAAAGAAAAAAAGCACAATAGAACCCTTGTTGCTAAAAAGGATTGCTTGAAATTTCAACATATGTGATTCTAGCTCATATAGTTCAATGTGGAAATATTGTTTAATTGTTTAGGTATAAATCTTATAAGTTCTGCGTTGGTCCATCCAAAACATATAAAACAAACAACCAAAAAAGAAAAAAGTACAATAGAACCCTTGTTGCTAAAAAAGATTGCTTGAAATTTCAACATATGTGATTCTGGCTCATATAGTTCAATGTGGAAATATTGTTTAATTGTTTAGGTATAAATCTTATAAGTTCTGCGTTGGTCCATCCAAAACATATAAAACAAACAACCAAAAAAGAAAAAAGTACAATAGAACCCTTGTTGCTAAAAAAGATTGCTTGAAATTTCAACATATGTGATTCTGGCTCATATAGTTCAATGTGGAAATATTGTTTAATTGTTTAGGTATAAATCTTATAAGTTCTGCGTTGGTCCATCCAAAACATATAAAACAAACAACCAAAAAAGAAAAAAGTACAATAGAACCCTTGTTGCTAAAAAAGATTGCTTGAAATTTCAACATATGTGATTCTGGCTCATATAGTTCAATGTGGAAATATTGTTTAATTGTTTAGGTATAAATCTTATAAGTTCTGCGTTGGTCCATCCAAAACATATAAAACAAACAACCAAAAAAGAAAAAAGTACAATAGAACCCTTGTTGCTAAAAAAGATTGCTTGAAATTTCAACATATGTGATTCTGGCTCATATAGTTCAATGTGGAAATATTGTTTAATTGTTTAGGTATAAATCTTATAAGTTCTGCGTTGGTCCATCCAAAACATATAAAACAAACAATCAAAAAAGAAAAAAAGCACAATAGAACCCTTGTTGCTAAAAAGGATTGCTTGAAATTTCAACATATGTGATTCTGGCTCATATAGTTCAATGTGGAAATATTGTTTAATTGTTTAGGTATAAATCTTATAAGTTCTGCGTTGGTCCATCCAAAACATATAAAACAAACAACCAAAAAAGAAAAAAGTACAATAGAACCCTTGTTGCTAAAAAAGATTGCTTGAAATTTCAACATATGTGATTCTGGCTCATATAGTTCAATGTGGAAATATTGTTTAATTGTTTAGGTATAAATCTTATAAGTTCTGCGTTGGTCCATCCAAAACATATAAAACAAACAATCAAAAAAGAAAAAAAGCACAATAGAACCCTTGTTGCTAAAAAGGATTGCTTGAAATTTCAACATATGTGATTCTGGCTCATATAGTTCAATGTGGAAATATTGTTTAATTGTTTAGGTATAAATCTTATAAGTTCTGCGTTGGTCCATCCAAAACATATAAAACAAACAACCAAAAAAGAAAAAAGTACAATAGAACCCTTGTTGCTAAAAAAGATTGCTTGAAATTTCAACATATGTGATTCTGGCTCATATAGTTCAATGTGGAAATATTGTTTAATTGTTTAGGTATAAATCTTATAAGTTCTGCGTTGGTGCATCCAAAACAACTACCCATTTTACCCACGCCAGCATGGCCACTACTAATCCCATGCCGGGCCCCTCCACACCTCGCCAGGTAGCTGTCAGAAAACAGACTACCAAGACCATTTCCCCCTGCTGGCTAGACAAGGGGCTTCCGAGTCGCTTGAAATCAAGACCAAAGAAGGCATATTACTGCTCGAGGGTAACTAACCCCGACCCGCGATCAGCTCAACCCTCCAGGACTCCATCATCTCCGTTTACAATGCTCACTGCGGAGGCCAAAGCACAGGTCGTAAATAGTCCCCTAGCCCCGACCTACAAAAACTTGGAGAACAGCTGGCCACTAATGTGGCCGAGAAAAAGAGGAAAACAGAACAAGATCAGGCAGCAACCACGAGAACGAACTAAATAGACTTGCCATAAGTTTCTTAGCGACCCGCGGTCCACTCATGGCCGTCGGCCAAATAACAGGGACTTGGAGTAAATGGGCAAAAGACATTGTTCTCACGTCGTACTATGTATGATATTGAACACCACACACCTGCCGCCGTCATATGATAGAAACAATCTTGTTTGGGTGGATCCTTAATACCATAGGGCGATGAAATGTCGAAACAGAGCTGAACATTATTCTGAGTTCACGATGACACGAGTGTCAACGGCTCAGGTCATTAACTGACTTGTCTATGGGAATTGCAATAGGCACTTTTGCATTATACACATCCTTTTGTTGAAGTTTGAGTCGAAATCAATCAAATATTATACACCTAATATTACGTAATATTGTTGGATTTTTGGGTTTAAATTAATTAACAGTTCTGCATGTGTGCTTCTGGTTTATATTTTTGTGTTATCTAGAAATCGAAAGTTCAGCACTTTTCATAATGTTTTATTAAGGGTTTTGGATAGCATATAAATAATTCCAGTATTTGACACAGGCACATGATGTAGGGTTAATCCTGAAAAAGATAATGAAATCAACATGGAGCTACACTGTTTAGTCTGAGTTCACAATGATACGAGTGTCAATGTCTCAGGTCATGTTATGAATTGATTTGTCTATTGGAAATGCTGTTGGCACGGTTAAATTGTTCACATCCCTTTGTTGTATTTCGTTGAACAGCGTGTTTTGGGTAGAAATGAATTTTTTATCGTAGTATCACTACGTTTGTTATTAAGTTTTTTTCAAATCGATCTAAAGTGTCTTTCATAATATTGCTATTTTTTATATGTAAAACTTTTCTTTAAAAATATGGTAGAGTCAGAGGTTAAAGCATGGTTACCATTCCATTTGTTGTTCGATCGATCAATGTCTCGAAATGATGGCAATCCACAACAATGAGCCATCATTACAATGAACATGACAAAGTCACAAACTAATTCAATATCAATAATTAAATGAGCAATTTCATCGAGGTATACTGGCATCACTCGCTTTAATAAATATTTTCTTTGTTTATGGCTAGCACTAGCGATGTCTTTTCTATCGTTCTGTAGGGGGCGGTGTTGGTGTGGTGTTGGTTGGTACGGTGATGCCTCCCAAAGTTCAACACCAAATAACACTCACAAAAAATTGAAGGCGTTGATAATTTATTCACGAATACCAAGTCAGCAAGCAAGTTTTATAATTATGTTATATAATATTAACGACGACAAAACACACGACAAATATACAATTATTCAATTCATAAGACGGTATGACGGTACGTGACACCGGACAAGGTCATGAGCCGCATTGCCGATCGAATCAAAACTTCGTCATCAAAATTTTATAAATCGTTTCTATTATCTGCATCTTCATTCTGAATTATTCCGTTTAATGTTAAATGCTTAGGCCGTTTTGTTGGGTCTTCTAAGGAGCAATCTCCCGAGAGCATCGGGGCTTTGGAATTGACTTTTTAAGTTTTATAACAACACGGTACGGTGCTGTAGCTATTAAACTAAATCATGATTATTATTGTTATCATCTTTGAGTGCAGGAAACTTTACTTAAAAACTAAATTATTACAACTACTCTAAACGATAGACGACGACGAGAAATCATAATTATGAAATATGTAATAACCACTTGCTGTAATAGCTGCATACAATACCGTTTTATTTTTAAGAAGCGGCCTGTCGTAAGAGGCGGCAAAACAACCCACAGCCAGGTGGTAGGGCATTTGCCCGACTGGATGGCTACCACCCCTGGTCTAGATAGTCTAAGATCCGACTGCAGAATTAGTGCACTCATCGAGTGTTTGCTAAAAATCAAATTTTTAGGCATATTTATGATTAGGAAAATATATATCTACCAAGGTGCCTATCAAAATGTGGCCGCTACTATTTTTAATTAAATTATTGCAAATTGATTTTTCGGAAAAAATTTCATTTGCTGGTTTTTTAAATAAAATATCGTCCACTTAACGGCAATATACATGGAAACTGTGAAAAATCACGGTTGCCGTTGCGCACTTGGCCGCACCTCTTCGCAGCCAGGTGTAAACAGGTATGATTTTGATACGTTTATACGTTCATAACGTACATTTATTGTTTATATATCAAATTAAAGCTAATTTTTTTCTGCTTATTATGATATACGGTTGCTTAATTAAATCTGGCCGCAAATAAGGGTAACTGCATATTAAAGATGGTAAATATTTAAGATAGAGTGAAAGAGAGCTAGCGCGTAACATCATTAGTTAGACGAGGATAGTGATTGCCAGCTGGACGACACTTTAAAGCCATTGCGCATGCGTCGAATGCTAGTGTTCTCAACCACCGGTTCAAACAGCAGTAGGGACTACTTAATAAATACTCCAAAAGAAATATTTTTGTTTTGAAAAATGAAACCAAGGTTCCTTATGTAAAAGTAATTTTTTTTGTGCAAGTACTGTTTGAAAAAATATGATGTTTTATTCAAATATTCAACACATGGTTACATATTAATTAAACATTTAAGGAAATTAAAAATTTAAAAAATGTATTTTATAATTCCGTGACTCTTATTTAAAAATCTGAATCATCGGAGCTTTCACTTACACCATTATCGCTGCTATCACTTTCATCGCTACAAATATCAGAATCGTCGTCATTATCGGAAGATTTGTTCTTCGAGTCACATAGCACACTCTCAACTTGCGCTGGAGTTGAGTCTCCCTGGAACCATGTTGATTTTAGAAAACCATCTAACAGCAGCCAACCATTATTTTCTGCGCTGAACTTGATGCAATCTGACTCAGTGGCATTTAACCACATCGAATTAACAAAGATTGTCCGCAATAATTTCTGTTTCAACGATTTCCAGCACGGTGGAATGTGCGTTGAGTCGAAACCTTGAACTCTTTTCATAAATTTTTCATTATTCTGTTTCGAAGCGTACATTTTGTTAAATAAGAAAACTCTTGCAGCATTTACACTTTGACACTTTGGGAGTCCATATATAAGGCACGTAAACTCTTGGACTGCATCAATTTTGGTTTCATCAAAGATGTCATTGGGATCTGTCAAAGACGCAAAAACTTGTTGAATTTGTGGGTGCTTAATAAAAAAATTCAAGGGCCGAACTTTCCCTTTGTTGAAGAATGCAGCCGTGTAGTCGCAACCCGTGTATGCGTGGAAAGCGGGAAGAGCATGGCATAAAGTTGCGCCTAATTTTATTGATAAGTCCGTACAGTTTATGTAAACTTCGTCCTTATTATTAATTTTTTTTGATGTACTGTTTGCCAACCAAACTTGCAAATTAGGAAATTTATGCATATTACCTAGTAAAATGATTAAAACGTCAGTGTCTGTAGTTTTCACTAAAATTTTCGAATTTTCAGGTACTTTACTAATGTGAAAAACAATTCTCGTATCAGCCTCTTCATGTTTACATGCTAATTCATTTTCTTCAGTTTTCACTACGAGATTCTCAGCAGAACTATATGAAAAACATTTCTCTCCAACGGTTATATAAATTTTTTTATTTCCTAATATTGTAGCAAAAGAATTATTGGTCCAATGGTTAGCTAAAAAATTTACCAGGGCTTCTTTAAAACGAGAATTCTTCAAGCTTTTACAAAAATCATTGGTTCTTGTTTGCAAAGGGCCATTAATTGTGTATGGAATATCAATTCCTTCTCGGTTTTGTCGTTCGCAATCTTTAATAGAAGGCGTCAAATATCTATCAAATATGATATGCACTTCCCGAGCATTTTTTGAACAAAGTTTTATCAATATCGATTCTGCTATTTTTCCAAATGTTTGTGGCAAAGTAGAGCCAATTTGATACATATAATAGAAACCATCTATGATTTCTACGTCGACTTGTCCGGGATTAGCTGATGCTATCTTTGCCGTCAATTGTTTACTTAAAGTTGACTTGTCCGTCTTCATCATGTCACCTGAACAGTGAAATAGTGCGGGAGGTACAGGTGCTAGCGGGAATGACAGACAGTACTCAATGTCAACTTTTTGATTTATAGCAATTGCTAACAGACGGCCAAAAATATCTCGTTCCATTTTAATTAATGTTTTTTTGTCTCCGGTGGTACTCTTAATACTTTTTTTAACACAATCTGAAGCGAAGTTATGTATTTTATTACGAGTTATCGGTCTCAAAAATCTTGTTGAATCTTCAAAGCAATCCGAAAAAAATTTTGACTTTTGTTCTTGACTTAAAGACTTAACGTTGAGTAAAAAATTGGTAACATTTAAGGATGCCGCTTTACCAGTTGACAAATTGAACAAACTGTCTTTGTCTACACTTTCAGAAAAAGGATTCATTGTTTTCTTGATCGTTTCAACAATACTGCTTAAAGTCTTGGAGTCTTTCTCGATTCGATTCTTCTGTAACGTATAAGAAGTATCATCTGCTTGAGATAATCCGATTTCTGCTTTTACAAACGAGATAATTTTTGTTCTGACACTATGACTAAGAGCCCATCTTTCTCGCGCAGCGATCGAATTGGTAAAATGACTAACACCAGTCCAGGTATTACCGGCATCAGCATTAATCGTCTGCTCCAAAGTCAAGTCTACAGGTGATCTGCCTAAGCATGATTTTGTGCGTCTAATACCAAAAGCACCTTCATGAAATTCTTCAAGTAGAGTTGAATTTTCTACCTTCAGGTTGATTAAGTTATTTAAATACATAGCAGCCCATTTGGCATAATTCGGTTGATTAAATGCAAAAAAGTAACCACACATTTCGAAGGTAGAATCCAAGTAAAGCTCAAAGTTACTGCAACGAATACTTCTAGAAAATCGAAGAAATATGTTGATAAGTTCAGTATACTGTAAGTAATATTGAGCTGTCTTTCCATGACCGCCCTGAAGTGTTGTTTCACGGAACTGTTTATAACCCTCCAGTATTTTACGCAATGAATCAGGTAAAACGATGCTCTCATTGACTCCACGTGAAGTATTCATTGCTGCGTTTAAGTCTTCGTTTAATGTTTCAACATCGTCCGCGCCAATTTCAGATAAATATTTCTCAAAATGAAGAATCTGTAAAGCACCAGAAGCCAAGGGATGTAGCCGCTTACATCGATTAAAATGTTTACCGTCCAAGAAACTGTTCATTGAACCTCCTGCTAGTGCCTCAGCTTCAACTAAAATCTCTATTAATCCACTGGAGTCAATATACTTTCCAATTACTTTAAAGAAAGCCATTTGGGTATGGAATGCACCTAAATTAATGAATATATCGTCAAATTCTGGCTTTTTAGTATGTTGGATCTGCATAGCTAATCTGGCTATTGCTAAATCGTAAGTAGCTATGATCTGTTGTTGATTACAATTCTTAGCAACTTCTTTTGCAATATTAAGAGTTTCCTGAACAACAGCTAGCGACGTAGGAGATTCATTTATTGGTGATAAGTACTCGACTGTCTGAATTTTACTCTCATCAATGCCAATTTTGCAGTTATAACCTAACCACATGGGTACCGAATTAATTTGAGATAATGACATACTCCAAATCAAATCCTTATCAATTGCAATTAATTTTTCTGGGTGACACGCATCGATTATTTCAGTAATTGTTTGAAAAGGAAGAAACGTCATACTTGTAAAAGGTGTCTTGATAAACGGACGAATTTCCTTCGGAGGTGCTTCAAAACGCCGTCTCTTACGAGCTCTTGCAAGGGACTCATCCGTGTGACTTTCATGGAAATATGCGCCGAGGGATTCTGAATCAGAAGTATCCGAATTGTCCAAATTATTAGGGTCATTATTTTCACTGCGAAACTGATAAATGATACCGACTGTATCGTGCAGAGTATCTTTTCCAGTGGGTGTATCGACGAAACGGTCAAAATTATCGAAAGCTACGTGCGTGCTTAGCCCATCAACTCGGCTAATACCAGCCGGTATTACATTGTTTTCTTTTGGGAACTATACGTCATCTCAGTTTCAATTTCTTCAGCTAAATTATACCCTATTGTATGTCCATATCTATTTAATATCGTTAGAACTTTTCGTGAACTTGTCATTGATTTCATTGATAACCCGAGCGTAAGATGTTTTGACGGTTTGACTCTACCTTTCGATACAATATAAATCAGATCACTACACACAGACTTAATTTTCACTAAGTCGTCACTTGAATTTTTACGACGAGTATCTGGTCCTTGAACTAAGTCGCACACGAAATTAAAAAGTTGTTCTGGAATATTACACTCTCCGAGAATAATATCTTCTGGAGTTAGATTATCTGGCAGCTTCGTACTTTCTACAGATGTTATACAGTTTCGCAATTCGTAAGCGACATCTCTGCATCGATTCTTCTCATTTGATTCTAACTTAGCTATTTCACCAACTAATCGTGACGTGCTCATGTCATACTGATAGACAATTTTCCTTTTTGGTGTCCCCATGGATGACTCTACAGTAATTCGATCGCCAAAAGCTTTTGTAATTTTATTTTCTAAGTTTTCAGCACGATATTCCTGTAAATCTTCAGCGCGTACTTGACCTTCAGCAAATTCCAACAGCAATGATTTATACTGAAATAACAAATCAGTGAGATACATAACGCGATTTTTCTCAATAATTTCCGCCTTTATTATTTCTGAAATTGCATTGAATGCTAACTGGTGAAATTGGCGATTTTTGTGCCAATATCCTGGCTCTGGATGTTCCTCATATTGTCGTTTCAGTGAAATCTGATACGATGACAAACAAGTCGAATGATAAGCAATAGATTGAGGGCTTTCTAGTTTCGCTAATAGTTTTGAGTCATTCGATTTACCGGCCATTGATTTTATTGTTTCAACCGTTGCTTCTGATCGCGGGAATGTTACATAAGTTCGTCTCTTACCAACTTTTTTCTCAACATGATCACAAAAAAGGCAGGCTGACTTTTTATTTATAATTGTTGATGAAGTAGCTTGCTGGGATATTGTACCAGCAGATGACAAATTTTGAATACACTGAGAATGATCATCCTCCTGCGCAGATGTACTAGGCTGCTCGTTTAAAGCAGTCGTACTAAGCTGTTCGTCTACTGAAAGTGTAGTCGGTTGATCGTTTAATGTAGCCCTTGATTCTTCCTGCAAAGTAAATGTATACTTTGAAAGACAATTTATATTAAAAGCTTGGTTCTCGAAATGTTTTTTGAAATCTGATTAATATTATTACTGCTGTATATACTTACTAGATCACAGTTTACAGCAGGAAAAGTTTGTTCATGAAGACCTGAAGGGAGGCTCGGGATCTGTAAATTATAAGAAATACGGAGGTACAGTTACATATTCCATTGTCATTCAATAACAATGTTTTCATTGTATTTGATATAATTAAACGAAAATATCAAGTCGATCTAAAAGAATATAAATATGTAAATTTTTTTTATTTTGCTATTATTGACAATTATATATTTTTTTCGAAAAGAAATAACGCATTGTTAACAAAGAAAGTCGGTAATAATATTTATTTCTCCACATTATATTGCTGAATGATTTTATAGTATGTTTGAAAGAAGGTTCAGAAAGATTCGACTACCTGAAAAATTCTACCTGTGTGAGAAATGTAATATCTTAGGAATTCGTAGAGGGTACTGTGTTACCACGTTTTCCTAAGAAAATAAGAAATAAATAAAAAAACAACTCTTAACAAAAAACCTCAAAGTTAGCACTGTATTATTTATATCGTAACTATAACCTATATTATTCTTAAGTTCAATTGAAATTTTACTTACAGCTTGTGTTTTGCAAAAATCTTCGAATTCTTCTTTATCTTTTTGCTTCAGAACTGTAATTTTTTTTAGACACTCTGTATGATATCCAAAATCATCAGTAGATTCAACTGTCAATAAAGTGTCATGATATTATATTTTTCTTACGACGAAACAATAACATTAGTAAACACTTTTTGAATGATGTATTATTAAAGTCAAGTACATTGAATTTTTTGTCACACAGAAAACACGCCTTCATCTTTATCAATTTTATTTTATGTTAATTAATTTGATAATTTTTAGATGCACAAAATTAAACAACAATAGATATAACGTTTTGTATACGAACTCCAAAACAGCGTGGTTTTTATGTTAGAATGAAAAATCGCAGCTGTTCAGTTGAGAACACTAGCATTCGACGCATGCGCAATGGCTTTAAAGTGTCGTCCAGCTGGCAATCACTATCCTCGTCTAACTAATGATGTTACGCGCTAGCTCTCTTTCACTCTATCTTAAATATTTACCATCTTTAATATGCAGTTACCCTTATTTGCGGCCAGATTTAATTAAGCAACCGTATATCATAATAAGCAGAAAAAAATTAGCTTTAATTTGATATATAAACAATAAATGTACGTTATGAACGTATAAACGTATCAAAATCATACCTGTTTACACCTGGCTGCGAAGAGGTGCGGCCAAGTGCGCAACGGCAACCGTGATTTTTCACAGTTTCCATGTATATTGCCGTTAAGTGGACGATATTTATTTAAAAAACCAGCAAATGAAATTTTTTCCGAAAAATCAATTTGCAATAATTTAATTAAAAATAGTAGCGGCCACATTTTGATAGGCACCTTGGTAGATATATATTTTCCTAATCATAAATATGCCTAAAAATTTGATTTTTAGCAAACACTCGATGAGTGCACTAATTCTGCAGTCGGATCTCGTACTAAGAGTATGTCGCCATAAGTATGTCGCCATAACAACCTTGAGTTGTGTTCCGGCATTAGTGACCAGGTTCCAGGCTCCCTAAAGAGAGCAGCAGCGCATTCGTAGCACCTTTGGTGTTGCAAATGTCCATAGGCGATGGTAACCGCTGTCCATCAAGTGGGCCGTCTGCCTGTCTGCTGATCTCCTGCAATAAAAAATAATAAAAAAAAAAATATATAATATTATCTACATCCAGATGATATTGGACATGTTTAAGGTCACTGTTAAAGTATTTCGCGTTTTTTTGGTATTTCTAATCTAGCTAGTCGGTTGCAGATAGTGTATCCATACCCACGTTGATATTGCCCGTGATATCGTTATGTCCGTCGAAAACTGGGAAATGTTCATAATTCATTGAGTAGGACAGCTTGAGAAGTTTACATCTCGTATCATATCGATTTTTAATCCCAGTTTCTGTCTCGTACTCAGGCTCTGGCAAATTTGTATTAGACGAAAAACGAAATACGGAATCTATTTTAAAATATAACATTCAGTTACTTCTTCAGATCCCGCTAGACGTGCATCCCCAAGCTTGTGCCACATTTCCCAGTCCTTCGCTTTCCTCCTACGGACCCTACCGATGATATTGCGCAGATTTTCCACGGGTTGGAGAGTTGCGAAACTACATTTGCTGAGACGCGGTCTCTACTCTAGAACTCGTCTGGTCCACTTCCATCGTTCTGCAACAGACGTGACTGGCTTACTGCTACTCTAATTTTAAGAGCAATATCGGTTGTCTTGGTTTTCTTACGCATGTCCTCGTTCTTGATTTGATCAATAAGAGAAAATACAACTAATAGCTCGCTACACAAACCTGTTAGAACTCAAAATTAATTAAGGTACAATCAAGACCGACCGCGCGAACCGAAGTCTATCTTCGCAGTTGTTTTAGAGTTTCCTCTCTTGAGATTCTTCGATGTCGTACTGTTCACAGTTGGAATCGGATTTCTTATTAAGGAAGGGCTACCTGTGTCTGAGGCTAGGTTCGTATACAATTCAATTAGTAAAAAATGTTAGTCAAGATTACGCAGTGTATTGGATTTTTCGAAAAACAAACCACAGCGAAGGCGGACTTGTTTTGTCTGAGGAATGTTTAGGGTTTACGGGATTTATCGAAAATATTTGGTACATGTGTGGGTAGATCATGATATTATACGAATTGAGTCGGTAAATTAAGAAAACATGGCATGACAGTATTTAATTGTATGTGTATTTCATAAGATATCATCTAATGGGTAAAGGCGTTCTGATCGTCGAGACCGCGGCAAAAATGGTTTCAGGTTAGAACAGTGGCATTAAAATAAGATTACTTACGGAGATTTTATGATATTTCTAAGCAACTATGGAGATGTTAGTAGTCAACACTAATTGTAAGCCGTGTTGTGCTGGCGGGAGCGAGGACAAAAACAGAAGGAAAGGGCATACAGGTAAAAGCTAGCCGCACAAGACACGCTACGAATGATGCGGGCTTCGCAGTGGCAGGCACTTCTTCCTCGTGATCCTTTCTTCTCGTCTTGCGGTTCCTTCGATAAGTGGACCAGCGGGTATATTCCAACATGCGGGTTGATATAAGCGGGTTTGAATAGCGGCACAACACACAAAACGCGGCGAGGTTTGCGCGTAAGCAGCGGTGTATTCAGCGGTCGGACGTAGACTGTCGTAGACTATATCACAATATATAGTGATAGATGGGGCGAAAGAAATAAAATTAATCAAAGAGGCGGTGACCAAATAAGTCGGCGTTACCAAGCGGGTTCTTCTTTTTGCATTTTTCATGACTTATAATCGTCGGAAGTGTGTCTTTCATTGCTCGTGTTTCTTCGAGATATTCTGTAATGACAAATTTTGAAGAGCAGCCCTATTGAAATAGTTTCATATTGTCGGTGGGCTGAAGTTGAACTGACCGCTGCGTAAATTGTTCTAGTATGATGTTACTCTTTAAAACAGATTCGTCTTCCAGAAATGCGAGAAGATATAGTAAACTGTTCATAACGAGAGCCCATGAAGGGTTAAGGAGAAAAAGATTTATTCAGGATCATAAAAACTAGCACCATTACTATTTTGTTACAGTATGATGTCATATGGTTAACCAGATACAGATAAACAGATATTTGGTTTTTACCACTAACAGCACGTTGATTCACTGCTAAATTGACATTTATATGGAGAATAGTTGGATTAGAATTCCTTCGGCATGTAGCCGATAAAAAAAGACGCTTTCCGTCCTATACTGTGTCGTGCACCATAGAACTCTTCCATATAACACTCAAGGTTGTTATACAGTTTCACACCGTACGTGAAGCTGCCGTGAATGCAAATTTTTTTTCGTGCATTGTACTTGTCAATTAGAGTTTGTGGAGGCAGGGCATTTGGAGTCTTGGCATTAATGGAATTGTTTAGACTAATATATCTTCCAGTCTTTAGTGAGGTTCAGGTTGTGTCTAACAAAGTTGCGGGTGTTTATTCTTTTCGGGACGTAAATATGAATTCAAAAAATTTTAATGTTTGATGTTCAGATAGTGGATTCAATAAAACAACTATTTCATCACGTGTCACAAACTACAAGTACGACTGCACCCGACGATAGCCTATGTTGAAAGACGACTTGAGCCGTCGAAAATTTACTGTATTATCACATCTCTAACTGCTTATTTACGTCTGGGAATGTGCATTACTATGATCTGGAGTAATCGTTAAAAACGGTAACAACTTAAGAATTGAAGTATTTCGCCACTGGCCAATTGTCTGCCATGCTGCCAATGGGAGAAACATGTGGCTAGACAAGAACCACAAAGGACATATCTGTATCTGGATTGATTATCCTTATCAATTTTCGAGCGTTCGTACTCCGTTCGTCTATTATAAATTATGGTAAAAGTATAGATAACTATAGGTTCTTATTGGTTATTTACAATTAAAATTACATAACTTAAACAACTTAAAATAAAAAATATAAAATACATCCTATTCTAAAATATAACAACTTAATTTATTAAAATAGAAACTAAAATATAAATAGTAGTGTATACTTTACAAACACGTATAACACAGATACAAATATAACCGAACACGGATGAATCAAACGTAACAAAAGGTCATAATCAATAATAGGCAAAGTTCGTCACCATTAGATCCCGAATGTAACACACATCACGCCCGTATGTAGTCGATGTAATCCACAACACCTGGCTAATGTGCTAATGAGAGAGTACACTAGGACAAAAGTCATCCCACTGTTATATAAATATTTTATGTAACATAGATAATGTAACGGGGCAATAAACGTTTGAGACAATACTACTTCTTTATAACCTTATAGGGAGCCAGGTTACATCAATATAAACCAACGTACAGAAAGACTCTCAGGTCTAAACCCTGGTCACCATAGTAGAACCCACGGACTGCCGTCCGGGATACGAATTACAGGGCGTGAGGAACCTGTCGGGTCACAACCTTGAAATAGCCGCCTAGCCGGAGATATTAATTAGAAAGAATAGTTGAATGTTATTTAATAGCGAGAAAGTAGGTTTGGGCGCCATCGAGATCACGGTGCTGAAGTGGCCTCGAGCACGGCGAGACTACCGGGCGTCGAAGGCGTGGAACACGAGGTGAAGAAACTTAACGTTGAACGACTGAAGTATGACCAGAGGTGGCCGATCATGTGGGCAGAGGAACGAGGGTGCCCTCACGTGTTAGGAGCGCTGCGGCCCTCGCGTGGCTAGGAGCTCGCGTGTCTAGGCCCTGGTGTGGCTAGACCCTGGCGTGGCTCCCTAAATAGGGGTGAGAAAGTGGTCACTCCTCAAGCAATGGGCACAGCCGGTTCGGGCCTTCAGTAGGTCGCTGCAGGCTGATACGAGTGGTAAATTCATCTTTTTGTCCTTAGGCACTGACTCTAACACTTATTGATTATCGAACTACTGCGGCTTGCTAGTATGAGATTAAACGTTGAAAAAGTCCACGCTGGGCGCGTGCACAGGTATTTATGCGCCCCAGGCGAAGGGCGTGGGGGAACGCGCGGGATGAAAACGATCGACTTAAATGTGGCGTGATGTCTGCCGGGGTATAAAGCGCGGGGGGACGAGGCTGCCGGCGATATCTCTGGTATCGCGTGATTTTTAATGACCGAATTAAGAAGTCGTTTCGTGCAATGTTAATACCACCGATTTATGAAGTCTACTGTGTAGATGTTGCAAGGCTTAAATTGTCAAATTGCAACATCACACCACAATCATAAAAGGATTACGACTAGTTCAAATGCGGATCGGGTAATAAAATGTGCTTCTATAGTTTTGAAGTGGAATTTGTCTTTGTCGGCGCCTAGGTTGTAATATTATGTTATTTAAAGCCTACCGGTTCTACAACCACTAATTAATTGCTGTCTTCTGGTGCTTTCTTGCATTTGTCTCGATGTAGACCTAAAACCCTCTGGTCACTTATAAAAGCTATAGGAATCAATCCAGCTCCGATTACTTCCAGTGTCATTTTTTCAATAATAGACTTCACGGATATGGCCCTTGTAGAGCCTTGACAGAAATAAAAATAAATAGGTTGTTGACATTTATTTGATCTGCTTGAAACTTTTTTTGTTCAGAACTTCGATGTCAAGATCATTCATAATATCATTCATTATTTCATCTTCTAATCGATAATGTTTATCGAAGAATCCAGTACTTATATTTGGCAAACTGTCATTATATTGCTCTTGCAAAACTAAAGTTATATGATCTATTAACAAAAACAACAAACAAACATTAAACAATAGCACACAAAAAAATCGACCAATCACAAGTCGGCCTCGCAAATATCTTAGCCGTGAGCTTTTGACTCTAACAAGCATTAGCACTTTAAAGTTTAATATTTCGTAAACGGAGCACTGAATAAAAAAGCAACTTGAGAGGTGTCAAGGGACACCCGGGTGGTACGAAGTTCGTTTCGATTAATTAGTGAAGGATTTTTTTAAGTTATAATATTTTTTTTATTATTAACAAATATAATAATATAAACTTAATCATTGGGCTCAATTTTAGTAATAACTGGCTTGCTTTCTATAAGAGAAATGTTGTTGTATTTAAAAATTGAAAGTAACGTATTGACAGAGGTTATTATTGAATAAAACCATATTTGCTCAGTTACGTTGCTTTATTTCCGTATTCGAGACGGCACCCCAATATCCGAAGATTAAAACCTCCGTTAAACAAATGTAAGAAATGTTTCTTATAAAGGATCTTAAATTAGAGCATGAAATTAAGATTCCAGAACTTTGCTATCGCTTTCAATATGAATATAGTATCTCAGGCATGGAATTCGGTCTAAGACCACAACGTATGGAGTAGCTTGGGAGTACGTTAAGACACGATACCTTCTTAACGGCCTTGGTTAATGTGATTGATAATTCTGGGTTTGAGCGCCACTGGTTGTAGTAGTATGAGCTGGCAACCAGTCCAGCCAAGGTGACACGTCTGGAAATGTGGAGCGGGGTCGCCTACCTCTCTGAGTGCCACGTAACGTGAGCCCCGTATGTAGCTCCCACTATGGGGAAATTAGTTTATTTCTATCGGATCACCGGGGCTTCCGAAGCATGCCCTGCAGGAAGACCACTCGTTCCTACGCTGATACTCCATTCTCTTTCGATAAATTCACTGACTCTAAGAAATGTGCTTGTACTTTAAAAAACCAACACTTGTGTTCGACCGTCTGGTAACACTTGGAGAGAAGGAATGGCGCGACGACCGAAATTTCTACGGCTTATTCGAATGCCTTTCACTTTGAATAGCTGCCATTTGTGTCGTCACGTCCTTTGGATTTTTTCCTTCTAGAATTTCTAAAAGGTGGATCCATTTGCGCGACTTGTGACCGTCAGATGTCGTTGCCGTACTTCCGTTAGCCCTCAGACAGAGCTGACGCCTCTCTAACGTGTCCAGCTTGGAACCTCTTTCCACGTCTAGAAATTGGGTACTATTACCGAAGTTGTCTGGATCTTAATTGATTTTTAAAATGAGATTCCAAAGGTTATGAACAACGACATCTGACGACACGCTACAGCAAGTCTTAGTTGCTATTCATATTAAACAATATGGCTATTCCAATATAGGTGGCTAGAACCACGCCAACCTACAATAGATGGCAGTGCCTGTTTTCAAATTACTATAAGTGCTGTATTTTCTACGTAACAATGTATCGTTAACTTTTGGTCTTAATTTTTTCCGTCTAGCCCCCTTTCGCAACGTGCGATAAGGAACTTCGTTCCAAAAATATCCTGTATCTACTCTATACATTTTTGAAATACCTCTGCAATGATATAATATAGCCTAGACGAGAGTCAAAATCATCTGCACTTTACTTGTAGTTACGTTTCTTTTTATATTTTATAACGGGTGCGCCAGAGAAACTTACTTATTTGAAAGGTCAATAAAAAAAAGTACTTCAGTTATTGTTTTAAAAAAATTTTATTTGAGAATACAATATCCCAATTTTTTTTATGCAGTCTTAAAAATGATATCGGATAAATGGCGACCCCCATTGCGCATACACTGATGAAGTCGATTTTTGAAATTCGTATCCACTCTTCGCAGCATATCAATCGGTATGTTGGCAATGGCGTCGCGAATGTTGTTCTTGAGGTGTGCTATGGTCCGTGGTCGATCGACATAAACCAGGGATTTTAAATAACCCCATAAAAAGAAATCGCATGGAGTCAAATCTGGAGAGCGTGCCGGCCATTGGAGATCGCCTCTGAGAGAGATGAGGCGGTCGGGGAAATGTTGTCGCAACAAATTCATCGAGTCTCGTGCTGTGTGTGCTGTGGCTCCATCTTGCTGAAACCACACGTTCCTAACGTTCATTTCTTCGAGTCTTGGAAGAAAAAATTCCTCGATCATGTTCCTGTAACGAGCTCCATTGACGGTAACTGCGCGTTCGTTTTCTTCAAAAAAATAAGGACCAATTATTCCCATTACCGACACCGCACACCAGACAGTAACTCGCTCACAATTAAGTGGCTTCTGGTGAAGCTCACGCGGATTTACATCACACCAATAACGCATGTTTTGCTTGTTGACGCAGCCGGAAATGTGGAAGTGAGCCTCGTTACTGAAAAAAACGACCGCGTCTTCAGGCAGGTTGTCAATCAGCATTTCACATGCATTTTGACGGGCAACAAAATCGCGTTCAGTTAATTCTTGCACAACAGCCAATTTATAGGGATGAAATTGAAGGTCTTCATGGAGAATTCGTCGAACAGTGGTATCAGAAATTCCCATAGCAGCTGCGTGTTTGCGAGCCGAACGCCGGGGAGAACGCACAACTGACTGCCTCACTCTTTCGATATTTTCCGGAGTTCTGATGGTCCGTTGAAGTCCATTTCTGGGTTTAGCGACACTTCCACACTCCCGAAATGAGTTAACCCACGACAGAATCGAATTACGGCCAGGAACGAGTCTGTGAGGAGGAATTTCAAAGCGAGCGCGGAAGGCACGTTGCGTAGCAACAAGTGAGCGACCGTTAGAAAAGAAGCTCTCAACTGCGAAGGCCCGCTGCTCTCTAGACCAGAGCATGATGGCAACTGACTGGAGGGAGAAACAAACTTGGGAACTGCCCCCTCCAGATGCGCCCCCTCTTGCCCCTCTACCCGCCCAACTCACCGCGCGGGAATTATTTCAAATAAGTAAGTTTCTCTGGCGCACCCTGTACTACCTTAACTCCGCGGTGTTACCCGTGGTTATTGTCGTACCGCGGGTAACGCCGCGGAACGAAGCTAGTCTAATAAAGTAGCCTAAATTATTCTTCATATCATCAGCTACCTATCAGTGAAAGCCCCATCAAAATCGGCCTAGCCGTTCCAGAGATTAGGGTAAAGTGGGGAATGGCGGTCACTTAAGCAATTGTCGAAATATTTTCTTATTTTAAGGACAGGGTAAAACTCGCATTACTCATTACGTAGCTTATTTAGTGGTTTTAGGGTAAATAAGATAGACATTAGAAATCTATTAAACGTTTCTTATATTTCAATCAATTTTCTAAACCCTTGACTGTTATTACGAAGACTGTTAATACTGATCGCAGGTTGTGGTTTACCAGTAATTTAAATGACTCCATTCTTAATCAAAATTACATGTTAAGACGCCTCAGAACTCTCTGTTTGCTCTCACAATAATCGCATAGATAATTTTGAGGGGAAACGGCACCACTGCAATCTTAATGAGCCCACCGCCCACAACCTCGACATCTATACCATATTTCATTCTTTTCGAACTCTACAGATCCAATTTTCTTCTTTATTTTCTGTAGAAGTGTCATCGTCATCACATATTTTTTTTACATCCTATGCCTCTGTTGTGTTCGACGCAAGAGACTTTAAATTTGGTTTCTTTTTCTTGAAAGACAAAAATTCTTCATCTGAAGACGAAAATTTTAACTGGTTTTGGTTTTTTGGTTTTCTTTCTTTCTTAGCTTGATGTTAAGGCGTGTAAATAGCCCTAACATGTAGTATGAGGGCTACGATGATAAAAAGTTCGTGCCCAAAATTAAAATATGGTGATATACTGAAGGACGCGATGCCGGGCAATCAAGACAAAAAACCCATACGACAACCACTGGAGCGGCTAAAAAATATGCCCACTCACCTTATCAAAGTACGTCGTCAGATCCGTGACCACCAACCGTTCACCACACCTTCAGATAAAGTTTATTCGAACAGTATTTAAAGATTATATACTGACGTGCGCGTGCGCCTGCTCAATTAATACAGCACCGATCACGGCGATACGTATGCGAAAGACACGTATTAAAAGTTCAAAAGTCTGAGCACCATCTTCACGCGAGTGGGCTGCCGCAGAGCCGTATGAGGTGAAGTTATCTATGATTTACCCAACATCGCTAGATGGCGTCACCACTTGATTTCTATTTCTTTCATAGATGTTGCTGTCAAAACAGCACAATGCTGTTTACTATTTGCTCGTTTAGTGTTTGTTTTTGGAAGCGGCAGTGGAGATAATATAGTCTTACTTGGTGTCACAATTGTAATGTTGTCGTCTGAGAGTCGATTTGTAATTTCGGATAGATTTACAGTAGTTTGAACTGCAGAACTAGTACCAGGCAGACTATCATGTGCAGTTACTGCTTGATTTAGATCCATAGTGTTTTTGGTCCAAGGGATTATTTTTGATGGATTAATCCGTATGCAACGAATCGTAGATTAACAGGCACATTAACAGTTTCAACAGGCTTTTCTAATGGTTCTTTTGTCCATTTCGCTTTCGTCGTGGTTCTTTCTCTATGTTGCGGCATATAAGTACAGAATAGAGTCAAAATGAAAGACAACACTATAAGGGTTCTTTGTAAGGACTATTTAATCCTAAATACCATAAAAAACACCTTACAACTAGGTAGGTACTTAATTTTCTACAAAATTAACCGAAGTAAATTGTAACATCTACGTTGACAGCGAAGTAAATGATTCAGGTGGCAGATGGTCGTTTATGCGTCGGTACTTTAAAATATAACCTCTATTACAGATTTATTTTTCTACAAACAACAAATCTAAGAATTTCACATTTACAACTTTGAAAATTTACTAAACAAAAAGTTGCGGGTTTTTATCCTTTTCGGGACGTTAATATGAATTTCAAAGAATTTTAATGTCTGATGTTCGGATAGTGGGATTTCAATAAAACAACTATTTCATCGCGTGTCACAAACTACAAATACGACTGCACCCGACGATAGTCTAATCGTTTTGAAAGCAACGACTTGAGCCGTCGAAAATTTACTGTGTTATCACATCTCTTTAACTGCTTATTTCACGTTCTGGGAATGTGGCATTACTCTGATATGGAGTTAGTCGTTAAAAACGTGTAACAACCTAAGAATTTGTAGTATTTTCGCCACTGGCCAGTCTGGTTCTGCCATGCTGCCAATGGAGAAACATGTTGCGCTAGACAAGGAATCCACAAAGGACATATCATGTATCTGGATTGATGATTCCCTTATCCATTTTTCTGGCGTTTGTGCGCCGTCCGTTCTACTATATAATTATGGTGAAAGGAATAGATACAATTTATCTTCTCTCAAATTTATCGAGTATTTTTCATCCCAGAATAAAATGCGAATTACGAATTGTGGATGCTTTCTATTTCTTTTCTTGCTATTTTATCGAGAAACCCTTGCAAAAAATTACCATTTAATCAGTCTGAAATTCTTTGAATCTGAATTTATTGCGTAACAGTTTCATTAGGTGTGGCGGATCAAATATGACATTTATATTGTGTTCCTTTATTTTTATTGTGTCACCTGTAACATAAACATGCAATGATTGATATTAGCTAAATATAATTAAACCAAATTTATATTAAAACATTGTAACGAGTGGCGAGTCTCGAATTAAAACGCCGTTAGAATTATTATAGAGTTTCTTAGAACTTTACAAACACGTATAACACAGGTACAAATATAACCGAACACGACGAATCCAAACGTAATGCAAAAGGTCATAATTCAATAAAACACGCAAAGTCCGTCACTATTAGATTCCCGAATGTACACACATCACACTCGTGTATTAGTCGATGTAATCAACAACACCTGGCTAATTGTGTCAATGAGCGAATACAATAGGACAGGATACTATTTTGCACAATAATTAGTAAAACGCATGCAATAA
>CM022546.1:1886986-1903423 GCA_012273795.1 Dendrolimus punctatus | reverse complement strand
TATATAATTAAGTTCGTAATACCGAAGTAAGAAAGAGAGTTGGTCTGAAAGAGAGTGTCGGGGTGAAGGTAAGGAAAGGAATGCTCCGGTGGTTCGGGCATGTGGAAAGAATGTATGATGCAAGAATGACTAAACAGATATACAATGCAAAAGTGGATGATGCAGAAGTCGCGGAGGCCACGACACACCTTCTATGATCAAATTGATCATGTGTTAGCAGAAGTGATGTTAGGAGCCTTAAGAACAGACGAGCGTGCATGACAAGAGCTATGAATGTCAAACAAGCAAGTGAGGTGTGTAAGAATGGGCCTGTGTGGCGCTCTGTTGTTCGTGCCTACCCGCAAGGACCTGGCGTGAAGTTATGTATGTATTTAGTTTTAAATAGCAGAAAGTGATGTCAGGAGTCAAATGAAAAAATGATGAAGACTTTTACGCACAAAATATATAAAATGAACCCTTACTTAAGTGACAGTGATACAGACATTGCTTGACAAATTATATGTAAATTACAATAGATATTATTAAATACATTAATAATTCCAATAAAGTGTGTTTTTTTCCACTGAAAAAACACTGTAATGAGTTTTATGATTTACTGTATTTTCCTACCGATCTACTGTAATCTACATGCAAAACACTGTAATTTTGTTAATCCAACCTGGCAACACTGTCTACGCGCACCTTCTGCTGCCCGTCTTCGCCATTAATTTAAAAACTATATAAATATTATATTTCATTTATTGTTGAAATTAGTTCTGAAGTTTTACAACCTCAATCTTTACAAGACTATTCAATCATGTTCAAAGTTAAAGGACACGACATAAATGAGTTTGTCTACTGACTTCGTTAAGTCAATAAGGAACACTTGTGGCTGTTAAGCATCTGACTAATGGTATACCCACACGATTATGCACAGTCGCGGTATGAAAAGATTCGCCCGTATTCTAATTAATTCATTTAACGTTTCGCGAGCACGTCCTACCTTTTCAAGTTAAGCCAGAGAACAGACTATTCCACACCAAAATAATTATGTTGACAATAAAATTTAGAATTACTTAGATCAAAGTTGTTTGATTTTCTATCTTGTCTAAAAAGATGGTTTAGAGATGTAAAACCTTTTGTTGATTTTAATATTAATTTAAGATTCACGTAGTGATTATATCCTCTTTTACCATTATGTGGTAGAATGTACTGTACATTTACAATTGTATAAGCTACATTCTTGCAAAGAAAGATATTTATTGAAAATATATAGCAATTAAGGTTTAAGTCACCTTCGACGGCGGCCAGCTCCCTGGTGGCCCTCTCGAGCGCCTCCTTCTTGGGGGCCACCGCCTTGTTCACGTGGTAGAACTTGTACATGGCGTGGACCCACATGCACAGGGACATGCACGCCTTTGACACCTACACGATACAGATAATAGCCACAAACGTCCCGCTGCCGCTCATGCATTTAGTCTATCCTATATGTTGACCAGGGATATAAGCTATCGCCACACAACATTTCATTTAAATCGGTCCAGTCGTTTCGGAGATCCGCCCGTACAAACAGAGAAACAAAAAAAATTGGGAAATCTCTAATTTACTTCTATTTCACTTCTTACAACCCCCTGAGTCGGTTTTTTGCATATTTTTTCATTTTACAGAAATCCGACCTACCCACTACCTATAGTATTATTATATAATATGATATGCACTATGCACATTAATGGTCGGTTCCTATATCTTATTATTAATTCACTTGCCTTACTATCGGTTCAATTTTGATATTACTGGTATAGAGCTTATGTCAAATTTTGACCGATAGTAAGGCAAATGAACTTTCAGCTAGATATAGAAACCGGCCATAAGCCAGTAAACTACCCAAGTATATTACTGTTTGTGTAAATGACAAGTCTTAGCCGGCCGAACTCGCTGGAACGCAGAGTATCTGGGTTCAATTAACAACATAGTAAATTTAATAAACGAACTTTCCGTTATTTCTATGGTCTGGGTGTCTGGGATCGGCCCCAGAGCGGTCCATTGTATATTTCCCATAACACAAGCGTAACTTGCTTATCTTGCATAGGCCCGCCCACACTGATAGATGCAAGTAAGCAATATGTGAGTGAAGAATGTGTACTTTATGTATAGTCGTAGTATGAAAATGTTCGCCAGTTCAAATGGATTCATTTAAGATTTCGCGAGCACATATTACTTTTTAAAATAAAATTAATTATGTTTAACTGTTTGATAAAAAAAATTAAAATTACTTCGATCAAAGTTGATTGATTTTATATTTTTTTAAAAGATTGTATACACATGTAAGACCTTATTTATTATTGGTTTAAATATTTATGATAAGCGTAATGATTATATCATTTTTGCTTCTTATTGTTAATCGCAGCATCTGCCATTATCAACATTGCAATTTTATTTTTCAATGTTTTTATATTTTATAAACGTAACATTTATTAAAATGTTGGCACTATTGTTTTTTTTGTACTCGTGTAAGCAAAAATAGACTAAGGTGACGAACGTTTTCATTCCGCGACTGTACTCAGAAAATTGGGAATCACACAAGAGGATACGACACCTCCCAAATAGAAATGCACAAACCTTCTGAATCTTCATGGGCTCATAAGCAGGGTTCTGTATGAACCGCTTCAGCTTCTTGATCATGTCCTCGGTGATCGATTCCTTGTCGTACTTCATGAGGGAGTCCAGGAAGGCCGTCGGGTCAGTCAGCATCATGGAGCCTGGTTTCCAATAGTTCAGTACCTTCTCACCAAACGACGCGCCCGGTTCCTTCACACAAATTCAAAATCGCAAATTCCATGAGCTAATTTCTAAAATAGACAATTAACTTCAGTCGATCAATTCTGACGGGAATCGATAACTTGGAAACAAACGAATTGAAAAAACTTGTTTTTTTAAAAGTTTTTAAATACAAGCTTTGAGATTCTGCATATCATGCAGTAGCAGAGTGCTAGCCAAGACAAGTGAAATGAGCCCAAACACGACGGGTCTATCTCGTTTAGTACTGCAGTTCCTATGGCCACCTTCCGACTCCATCATCAGATCAGCTCACGCAATATACATGTGCGTGAAAAATTTCAGCTCAACCGGAACCCGGGAAGTTTGTCAAATTTAATCTGCAAGATTCCACCCGAACTTACATACTTACAATACATACATAGGTACATCCATTGCAAGTTAAATAAAAGGTTATAAAATGGTTTCGTATGTAACATTTTTAAATGCTTATGTATTATTTAATGGTGTTTCTTTAATCATGGAGTATTTTCAAGGAAAATACTGTTTTGTCGGTCAACATATGTGATACCTTCAACGATAATGAGGGTCTGTCGCCGTACACCTCAGCAACTGCATCTCAAATGGGAGAACTTGAAGAACTTGCGTAAACGCAGTACTCTAATACGATAGACGAGATTAAGGTAAAAAGTTAACTATTTTATTTTTTAAAGCAAGAGTTCAGCAGACAGGCAGACGGCCCACTACAAATGCGGTGCTGTTCTCTTAAAGGAAACTGGTAACTGGTCACTAAACCCGGAACACAGTTCATGGTTGTTATGGCGGCATACTCTAGAGTTCTAGACCAGGGGTGGTAGCCAACCAGACGGGCAAATAACCTACCACCTCGCTGTGGCTTGTTTCGTCGCCTCTTATGACAGGCCGCCCGACCGCAGGAAATATTCTTTCTCCATTCTTGCACGGATAGAAATGAATATACTAACTGGTCAAATTATTTATAGATGCAGTCCAGATAAAACATGACGATGTCTTTGTTTCAGACCGGAGGTGGGCCACAAGGATATTTCCTTCCTGATGAAATCCTTGATCGGGTGGCATAGAGTATAAACTATTCTTGTGTATAAATAAATAATAGAAAAAGAGATAACCAAAAAAATTCAAGAGAAATCAGTTAAAAATATCACCTGTGAAACCTCTTTTTTAATAACACTGGTCCGAAGCAAAAATGGTCTGTACTTGTGACCACACCCATCTTTCTCATATATTTCGATGCGCTGAACCCAAACCTGGGATCAGTTTCGTCTTTACACCCTCAAATTTTGAATCTTGAGTCCAAATCAGGGCTCAGTTTGGTTCAAACTGACCCCAGATTTGGATTCAACGCAAAAGTACAAACCACTTTTATATTGTGGATTGGTGTAATTAGGATATTTTTTATGTCTCACTTCGACACAAATGAAAAGACAGAAATGATCAAGTCCTTTGATTCAATTATTAATCTTCCTCGAATTATACCCGACTATTCCTAGTAATATACCTCCACGATGCCCATAGGCATCGGTGATCACTTTCCATCAGAAGATATATGGGGGCTCGTTAGCCTATCCTCTGTTCCTTAGCTTCAAATATGATAAAATTACTATCATCAAAGTGTTGGGTTTTTTTTAATAACTCTACGGACTCGAGTTCCGTACCATTTTTTACAACTTAATTTCTAGATTTAATTTTTTAGAGTCTATACACGTTTACTGGTTTTTCTGGTTCTCGAGTGTGACATTAATTTAGTGATCGATTAAAATAAATTAATATAATAAGTTATTCGTAAGGTACACCACAACAAGTGTTGGGTATTATTTACCTTAATAGGTTTAATATCAAAGACGACGCAAAGTGATTCAATGACGAGTACGACGCCACCTGGTGGTTTCTTCATGGCTTTCACTTCAACAATATCGTTCCGGTTGAGTTCTTGCAATGCTTTCTCAGCCGCTCTCAATGCAGGCAACGCTTCGTCTGTTTGTTCAATAATTTTATCATCTCATTCAATTGTCTTACAATAATTGCGTGTAAAAGTCGTCTAATAATTTCAGGTAAAGTCGTCTAATAATTTTAGGTAAAGTCGTCTAATAATTACAGGTAAAGTCGTCTAATAATTTTATGTAAAGTCGTATAACAGTAATTAATCGTATAATAGAGGTTGTCTAGAATAGATCGCTATTTAACTATAAAACCGCCCTTTGTGCATAATTAGATACAGTGTTAGTATTTAAGTTAATCTTTGTATTGGTGTACCATGAAGAGTTATTAATGTATCTATAATATTTTATGTAAAGTCCTCCTACAACAATTTTGACATCGAAATTTTATTTTCTATAATATAAAATTAATGAATGAATTAATCACCATAACTTAACCTACATATATTTAATATAAACTCATTTCCATTAGAACAATGGGCGGCCTTGTCGCTTATAGCGATCTCTTCCAAGCAACCCGGTGTCCAACGAGATATATACTAGAAAAATTAAATAATTTATTAAAATTAATTTAATCGTAATTAAAGAAAAAACTGATTTTCAATATTGACTATGTCCATAGAACATACTTGAATATTTAAGATATGATTTGAGTTTCGTCTCTAAGATGTTTGTTCATCCATTGAAATTCGTTGTTTCCGAGTCTAACAGCTTTGCACGGTTTGTGTATTTAGCCAAAATCCAGTGTTCATGAATACACTTACTATGTAATCTGGGATTATAAATATAATCAATCATGTATGTTGTGCGTATTAGATATTTATGTATAATTATTTATGTACAGATATATTTAGGTATTTAAAAACTACTGTGTGTACTAGACTATGTTAATATTACCATATATACCATTTCCTTATTCATTTATGTAAATATTTAATATATGTATTTAACGTTCTTCTTATTTTTAGTAATAATTACAAATGTATATCTAATACTAATAATGAAGTTACAGACTATATTTCTTATAAGGGTCTCAATATAATGTGTATATACTAAGAAAGAGGTAGGCACTGAAAATCAGTGCTGCGTCGAATTAACTTTCGGCGCAGCAATATACTGAGTGTCAGCCTCATTTCTCCAATTGCGGCGTACGACTTTTAAAATGTAATGATGCTTTATTAACCTTATATAGTGTGTGTGACGCCGTTCACAAATAAACGTTTCTTTCGTTCTAACAGGGGCCGGGTTTTCGTAGTGACATGATCAAATCATTTCGTTATTATTTATTATGCAAGTTAATAACGCTTCTGTCATGAAATTATAGAAACTAGACAAAGAAAAATCGTTTCACTCGCCAAGATCTCTCTGTGCGTCTTCCGCCATAGCCGTAGTTTCGGCGGCCATTTTCTCGGCTATAGCTTGCTCATGCTCCACTTTAATACGAGCCTCTTCGGCTATAGCCTGAAAATTAACAAATATTTTAAAGTTTTTTACCACTTTTTTAGTGTGCGATGTTTAGGTTCATAATCGGACTCAGTAGGTGGTGCTGTAAGGGATTTTCAAAATTTTGTCAGTCAGAACCTTCCTTTTTTGATGCGCACTGTCGAAGAGTGGAATAATTTGCCGGAGTCTGTTTTTCCTGACGTATACAAACTTGCAGTCTCCAGTGAATAGGTATCTTCTAGATAAAAATGAATTCAATCCGAAACCAAAAAATATCCATAGTCTACTCTAAAATTATGCCGCCCCTCCACGCGGCCGTAACGCTTTTGCGTGACAGAAAAAATCCTAATAGGGGGGTATTAGTCTATATCGATTTTTTCAGCATTTTTGCATATACGCCCATTTGTTATGAAGCCATAGATATATAAGTTTCGTTTCAACAATATGAACCAACCGTGTCGATGGCGATTTGTTCGATGACCTTCTTGGTCTCCTCGGCAGCTCTCTCCATGAGCGGCTTCAGCTCGGCCAGTTCGATTTGCAGCTGCTTCACCTCCACCTCAGTTTGGTTGAGTTTATTTAAACCTAAAGTTGGTGAAGCCTACAATAAATATTGAAATACCCTAGAGGATATTTTTATAGTAAGAGAGAGAGCGAGAGAGAGATCGCGTTCTGTGGACAATCATTATAAGTATGTGGATGTTAAGTAAGTCGCTTCACTGACAATTTAGAACTTACCTAAATGATTTTTGTATATAACTTTTATTCATGTTCTTTAGTATTTAATCTTTACATATAAATAAAATTGTTTGTTTGTAATATTGAAATAACCTCTTTTTACTACATGCACATGAATATATATACAGTACATAAACCAAAATAACATTTTGTACAATTTTTGTCCGTCTGTTTGTTCCGGCTAATCTCTGAAATGGATGGACCGATTTTGACGGGATTTTTATTGGCAAGTAGCTGATGTAATAAGGAGTAACTTGGGCTACTTTTATTTTAGAAAAATTCATTTATTTTGGATTTATGTCGATTTTCAATCACCACGCGGGAGAGACCGCGAGGCTCAGCTAGTTTGTTACATAAATTTACTTATTAAGGTCTCTGGAAGGAACTAACACCTAAGATACAGGCTTGGCCTAGTTTAGATGTTAGTACCCAAACAGTCTTAGTTTTAAGGCGATATTTGTACGTATTTTTAGTGACAATAAAAATATTTTTATTATTTTCTAGGATATCCTCCCGCGACTTCGTCTAGGCTTGACTTGAAATTCCCGCAGGATTCCCGGTACACGAAGTACGCATCATTTTAAAAAAGTAAGCTATCTTTTTAGTGAAAACTGTGTCGGAAAAAGCTAATTTTTATGCACCCGAATATCTAAGAATCACTCCCGGAATATTCCCGCTTGATTCCCAGGATAAAAATAATCCATATTTTATTACATATTTACTATCAATCAGTCCAAAATTCGTATTGGATTTTAATTTTTATTCGGTTTGGCCATTTTAATAATTCCCAGAAAAACTCCCATGGGATGCCCGGGATAAAGTAGCACAGATTTTAAGTCTAAGAGTTTTCTGTTGATCAGCAAAAACCGCAACAAAATCGATTCCGTAGTTTTACGCGAATTTACTGAACGCGCTCAAAATTTTGAGAGTGTATGGACTAAACTGACCTCAGATTCGGATTTCGAGGGCAACTGGACCAAACTGACCCCAGATTCGGAATTCGTGGGCGCTTGGGCCAAACTGACCCCAGATTCGGAATTCGTGGTGCGCTTGGACCAAACTGACCCCAGATTCGGAATTCGTGGGCGCTTGGACCAAACTGACCCCAGATTCGGAATTCGTGGTGCGCTTGGACCAAACTGACCCCAGATTCGGAATTCGTGGGCGCTTGGACCAAACTGACCCCAGATTCGGAATTCGTGGTGCGCTTGGACCAAACTGACCCCAGATTCGGAATTCGTGGGCGCTTGGACCAAACTGACCCCAGATTCGGAATTCGTGGTGCGCTTGGACCAAACTGACCCCAGATTCGGAATTCGTGGGCGCTTGGACCAAACTGACCCCAGATTCGGAATTCGTGGGCGCTTGGACCAAACTGACCCCAGATTCGGAATTCGTGGTGCGCTTGGACCAAACTGACCCCAGATTCGGAATTCGTGGGCGCTTGGACCAAACTGACCCCAGATTCGGAATTCGTGGGCGCTTGGACCAAACTGACCCCAGATTCGGAATTCGTGGGCGCTTGGACCAAACTGACCCCAGATTCGGAATTCGTGGTGCGCTTGGACCAAACTGACCCCAGATTCGGAATTCGTGGGCGCTTGGACCAAACTGACCCCAGATTCGAAATTCGTGGGCGCTTGGACCAAACTGACCCCAGATTCGGAATTCGTGGGCGCTTGGACCAAACTGACCCCAGATTCGGAATTCGTGGTGCGCTTGGACCAAACTGACCCCAGATTCGGAATTCGTGGGCGCTTGAACCAAACTGACCCCAGATTCGGAATTCGTGGGCGCTTGGACCAAACTGACCCCAGATTCGGAATTCGTGGGCGCTTGGACCAAACTGACCCCAGATTCGGATTTCGAGGGCGCTTGACCAAACTGACCAACTGATAGTCTGGTCCAAAGTACAGACCATGTTTTGATTTTTGAGGGCCCGTGTAATTTACCTGTCTTAAGAGCGTTAGACTCCTTCAATATAGCCATCTGTTTCTTCTTGAACATATCAGCGTAGGCCCCGAGCATCTCCATGTACGACATGGGAGTAACGTAGTTCAAGCGATTTAATTGCGCGAGGAATTTCGCACTTGCCTCCACGACGGTTTGGTGGGCGAAGCAACACACAGACTGCATAGATAAAAACAATAATATACAATCAGAGGGCCCAAAGAGGTCATTTTTGCAGATTCTTATGAAAACAAAACAGGTATCAACATAAAGTGGAAATTAATCCCATGTCTCAAACTACCAGTATATCTAGACACGTGTCAATTTCACTAAGCGATTCCCCAAAGGCGACCGCTTTAGGCCCTCGGAGGTCAAAGTGACCATTTTCGATATCATTAATATAGATGAAATTAATATCAAGTTATTCTGTTATAATTATCTTGAATTTATGCCATTCATGTAATGGTCTCATTTAATTCCATTCGAAGCTCAATAGATGGCGTTGTACCGTTCCGCTGAAATTCTACAACACGCTGACGTGTTCTAATTTCGTCTAAGGGGCACCTCACTCTGAGTTAGGCATAGCATACTTACCTGGCGTAGGGGACACCGTGATCAAGAAGGCGGTTCCCCCAGGGCGAGGCCCTCCCATTGCACTGCGGTTGGGTTGACCCCTGCGATTATCCCTAATGTGGATAACTCGGACGCGTAATTTTTGGTAGTGGGGACTGCGTACGCGCTGTCCCCCTTCATAAATATTTATTTAGTTAATATTAAGATTCAGAAGGCACAAGTTCAATAACTTGAATGATTAATATATATATATGTATAAGCCGATATTAGACAGGACTTTTTCGTCTTTCAAATTAAATAAATGACGAATCAACCAAAGGGATTCGTATAAATGAATCATTCAATGTCATTCCGCCGTAGCCTTTCAACTCAATTGAATTAATTTGTTTGATCCGTCTAGTATCAGCCATAGAATACTGGTTGATTCATCAAAATTGAAAGACAGAAATGAAAAGTCTAAGGTCGGATTAACAGATGTTTTTCAATATTAATTAATTACTAATAATCCTCTAGTAATAATCTGTTGTGTATATATCGTTTATAGACCAATGCCTAAATAAAGCCTTTAAAAATGGTAAAAAGTGAAGAAAAAATTGAAGAATGAAACCCATTAGAAAATGAAGAGAATATAACAAAAATGAGAATCAAGATAATTTACGGGAGATCTGAGGTCGGGAATTGGAGTGTTCAGTGTTTAAGGGTAAAAAACGGTTTAACTCGATTTCCGGCAAAACTACAAGTCCTATGGAAAAAAGTTAAATGGCAAAGTTGTAGGTAACAAAAAGATCTACAACTTTTGTATTTACACTTTTTTCGTAACCTCAAAATTTATGTGAACAATTCAAATAAAGTTTTTGGTTTGTCAATAATATTTTAACACAAACTAATGTATTACTTAGTATTATATTTTCTTACATTTTCGCGAGCTGTAGGTATACATAATAAAACTACGTTTTGACGGTTTTAAGCGCGGTAATTTATTTGATTTTGGTTATTCCGAAGTTTCGACCGCTTTTCAGTTGCCGTGACCATAAAAGACCATAACCAAAATCCAATAAATTACCGCGCTTAAAGCAGTTAAAACGTAGTTTTAATATATTAGTGTCACCCTTATAGGTGACCATGGGTTTTAACTGTAAATCTGTCTTAAAGCCCTGGTTGCCAAGCCCTACACCCAAAAAAACGAACTTTAGATTGAGGGTCTGGCCTAAATAGGCATGTGTAAATACACCTTCTGAATAAGTAATCTCTGTCCTATAACTATCTGAGGAGTCCGTTGCGCTACATCACCTTCGGAGAGCAATTATTGATTATCCACTTACCACCATGGACTCGATGATCTCGTCCGTGGTATTCAATTCAGGCATGTTTTGGAAGAAGTGGTTGGCGACGGACTCGAGGGCCGTCTTCGGCCATTCGCTGAACCAATCGATCGTGCAGCAGTTCACCAGCGACGGGAATTGGCGGAGCCGAGCGCGGAACACCTTCGTAGGGAAATTATAAGAAACAAGTAAGAAAGAAGAAGAAAAAGAGAGCAAGTGAGGTGTAAGAATAAGCCTGAATGACGCTCTGTTGTTCGTGCCTACCCCGCAAGGGACCTGGCGTAAAGTTATGTATGAATGTATGTATTTAAGTTGGAAAGAAAGATTTATTGATTTAAAAATAATAGTTTAAAAAAACTAAAAAACACGCTTTCATAAAAAATCCAACTAAAAAACAGAACAGACGCCATTCGTCAGAAACCAAATTTATTTCAATTCAAATTCATTCTGTTTTTTTAGTTGGATATTTTATGAAAGCGTGTTTTTTTTTAACTATTATTTATGTTTCATTTTTTAGTTGATTTTTTAAATGTTTTTAAATACAAGCTTTTGAGATCCTGCGTATCATGCAGTAGCAGAGTACTAGCCAAGACAAGTAAAACGAGCCCAAACACGACGGGTCTATCTTGTTTAGTACAGGAGTTTCTGTGGCCACTTTCCGACTCCATCATCAGATCAGCTCCATGGTACTATATTATTGCATTGTCATCAACCTTTGACAGATGTGCAAAGTTTGAATTAAATCTGATCGTTCAAAGTAGGACAGAATCGAGCTCAAAGGGGTCGGTTACAAACATACATACATACAGGTGAAGCTAATAAAAGCGTGTTAAAAAACACATAATACATTGACAATTTCCTAGAATGAGCTTGTGATTGTAATCCGCAACACCTGGCTAATGATGCAACCTGCAAGCGGCCGTGAACGAATACAATAGAACAATAGGCCGTTCTCTACAATATCTTAGAAACGTATGCCAATAAATAAGTGAATAAAAGAAGACGATCATAAAAGGATTACAATTAGTTCAAATGCCGACAGGTAATAAAATGTGCTTTCACAAATCTGTACGTGGAATTTGTCTTTGTCAGGGCCTGAGTTATAACAATTTCAAAGATTGGATGATGTGATGTTATTTGACGCCTGTTTTTTTAATGTAAATGTTAGAACTTATTATAGGACTAGCTTCTGTCCGCAACTTCGTTTGAGTGGAATGGTTGTAAAAAAGTAAGTAAATTGTTTATAGCCTATACAACCTTCCACATTAAATAAGCTATCTAACACTGATAAAAATGTCAAATCAAACCAGAACTTTCTGAGGTTAGCGCGTACAAGGAAACAAACTTATCAGCTTTATATATTATATGCATAAAATAAAACTCTCACTGACACCACACCCTGTCAAAATATCCGCTTCTATTATGTTATGTTGCAGAGAAATTACTTTCAGTCTGTAATAAGCTGTTTAAGTAATGAAAGCTTTTTAACTATCCCGCGGGAAACAAACAAACAACCACATTTTTCGGGATCAAAAGTATCCTATATGTTGACCAGGGATATCACCGTACAAAATTTCATTTAAATCGGTCCAGTCGTTTCGCAGATTAGCCAGTACAAACAGATAAATAGAGAAACAAAAAAATTTAAAAAATCTAAATTAGTTCTATTTCACTTCTTACATCCCCCTGATACGGTTTTTAGCATATTTTTTCATTGTACAGAAATCTGACCTCTACAATTTTATTATATGTATAGATTTTATTATTTTTTATTTATTTACCTTCTTTATCAAATAGTATGCTGTGTATAATATCGTTAAATTTATTATACGAGTATGTATGATTGTATATGAACTTCATGTTATAAATATTTGTAAATTTATTGAACCACTTGTCCTTACTACCACAATAATATAATTATTTATTAATAATAATGTATAGTTTGCCATGACGTCGCTCTGGGACCAAGCGGAAGGTCAGCGTTGGTCTAACTGATTGATATTTTTGCTAAGCATGATCCAATTTTTAGGACTTAACGTGTATATATATTTTTGTATGCATAGATGTGTCTGTATATCGTTAAAAATTAAATTTCTTGCGACGTCCCCTAAAAAGCTTCCTTTTAATGAAAAAACACTGGGATTTTTTTTATAATTTTTTCAAGTCAAGACATCACGTGCCTCAAGACGATTCAAGTTAAAACTAAAAATATAAGAAAAATTGTAAGATAAGCTTGAATCACGAAGAATTTTAAACTTTTTCTGAAACTATAATTTGAAATTCATCACTGAGAATGATAATACGGAAGGTATTTCATTGTTAAAACTTTTCCAATCTTAAAATAATTATTACTTCTTAGTATGAAGAAGTTTCCTGAAAAAACATGATATTACCCAAAAATTAACTTGAATCGTCTTGAGGCACGTGTTGTCTTGACTTGAAAAAATCATTAAAAAAAATCCCAGTGTTTTTTCATTAAAAGGAAGCTTTTTAGGGGACGTCGCAAGAAATTTAATTTTTAACGACCTCCCTAGTATATATCTCACCTCGCCAATAGGGCTCATAACAACCACCACATGGAGGTTACTCCTGACCCGTCTCTGGTAGCAGGCAAACAGGTTGGTCTTCGTGGCCGTCAGGTTCATCTCCATAACGGCGTGACGGACAGACATGTAGATCCTGTCGAGGTCTTCCGTTTCGTATATGTTGGGCACGTCGCCCGAACTCAGGATGTTGTTCAGGTCTTCGAGGAACGACTCCATTTTTATCTGAAACCCATCCGAAATGAAATTAAATATTCGGATTTCCGCCACTAGACCGCAGAGCATGTTGGAAAAAGCTTTTAAATTAATAGATAGTGTCATTTATCCGATATTTTTATTGAAGTAAATCAATTTTAAATGAAGGTTCTACATTAAAGATTATTCGCGTTTTAACCGACTTCAAAAAAAGGAGGAGGTTCTCAACTCATCGGAATATATTTCTTTTAAGTATGTTCACCGATTACTCCGACATTTATGATCCGATTTACGTGATTCTTTTTTTGTTCGACGCGGAATAGCTGCCATTTGGTCCCCTAAAAATTTGACATTGACCCGGTACTTTTAATTTTATGAACATTTTTTAAGAAAAAAATTCCATTTCTCGCGGCACCTTTCGTAGGCGTACCCATAGCTAAACACTAAAAAGTAACAAATAAATAAAAAAAACTTCGTAAACTAAAAAGTATAAAAATAACTTATTTCTAAAGCTATTATTATTAATATATATTATCTATCTAAAACATCTTGAAGTCGGTGCAAAGTAAAACATAATAAAAATTACTATATTTTGAAAATTACCGACTTTAAGATGATTAAGATAATATATTAACAATAATATATCATAATTAAATTAAATTAAAATAAATTGTTTTATACTTTTTGACGTCGGTTTTTTTAAAGTTATTATTTTTATTTGACATAGTAGTATAGTATAAGCAGGGTTCACAACAGAGCTGAACAGTCTATGACCCTACCTGAGCGTCAGAGAATAAGAAGACAGTCCCCCTGTTATCGGCGCCCGCTTTCATCATGGTCTGTTTGAGGTCATCCCTCCATTCGGTCTGTCCGTAGGCTTTGGTGATTTCAATCTGGACACACGTCAGCTCCGCCATATTGGCCGCGAGGCGGGACAGAGATTGCCGTCCTGAAGAAAATAGTTAAAGTAAGAAAAAAAATAGAAAAAATATTTGAAATAATAGCGAAGTATTTTTTACATTGCTAATGTGTATTGAAAATAACATATTTTGAGAATTTGTACCACGCGTTTTCCGCAAACAAGGTTGCAAAGTCGCATTGATACAGAATGCCCCCAGAAAGGGTGCTGTCTGATAGCTACTCGGATGCGACACAACATCGTGGCAACTGATGATTCAATATACTATGTGAAATGTTGTGGATTTATTAGAGGCAAAGATTAACATTTATTTAGAAATATAATAATGAACACACACATTTTACTTTGTACCTAGTATATTCAATAATCATGATAATTAAGGCAAGAAAGTGAACAAAGATATAGACATAAAGGGTCTTACTTATAATCGTTTTTTTTAATTTAAAGAAACTGCTCAGCAACTGATTTATGAAAATCTCACCCATAAACTCCTCTTTAGTCGAATATTTTGGGTACAACCTACGTTAATCATTCAAATTGCGTTTATCTGTGCTCCTCATAGGTACACAACAGGTAATACACGTTTATAAGTGAAAAAAAGAGATATTCATTGATTAGGGACTGATTCTGATTATCTTACTTAAGAGATGCCTAATCGTTTCTTAACGAGATTATTATAAGTAAGGCCGAAAGTAAATAATCTGAAAATCTAAAAATTTGTATTTAACTATTTCAAAAAAATAATTAAAATGAGTTCGTACTATATTGCTACCGCAAGACTCGAATTAAAATGCCGTTAGAATTTATATACAGTTTATTACAACTATACAAATACGTCTAACACAGGTACAAACATAACCGAACACAATAAGTCCATAACGTAATGCAGAAGATCGTAATTCAATAACACGCGCAAAGTCCGTCACGAAATAGATTACCGAATGTACACAAGTCTTGCTTTGCTTGTGGTTATCGCTGCCTGATCTCTCAGTTGGGGCATTGCTTTATACTGCAGAAATACAATGTCTGCCCAACCGCGTGGACCGAGTTTCTTAGAATTAGTTTGTATTTGAAATCGGAGACACTTGGCAGTGATCACAATACAAGAATAGGCCGTAAAAAACTACAATACACAATAGGCTGGTTTTTTTAAATTATATTATTTTATAATTTAAAACACAAAGTAAACAAAAGAAGTCCAAATGCCGAAAGGTAATAAATGTGTTTCTAGAGGTTTGCAGGTGTGAATTCGTCTTTGCCGGCGTCTAGAACGTAACAATATGTTACGTATACCACCATCGCCATTATCATCTCAATTCATTCCTGGGGTTGTCTGAAAGAGATCGCTTTTTAGCGACAAGACCGCCCTTTGTACATAACTAGATATAATTTTAGGATTTATTTTAATAGGATAATTGTCTAACCCGATCCTCCCATTCCGAGTAAGAGTGCGTTGGCCATTGGTTGGCGCATTATCCTCGCGACCCTACAAAGGTGGGCCACCGCATCATCAAACAGCACCAGGTCCAGGGGCGCAGTTGTGGACAGATTGTACTCCACTAGGTAGTGTGCTAATACTTCGTCCAACTGGCACAAACCACAGAGTGTTACCATTCAATCATTCACATAGTTATCGCTCATTCGTTCTATATTGACTGATTAATAAAGATTGTACATTCTTGCTGTAACGGACAAAGTCCAATAGTGCGAAGGAGAATATTAAAACAAGGTTTTAAGAGTTTGAAAGTTAACCTTTGATTAATTTTAGAGAAAAGGAAATACAGAGCACGTATATACGGTCGGTGGTCGTGGGCAACTAACTCGGGTTAATCACGAACGAAGTTCATGCATTCGATCATTCTCTCTAGGCAATCAATTTGCTATTTATTTTTTAAAAGAGAACACAGGTTAATACTGAAATATTTACATTATTTACATGTATTTAAATTATATATTTGTCGGAGAACGGCCTCGTTCTCACGACATCTTTAGTTATTTCAGGTTTAGTGGGCGTCATCAGGGTA